>CM019181.2:11060596-11592990 GCA_009739505.2 Apolygus lucorum | reverse complement strand
CCCATTTTTTTGGGAGTTTTTTGAATTTTGGAACACTTTGGATGTCCAAAATTGCTGGTTAACGAACTTGACCTATGGTTTGGTGCTACAAACATTTTGGCAAAAACTAAAAAAAATTTTTAAACATTTACTCAAGTTATCGTCCGGAATGACACATATGTGTATATATATATATATATATACATATGATTTTTGGAAAAACTTCAGGGATCGTTTCAGAATGTTCCAAAACGGATTTCAGTGTGAAATTTTTCGAAAAAGTCGATTCTAAAAATTTTGAGGCCATTGCAATAGCTTCATTTTCCTTGAAAATTCGCTAATAATACGCTGCAAATTATTGCTGGGTATGCTTTGAAGATGTTAGGAGTCCATATTCATGTTCTAGTCGTCTCTACGAACTCATAGAGTACCCACACGGCTACTGCATTTCTGGGTACAACAAATATACGCACGTATTCATTATATATATATATAGCTACAAACTTTCTTAATTTTGGACAATTTTCATTTTTGAAAAATGCATTCATATCAGAAATTTTGTGCTTAATCCGAATATACCATATATTACCATGATTTTCAATGTAAAAACCACAAAAAACGGGAAAAACCCATTTTTTTGGGAGTTTTTTTGAATTTTGGACCACTTTGGATTGTCCAAAATTGCTGGTTAACGAACTTGACCTATGGTTTGGTGCTACAAACATTTTGGCAAAAACTAAAAAAAAATTTTTAAACATTTACTCAAGTTATCGTCCGGAATGACACATATGTGTATATATATATATATATATACATATGATTTTTGGAAAAACTTCAGGGATCGTTTCAGAATGTTCCAAAACGGATTTCAGTGTGAAAATTTTTCGAAAAAGTCGATTCTAAAAATTTTGAGGCCATTGCAATAGCTTCATTTTCCTTGAAAATTCGCTAATAATACGCTGCAAATTATTGCTGGGTATGCTTTGAAGATGTTAGGAGTCCATATTCATGTTCTAGTCGTCTCTACGAACTCATAGAGTACCCACACGGCTACTGCATTTCTGGGTACAACAAATATACGCACGTATTCATTATATATATATATAGCTACAAACTTTTCTTAATTTTGGACAATTTTCATTTTTGAAAAATGCATTCATATCAGAAATTTTGTGCTTAATCCGAATATACCATATATTACCATGATTTTCAATGTAAAAACCACAAAAAACGGGAAAAAACCCATTTTTTTGGGAGTTTTTTTGAATTTTGGACCACTTTGGATTGTCCAAAATTGCTGGTTAACGAACTTGACCTATGGTTTGGTGCTACAAACATTTTGGCAAAAACTAAAAAAAAATTTTTAAACATTTACTCAAGTTATCGTCCGGAATGACACATATGTGTATATATATATATATATATACATATGATTTTTGGAAAAACTTCAGGGATCGTTTCAGAATGTTCCAAAACGGATTTCAGTGTGAAAATTTTTCGAAAAAGTCGATTCTAAAAATTTTGAGGCCATTGCAATAGCTTCATTTTCCTTGAAAATTCGCTAATAATACGCTGCAAATTATTGCTGGGTATGCTTTGAAGATGTTAGGAGTCCATATTCATGTTCTAGTCGTCTCTACGAACTCATAGAGTACCCACACGGCTACTGCATTTCTGGGTACAACAAATATACGCACGTATTCATTATATATATATATAGCTACAAACTTTTCTTAATTTTGGACAATTTTCATTTTTGAAAAATGCATTCATATCAGAAATTTTGTGCTTAATCCGAATATACCATATATTACCATGATTTTCAATGTAAAAACCACAAAAAACGGGAAAAACCCATTTTTTTGGGAGTTTTTTTGAATTTTGGACCACTTTGGATTGTCCAAAATTGCTGGTTAACGAACTTGACCTATGGTTTGGTGCTACAAACATTTTGGCAAAAACTAAAAAAAAATTTTTAAACATTTACTCAAGTTATCGTCCGGAATGACACATATGTGTATATATATATATATATATACATATGATTTTTGGAAAAACTTCAGGGATCGTTTCAGAATGTTCCAAAACGGATTTCAGTGTGAAAATTTTTCGAAAAAGTCGATTCTAAAAATTTTGAGGCCATTGCAATAGCTTCATTTTCCTTGAAAATTCGCTAATAATACGCTGCAAATTATTGCTGGGTATGCTTTGAAGATGTTAGGAGTCCATATTCATGTTCTAGTCGTCTCTACGAACTCATAGAGTACCCACACGGCTACTGCATTTCTGGGTACAACAAATATACGCACGTATTCATTATATATATATATAGCTACAAACTTTTCTTAATTTTGGACAATTTTCATTTTTGAAAAATGCATTCATATCAGAAATTTTGTGCTTAATCCGAATATACCATATATTACCATGATTTTCAATGTAAAAACCACAAAAAACGGGAAAAACCCATTTTTTTGGGAGTTTTTTTGAATTTTGGACCACTTTGGATTGTCCAAAATTGCTGGTTAACGAACTTGACCTATGGTTTGGTGCTACAAACATTTTGGCAAAAACTAAAAAAAAATTTTTAAACATTTACTCAAGTTATCGTCCGGAATGACACATATGTGTATATATATATATATATACATATGATTTTTGGAAAAACTTCAGGGATCGTTTCAGAATGTTCCAAAACGGATTTCAGTGTGAAAATTTTTCGAAAAAGTCGATTCTAAAAATTTTGAGGCCATTGCAATAGCTTCATTTTCCTTGAAAATTCGCTAATAATACGCTGCAAATTATTGCTGGGTATGCTTTGAAGATGTTAGGAGTCCATATTCATGTTCTAGTCGTCTCTACGAACTCATAGAGTACCCACACGGCTACTGCATTTCTGGGTACAACAAATATACGCACGTATTCATTATATATATATATAGCTACAAACTTTTCTTAATTTTGGACAATTTTCATTTTTGAAAAATGCATTCATATCAGAAATTTTGTGCTTAATCCGAATATACCATATATTACCATGATTTTCAATGTAAAAACCACAAAAAACGGGAAAAACCCATTTTTTTGGGAGTTTTTTTGAATTTTGGACCACTTTGGATTGTCCAAAATTGCTGGTTAACGAACTTGACCTATGGTTTGGTGCTACAAACATTTTGGCAAAAACTAAAAAAAAATTTTTAAACATTTACTCAAGTTATCGTCCGGAATGACACATATGTGTATATATATATATATATATACATATGATTTTTGGAAAAACTTCAGGGATCGTTTCAGAATGTTCCAAAACGGATTTCAGTGTGAAAATTTTTCGAAAAAGTCGATTCTAAAAATTTTGAGGCCATTGCAATAGCTTCATTTTCCTTGAAAATTCGCTAATAATACGCTGCAAATTATTGCTGGGTATGCTTTGAAGATGTTAGGAGTCCATATTCATGTTCTAGTCGTCTCTACGAACTCATAGAGTACCCACACGGCTACTGCATTTCTGGGTACAACAAATATACGCACGTATTCATTATATATATATATAGCTACAAACTTTTCTTAATTTTGGACAATTTTCATTTTTGAAAAATGCATTCATATCAGAAATTTTGTGCTTAATCCGAATATACCATATATTACCATGATTTTCAATGTAAAAACCACAAAAAACGGGAAAAACCCATTTTTTTGGGAGTTTTTTTGAATTTTGGACCACTTTGGATTGTCCAAAATTGCTGGTTAACGAACTTGACCTATGGTTTGGTGCTACAAACATTTTGGCAAAAACTAAAAAAAAATTTTTAAACATTTACTCAAGTTATCGTCCGGAATGACACATATGTGTATATATATATATATATATACATATGATTTTTGGAAAAACTTCAGGGATCGTTTCAGAATGTTCCAAAACGGATTTCAGTGTGAAAATTTTTCGAAAAAGTCGATTCTAAAAATTTTGAGGCCATTGCAATAGCTTCATTTTCCTTGAAAATTCGCTAATAATACGCTGCAAATTATTGCTGGGTATGCTTTGAAGATGTTAGGAGTCCATATTCATGTTCTAGTCGTCTCTACGAACTCATAGAGTACCCACACGGCTACTGCATTTCTGGGTACAACAAATATACGCACGTATTCATTATATATATATATAGCTACAAACTTTTCTTAATTTTGGACAATTTTCATTTTTGAAAAATGCATTCATATCAGAAATTTTGTGCTTAATCCGAATATACCATATATTACCATGATTTTCAATGTAAAAACCACAAAAAACGGGAAAAACCCATTTTTTTGGGAGTTTTTTTGAATTTTGGACCACTTTGGATTGTCCAAAATTGCTGGTTAACGAACTTGACCTATGGTTTGGTGCTACAAACATTTTGGCAAAAACTAAAAAAAAATTTTTAAACATTTACTCAAGTTATCGTCCGGAATGACACATATGTGTATATATATATATATATATACATATGATTTTTGGAAAAACTTCAGGGATCGTTTCAGAATGTTCCAAAACGGATTTCAGTGTGAAAATTTTTCGAAAAAGTCGATTCTAAAAATTTTGAGGCCATTGCAATAGCTTCATTTTCCTTGAAAATTCGCTAATAATACGCTGCAAATTATTGCTGGGTATGCTTTGAAGATGTTAGGAGTCCATATTCATGTTCTAGTCGTCTCTACGAACTCATAGAGTACCCACACGGCTACTGCATTTCTGGGTACAACAAATATACGCACGTATTCATTATATATATATATAGCTACAAACTTTTCTTAATTTTGGACAATTTTCATTTTTGAAAAATGCATTCATATCAGAAATTTTGTGCTTAATCCGAATATACCATATATTACCATGATTTTCAATGTAAAAACCACAAAAAACGGGAAAAACCCATTTTTTTGGGAGTTTTTTTGAATTTTGGACCACTTTGGATTGTCCAAAATTGCTGGTTAACGAACTTGACCTATGGTTTGGTGCTACAAACATTTTGGCAAAAACTAAAAAAAAATTTTTAAACATTTACTCAAGTTATCGTCCGGAATGACACATATGTGTATATATATATATATATATACATATGATTTTTGGAAAAACTTCAGGGATCGTTTCAGAATGTTCCAAAACGGATTTCAGTGTGAAAATTTTTCGAAAAAGTCGATTCTAAAAATTTTGAGGCCATTGCAATAGCTTCATTTTCCTTGAAAATTCGCTAATAATACGCTGCAAATTATTGCTGGGTATGCTTTGAAGATGTTAGGAGTCCATATTCATGTTCTAGTCGTCTCTACGAACTCATAGAGTACCCACACGGCTACTGCATTTCTGGGTACAACAAATATACGCACGTATTCATTATATATATATATAGCTACAAACTTTTCTTAATTTTGGACAATTTTCATTTTTGAAAAATGCATTCATATCAGAAATTTTGTGCTTAATCCGAATATACCATATATTACCATGATTTTCAATGTAAAAACCACAAAAAACGGGAAAAACCCATTTTTTTGGGAGTTTTTTTGAATTTTGGAACACTTTGGATTGTCCAAAATTGCTGGTTAACGAACTTGACCTATGGTTTGGTGCTACAAACATTTTGGCAAAAACTAAAAAAAAATTTTTAAACATTTACTCAAGTTATCGTCCGGAATGACACATATGTGTATATATATATATATATACATATGATTTTTGGAAAAACTTCAGGGATCGTTTCAGAATGTTCCAAAACGGATTTCAGTGTGAAAATTTTTCGAAAAAGTCGATTCTAAAAATTTTGAGGCCATTGCAATAGCTTCATTTTCCTTGAAAATTCGCTAATAATACGCTGCAAATTATTGCTGGGTATGCTTTGAAGATGTTAGGAGTCCATATTCATGTTCTAGTCGTCTCTACGAACTCATAGAGTACCCACACGGCTACTGCATTTCTGGGTACAACAAATATACGCACGTATTCATTATATATATATATAGCTACAAACTTTTCTTAATTTTGGACAATTTTCATTTTTGAAAAATGCATTCATATCAGAAATTTTGTGCTTAATCCGAATATACCATATATTACCATGATTTTCAATGTAAAAACCACAAAAAACGGGAAAAACCCATTTTTTTGGGAGTTTTTTTGAATTTTGGACCACTTTGGATTGTCCAAAATTGCTGGTTAACGAACTTGACCTATGGTTTGGTGCTACAAACATTTTGGCAAAAACTAAAAAAAAATTTTTAAACATTTACTCAAGTTATCGTCCGGAATGACACATATGTGTATATATATATATATATATACATATGATTTTTGGAAAAACTTCAGGGATCGTTTCAGAATGTTCCAAAACGGATTTCAGTGTGAAAATTTTTCGAAAAAGTCGATTCTAAAAATTTTGAGGCCATTGCAATAGCTTCATTTTCCTTGAAAATTCGCTAATAATACGCTGCAAATTATTGCTGGGTATGCTTTGAAGATGTTAGGAGTCCATATTCATGTTCTAGTCGTCTCTACGAACTCATAGAGTACCCACACGGCTACTGCATTTCTGGGTACAACAAATATACGCACGTATTCATTATATATATATATAGCTACAAACTTTTCTTAATTTTGGACAATTTTCATTTTTGAAAAATGCATTCATATCAGAAATTTTGTGCTTAATCCGAATATACCATATATTACCATGATTTTCAATGTAAAAACCACAAAAAACGGGAAAAACCCATTTTTTTGGGAGTTTTTTTGAATTTTGGACCACTTTGGATTGTCCAAAATTGCTGGTTAACGAACTTGACCTATGGTTTGGTGCTACAAACATTTTGGCAAAAACTAAAAAAAAATTTTTAAACATTTACTCAAGTTATCGTCCGGAATGACACATATGTGTATATATATATATATATATACATATGATTTTTGGAAAAACTTCAGGGATCGTTTCAGAATGTTCCAAAACGGATTTCAGTGTGAAAATTTTTCGAAAAAGTCGATTCTAAAAATTTTGAGGCCATTGCAATAGCTTCATTTTCCTTGAAAATTCGCTAATAATACGCTGCAAATTATTGCTGGGTATGCTTTGAAGATGTTAGGAGTCCATATTCATGTTCTAGTCGTCTCTACGAACTCATAGAGTACCCACACGGCTACTGCATTTCTGGGTACAACAAATATACGCACGTATTCATTATATATATATATAGCTACAAACTTTTCTTAATTTTGGACAATTTTCATTTTTGAAAAATGCATTCATATCAGAAATTTTGTGCTTAATCCGAATATACCATATATTACCATGATTTTCAATGTAAAAACCACAAAAAACGGGAAAAACCCATTTTTTTGGGAGTTTTTTTGAATTTTGGACCACTTTGGATTGTCCAAAATTGCTGGTTAACGAACTTGACCTATGGTTTGGTGCTACAAACATTTTGGCAAAAACTAAAAAAAAATTTTTAAACATTTACTCAAGTTATCGTCCGGAATGACACATATGTGTATATATATATATATATATACATATGATTTTTGGAAAAACTTCAGGGATCGTTTCAGAATGTTCCAAAACGGATTTCAGTGTGAAAATTTTTCGAAAAAGTCGATTCTAAAAATTTTGAGGCCATTGCAATAGCTTCATTTTCCTTGAAAATTCGCTAATAATACGCTGCAAATTATTGCTGGGTATGCTTTGAAGATGTTAGGAGTCCATATTCATGTTCTAGTCGTCTCTACGAACTCATAGAGTACCCACACGGCTACTGCATTTCTGGGTACAACAAATATACGCACGTATTCATTATATATATATATAGCTACAAACTTTTCTTAATTTTGGACAATTTTCATTTTTGAAAAATGCATTCATATCAGAAATTTTGTGCTTAATCCGAATATACCATATATTACCATGATTTTCAATGTAAAAACCACAAAAAACGGGAAAAACCCATTTTTTTGGGAGTTTTTTTGAATTTTGGACCACTTTGGATTGTCCAAAATTGCTGGTTAACGAACTTGACCTATGGTTTGGTGCTACAAACATTTTGGCAAAAACTAAAAAAAAATTTTTAAACATTTACTCAAGTTATCGTCCGGAATGACACATATGTGTATATATATATATATATATACATATGATTTTTGGAAAAACTTCAGGGATCGTTTCAGAATGTTCCAAAACGGATTTCAGTGTGAAAATTTTTCGAAAAAGTCGATTCTAAAAATTTTGAGGCCATTGCAATAGCTTCATTTTCCTTGAAAATTCGCTAATAATACGCTGCAAATTATTGCTGGGTATGCTTTGAAGATGTTAGGAGTCCATATTCATGTTCTAGTCGTCTCTACGAACTCATAGAGTACCCACACGGCTACTGCATTTCTGGGTACAACAAATATACGCACGTATTCATTATATATATATATAGCTACAAACTTTTCTTAATTTTGGACAATTTTCATTTTTGAAAAATGCATTCATATCAGAAATTTTGTGCTTAATCCGAATATACCATATATTACCATGATTTTCAATGTAAAAACCACAAAAAACGGGAAAAACCCATTTTTTTGGGAGTTTTTTTGAATTTTGGAACACTTTGGATTGTCCAAAATTGCTGGTTAACGAACTTGACCTATGGTTTGGTGCTACAAACATTTTGGCAAAAACTAAAAAAAAATTTTTAAACATTTACTCAAGTTATCGTCCGGAATGACACATATGTGTATATATATATATATATATACATATGATTTTTGGAAAAACTTCAGGGATCGTTTCAGAATGTTCCAAAACGGATTTCAGTGTGAAAATTTTTCGAAAAAGTCGATTCTAAAAATTTTGAGGCCATTGCAATAGCTTCATTTTCCTTGAAAATTCGCTAATAATACGCTGCAAATTATTGCTGGGTATGCTTTGAAGATGTTAGGAGTCCATATTCATGTTCTAGTCGTCTCTACGAACTCATAGAGTACCCACACGGCTACTGCATTTCTGGGTACAACAAATATACGCACGTATTCATTATATATATATATAGCTACAAACTTTTCTTAATTTTGGACAATTTTCATTTTTGAAAAATGCATTCATATCAGAAATTTTGTGCTTAATCCGAATATACCATATATTACCATGATTTTCAATGTAAAAACCACAAAAAACGGGAAAAACCCATTTTTTTGGGAGTTTTTTTGAATTTTGGACCACTTTGGATTGTCCAAAATTGCTGGTTAACGAACTTGACCTATGGTTTGGTGCTACAAACATTTTGGCAAAAACTAAAAAAAAATTTTTAAACATTTACTCAAGTTATCGTCCGGAATGACACATATGTGTATATATATATATATATATACATATGATTTTTGGAAAAACTTCAGGGATCGTTTCAGAATGTTCCAAAACGGATTTCAGTGTGAAAATTTTTCGAAAAAGTCGATTCTAAAAATTTTGAGGCCATTGCAATAGCTTCATTTTCCTTGAAAATTCGCTAATAATACGCTGCAAATTATTGCTGGGTATGCTTTGAAGATGTTAGGAGTCCATATTCATGTTCTAGTCGTCTCTACGAACTCATAGAGTACCCACACGGCTACTGCATTTCTGGGTACAACAAATATACGCACGTATTCATTATATATATATATAGCTACAAACTTTTCTTAATTTTGGACAATTTTCATTTTTGAAAAATGCATTCATATCAGAAATTTTGTGCTTAATCCGAATATACCATATATTACCATGATTTTCAATGTAAAAACCACAAAAAACGGGAAAAACCCATTTTTTTGGGAGTTTTTTTGAATTTTGGACCACTTTGGATTGTCCAAAATTGCTGGTTAACGAACTTGACCTATGGTTTGGTGCTACAAACATTTTGGCAAAAACTAAAAAAAAATTTTTAAACATTTACTCAAGTTATCGTCCGGAATGACACATATGTGTATATATATATATATATACATATGATTTTTGGAAAAACTTCAGGGATCGTTTCAGAATGTTCCAAAACGGATTTCAGTGTGAAAATTTTTCGAAAAAGTCGATTCTAAAAATTTTGAGGCCATTGCAATAGCTTCATTTTCCTTGAAAATTCGCTAATAATACGCTGCAAATTATTGCTGGGTATGCTTTGAAGATGTTAGGAGTCCATATTCATGTTCTAGTCGTCTCTACGAACTCATAGAGTACCCACACGGCTACTGCATTTCTGGGTACAACAAATATACGCACGTATTCATTATATATATATATAGCTACAAACTTTTCTTAATTTTGGACAATTTTCATTTTTGAAAAATGCATTCATATCAGAAATTTTGTGCTTAATCCGAATATACCATATATTACCATGATTTTCAATGTAAAAACCACAAAAAACGGGAAAAACCCATTTTTTTGGGAGTTTTTTTGAATTTTGGACCACTTTGGATTGTCCAAAATTGCTGGTTAACGAACTTGACCTATGGTTTGGTGCTACAAACATTTTGGCAAAAACTAAAAAAAAATTTTTAAACATTTACTCAAGTTATCGTCCGGAATGACACATATGTGTATATATATATATATATATACATATGATTTTTGGAAAAACTTCAGGGATCGTTTCAGAATGTTCCAAAACGGATTTCAGTGTGAAAATTTTTCGAAAAAGTCGATTCTAAAAATTTTGAGGCCATTGCAATAGCTTCATTTTCCTTGAAAATTCGCTAATAATACGCTGCAAATTATTGCTGGGTATGCTTTGAAGATGTTAGGAGTCCATATTCATGTTCTAGTCGTCTCTACGAACTCATAGAGTACCCACACGGCTACTGCATTTCTGGGTACAACAAATATACGCACGTATTCATTATATATATATATAGCTACAAACTTTTCTTAATTTTGGACAATTTTCATTTTTGAAAAATGCATTCATATCAGAAATTTTGTGCTTAATCCGAATATACCATATATTACCATGATTTTCAATGTAAAAACCACAAAAAACGGGAAAAACCCATTTTTTTGGGAGTTTTTTTGAATTTTGGACCACTTTGGATTGTCCAAAATTGCTGGTTAACGAACTTGACCTATGGTTTGGTGCTACAAACATTTTGGCAAAAACTAAAAAAAAATTTTTAAACATTTACTCAAGTTATCGTCCGGAATGACACATATGTGTATATATATATATATATATACATATGATTTTTGGAAAAACTTCAGGGATCGTTTCAGAATGTTCCAAAACGGATTTCAGTGTGAAAATTTTTCGAAAAAGTCGATTCTAAAAATTTTGAGGCCATTGCAATAGCTTCATTTTCCTTGAAAATTCGCTAATAATACGCTGCAAATTATTGCTGGGTATGCTTTGAAGATGTTAGGAGTCCATATTCATGTTCTAGTCGTCTCTACGAACTCATAGAGTACCCACACGGCTACTGCATTTCTGGGTACAACAAATATACGCACGTATTCATTATATATATATATAGCTACAAACTTTTCTTAATTTTGGACAATTTTCATTTTTGAAAAATGCATTCATATCAGAAATTTTGTGCTTAATCCGAATATACCATATATTACCATGATTTTCAATGTAAAAACCACAAAAAACGGGAAAAACCCATTTTTTTGGGAGTTTTTTTGAATTTTGGAACACTTTGGATTGTCCAAAATTGCTGGTTAACGAACTTGACCTATGGTTTGGTGCTACAAACATTTTGGCAAAAACTAAAAAAAAATTTTTAAACATTTACTCAAGTTATCGTCCGGAATGACACATATGTGTATATATATATATATATATACATATGATTTTTGGAAAAACTTCAGGGATCGTTTCAGAATGTTCCAAAACGGATTTCAGTGTGAAAATTTTTCGAAAAAGTCGATTCTAAAAATTTTGAGGCCATTGCAATAGCTTCATTTTCCTTGAAAATTCGCTAATAATACGCTGCAAATTATTGCTGGGTATGCTTTGAAGATGTTAGGAGTCCATATTCATGTTCTAGTCGTCTCTACGAACTCATAGAGTACCCACACGGCTACTGCATTTCTGGGTACAACAAATATACGCACGTATTCATTATATATATATATAGCTACAAACTTTTCTTAATTTTGGACAATTTTCATTTTTGAAAAATGCATTCATATCAGAAATTTTGTGCTTAATCCGAATATACCATATATTACCATGATTTTCAATGTAAAAACCACAAAAAACGGGAAAAACCCATTTTTTTGGGAGTTTTTTTGAATTTTGGACCACTTTGGATTGTCCAAAATTGCTGGTTAACGAACTTGACCTATGGTTTGGTGCTACAAACATTTTGGCAAAAACTAAAAAAAAATTTTTAAACATTTACTCAAGTTATCGTCCGGAATGACACATATGTGTATATATATATATATATATACATATGATTTTTGGAAAAACTTCAGGGATCGTTTCAGAATGTTCCAAAACGGATTTCAGTGTGAAAATTTTTCGAAAAAGTCGATTCTAAAAATTTTGAGGCCATTGCAATAGCTTCATTTTCCTTGAAAATTCGCTAATAATACGCTGCAAATTATTGCTGGGTATGCTTTGAAGATGTTAGGAGTCCATATTCATGTTCTAGTCGTCTCTACGAACTCATAGAGTACCCACACGGCTACTGCATTTCTGGGTACAACAAATATACGCACGTATTCATTATATATATATATAGCTACAAACTTTTCTTAATTTTGGACAATTTTCATTTTTGAAAAATGCATTCATATCAGAAATTTTGTGCTTAATCCGAATATACCATATATTACCATGATTTTCAATGTAAAAACCACAAAAAACGGGAAAAACCCATTTTTTTGGGAGTTTTTTTGAATTTTGGACCACTTTGGATTGTCCAAAATTGCTGGTTAACGAACTTGACCTATGGTTTGGTGCTACAAACATTTTGGCAAAAACTAAAAAAAAATTTTTAAACATTTACTCAAGTTATCGTCCGGAATGACACATATGTGTATATATATATATATATATACATATGATTTTTGGAAAAACTTCAGGGATCGTTTCAGAATGTTCCAAAACGGATTTCAGTGTGAAAATTTTTCGAAAAAGTCGATTCTAAAAATTTTGAGGCCATTGCAATAGCTTCATTTTCCTTGAAAATTCGCTAAAAGCAACAGCACAAGGGATGATCCCCAAACCGTTTTATTAAGGTCAGTTGAGCAAAGAGTAGTTATCAGTAACGAAAAATTGACAAAGCTGCTATGCAGTAGAATAAAAATGTACATTGCGTATATATTTACATTACATGTATTATATATTTTTAGTTCTTTTAAATTTAAATACCTAGTTGTAGTTTATAACTTATTTAATCTAATTAAATAAAAAAAATTTTTTTAGGCTGATGAAGGCAACGCTGTATTTGCCGAAACATGTACCAAACGACAATAATAAATTGAATATTAGACTCCAAAAACTACATCAAAAACATGGTCACTCCATTCACCCATCAACGTAACTTTTTTTTTTTTTTTTTTTATTAATTTTATTACAAATGCCTGCTCCCATTGCTGATTACAGGCAATTTACACATACTATTTTATGATATTTACATCTTATACCTATATCAAAATAACTTTACTGGTTCAAGTAAATAAAGTAGGTATTAAATAAATAAATAAATAACCAGTAAAACGTCAAACTCTTCGGGAAAATCTTCACGACTGAATTTTCGATTTTGAAGAAATCTTCGTCCAATTCGTGTACCAGTCCTTCTAAAGTCCCACATATCGTCGGTGAAGCGGCAACATGCAATAACTCAATTTTTTACCAAAATGAGTTATACATCAATCTTGATTCAAATTTTCCCGCCGGATCCATTGGTGAAGTCAGTTTGTCGAGAAAAAAATTTTGTCTCGGCGTTATTGACAGTATTGTCAACATGAAATAATTCATTTTGGAAAGCAACATGTGATAACTCCAGCGGTTTTGAATGAGGAAAGCGTATCATGTTTCCTTGTTAATGGTACACTTAACTTGTTAGTAGTAGTACTTTACTTGTTAGTAGTAGTAGGTGATCCTCAATTGATAACGTTGAACGTTGAACTCGAATTCGCATGTTGGGTACCGTAGATTGTAAAAAAATGCTGTTCAAATTCGAGGCTCGCATAGAAATTTTATGGTGGATAAGGCGAGAAGAGGGTCCCGGTCCACTATAT
Organism: Apolygus lucorum; assembly: GCA_009739505.2. Classification (NCBI taxonomy): domain Eukaryota; kingdom Metazoa; phylum Arthropoda; class Insecta; order Hemiptera; family Miridae; genus Apolygus; species Apolygus lucorum. The sequence continues at coordinate 11,578,777 of CM019181.2, read as the reverse complement.
CTTACTCAAATTTCAACTAAATTACATTGAGTGAAACAGTTTTGTGCATGAGGAAGGTAAATTAAAATGCGTATTTTATCGCTTACCAACTGGTTCAAATTGACCTAATGCTTATCCAATGGGACGTCCCTTGAAGTGCATGAATTGCTCAACAATGTTTAGGGACTTTCTCTTTATTTTGCCTGTCAATGCAAGTTGTCATGATGAATCTGTCTGAGATCTAAGTTCTATTCAATGGGGATATTGCTGATTTTTATTCCTTTCATAATATATTTATTGTAGGCAAGCTCAAAACTACAGTTTTATAAGTGACCAAATTTAGATTGAAATGAACTTTAAAATAAATTGAACGTTTTCATTTTCATCTGTTTTGATTTTATTTGGCCTGGTTAAAAATATTTTCAATGAACCATACCATTTCCTCTAAACAAAAAAACGCTGCAAATCATTGCTCAAAGGTTTATTATTTTCTGTATAGATCACCCTTCTGATTTTAATAGGATTGAAAATGGCCTTGGAGCTCACTCAGCTGATCAGTGATCTGAGGAGTGAAGAAGATTCCTCGAATGCTGGAGACGCCTGGAAGAGCACTTTCATTCAATAGGATTGAAAATGGCTGCGGAGCTCACTCAGCTGATCAGTGATCTGAAGAATGAAGAAGCTTTTGAGCAATGATTTGCAGCGTTTTTTACCCACCAACATTTTTTTTACCTACCAACTTTTTTTTACCTACCAGCTAGGTACTACCTACCACACCATACTGGCTTCACACCTTCACAATCAAGTTTATTAGAAAGAACTAAACGCTTCACACTCGATTGGAAAAATAGAAAGCTTCATATTGAAATTTGATTACTGGTTACGCAGAAGGCAAAACTGTATACAAATCGAAGAAATGAACAGCGATCGCATTTTAGTCCGATAAAATTTGAATGGAGATTAGACCTCTTTTGCGATTCACACTCATGATTCTGTTTTATCGAAGGAAAACCTTCAAGTACTCGTAGGGACCAAACGGTTTGTCCTACAGAGCTCCGGGTGGTCTCAAAATTTTTTAAAAATTCAATACTATTTAAAATTGGTGAAAAAACGATACCTTTATTTCGAGAGTTTTCGAGCTAGGGCACTCTTGAAAATTTCAACCCTTAATTTTCACCCCTTAGAAGTGACCTACATCAACCAAAAGATTCGCGGCACAACTAGACCCCAAATGGAGCCCATATACCAAATTTGAACCAAATCGGTCCAGTGTTGCTAAGAAAAGTGCCGCGGACGGCGGACGGCGGACGGGGGACGGCGGACGGCGGACGGCGGACGGCGGACGGGGGACGGCGGACGGACATTGCAAATTTGGATTCTACGCACCTCGAAACGTAAAGTGACAAAGTTTGAGGGGGGGTTATAAAAATTTTTTGCGATACGATCACATAGGCTTATTATTAGAAATAATAAACCAATATGACATTGAAAAAATGTTAAATTAAGAAAAATTTCAACTCGACAATAAAAACGCTGCAAATCATTGTTCAAAGGTTTATTATTTTCTGTATAGATCACCCTTCTGTATAGATCACTGGTTCTCCATCAATAGCACCTACCACCATCTGTATTCTCCCTTGACCTTCCCTCTCAAATTTCAGCTTCCTGCGTTCAATAGGATTGAAAATGACTTCGGAGCTCACTCAGCTGATCAGTGATCTGAAGAGTGAAGAAGATCTCCTCGAATGCTGAAGACGCCTGGAAGAGCACTTCCATTCAATAGGAGTAAAAATGGCTTTGGAGCTCACTCAGCTGATCAGTGATCTGAAGAGTGAAGAAGATCTCCTCGAATGCTGAAGACGCCTGGAAGCGCACTTCCATTCAATAGGATTGAAAATGGCTTCGGAGCTCACTTAGCTGATCAGTGATCTGAGGAGTGAAGAAGATTCCTCGAATGCCGGAGACGCCTGGAAGAGCACTTTCATTCAATAGGATTGAAAATGGCTTCGGAGCTCACTCAGCTGATCAGTGATCTGAAGAATGAAGAAGCTTTTGAGCAATGATTTGCAGCGTTTTTTACCCACCAACATTTTTTTTACCTACCAACTTTTTTTTACCTACCAGCTAGGTACTACCTACCACACCATACTGGCTTCACACCTTCACAATCAAGTTTATTAGAAAGAACTAAACGCTTCACACTCGATTGGAAAAATAGAAAGCTTCATATGGAAATTTGATTACTGGTTACGCAGGAGGCAAAACTGTATACAAATCGAAGAAATGAACAGCGATCGCATTTTAGTCCGATAAAATTTGAATGGAGATTAGACCTCTTTTGCGATTCACACTCATGATTCTGTTTTATCGAAGGAAAACCTTCAAGTACTCGTAGGGACCGAACGGTTTGTCCTACAGAGCTCCGGGTGGTCTCAAAAATTTTTAAAAATTCAATACTATTTAAAATTGGTGAAAAAACGATACCTTAATTTCGAGAGTTTTCGAGCTAGGGCACTCTTGAAAATTTCAACCCTTAATTTTCACCCCTTAGAAGTGACTGACATCAACCAAAAGCTTCGCGGCACAACTAGACCCCAAATGGAGCCCATACACCAAATTTGAACCAAATCGGTCCAGTGTTGCTAAGAAAAGTGCCACGGACGGCGGACGGCGGACGGGGGACGGCGGACGGCGGACGGACATTGCAAATTTGGATTCTACGCACCTTGAAACGTATAGTGACAAAGTTTGAGGGGGGGTTATAAAATTTTTTTGCGATACGATCACATAGGCTTATTATTAGAAATAATAAACCAAAATAAAAAATAAAATAGTAACCCTGAAAACGTTCTTTACTGTAATCATTAACTTGCTATAACTAAATATCCTCATTGGAAACATGCGATAACTCTAGCTCGACGGGGACTGTCACTAGCTAAATCCAATAGAATTGATAGAAGGGTGCTAATTGTTGATGGAATTGTCAAAAGTTTTTGTTTTGAGGAAGTAGTAGTGAATTTAGACAGATTTTTGTGTCTCCTGAAAAGTTGGGAAAATTGAGATATGGCATGTTGCCGCTTCACCGACGATGTACTTCATCCCAGCCACACCAAAAGTATTATCCGCTCACACGCAAACAGAAAAACTCGATTTTCTGAAAATCTGTCTGGGTCTGTATTCGCCTGATTTTGCTCCGATCTGGAGGGTACTTGGATATTCCATACTACCTCGCCAAGTTACAGTTAGTGGGCCGAAAATACTATATTTTTTGTTTCTTCAAAATGCGTTCTGAGTTTATCAGTTGTGCTTCTTAACAAATAAAACAAAATGTGGGAATGAAGCAACCCACATCTTTGGGATAACTATGTTTTGGAGAGAGGGACTTCATGAAAATACATTAAGTGGTTATTAACGTTGCGCGGTAGTAGATATGGTTGGAATTGGAAGGTACTTTCAATGGAAAGGTATTCTTTGCAGTCGGGTGATCTTTGCAGAAAAATAATAAACAGCTGTGTAATAGTTTGTACCTTTTTGCTTCCGAGTCTACCAAGGTAGCGGAAGCTTTGTTTTCACTTTTCAAGGACGAAAAAAAACGTTCTCCAAAATCAAAATTTTCACTCGCGTTTTGCGTTTTAGACCTTTCTGAACAATTTTGGTTCCGTTTCTGTGTGTCTGTCTGTCTGTCATGAATTCCTTGTAACGCGCATAACTATACGAAGTTATAGTCCGATTTCTGTGAAATTTTCAGGGATTGTGCGGGTTGGTGTGTAGACGGTCCTCTATGAAAATCATCATCCTCCGACTGATAGAAGCGACTGCGCATGCGCAAACGTTAATTCCTTGTAACGGCCATAACTTCTACATTTTCTATCCGATTTCAATTAAATTTTCAGGGATGTTACAGATTAGTATTTAGATGGTCCCCTATGAAAATCATCACCTTCCGACTGATAGTAGCCACTGCGCATGCGCAAACGTGAATTTCCTTGTAACGGCCATAATTTCCACATTTCCACCCGATTTCGATGAAATTTTCAGGAATTATGCAGATTAAGTTGTAGATGGTCCCCTATAAAAATCATCACCCCCGGACTGATAGTAGCCGCTACGCATGCGCAAACGTTAATTCCTTGTAACAGCCATAACTTCCACATTATCTACCCGATTTCGATGAAATTTTTAGGGATTACGCGGATTAGGTTGTAGATGGTCTCCAATGAAAATCAAGGCCTTAAAATTTACAGAAGCCTCTGCGCATGCGCATACGTAAAATCCTTGTAACAGCCATTTACATTTTTCATCCGAATTTGATGAAATTGTCTAGGATTGACCAGATTAGCGTGTAGATGGTCCCCTATGAGGGTAGTGAAAGGTACTTAGAGATTGGTGTTTTGAGATTAACTACTGTGCATCGGATCATCTATATAATCGGGTTATGGATACGAGGAAGCTATGTGCCACACCCACTTGGTAGACGTTTTTTCTCTTGCTTAATTCTTAAAGTTCATTATTAGAAATAATACTCCAAAAGATAATTACATCGTGTACTTTATTTATTTATTTTTAAGATATTCACATGGAGAGGGGAGCGTAATATTTATTTGGAGTAGCAGGCATACAATTAGTTGTTATTTATAAAAACGCTGAGCACCATACGCCCATCAAACAGTAGCTCTATTATTCCCTCCTCGATTAAAAGTTATCTGCCGGTATAAGAAAGGACATATTCATCGTACGGCATGAAGTGGAGAGAAAAGAAAAGGATCAAATAACGAGATAGAAATTCAAAAGTGATATGAAGGGTCAGTTTAGCTTCAAGATAATCAGTAGGTGATTGGCAGCTATCAGTGCTGGCAGAGCCTCCTTTTGGAAATATAACCGTAAGTAATAAAAGTTAATTTACGGTATTGGGGTATTGGTACGTTGGAAATTTTGTATAGGTACCATTAAAAAGGAGAACCCTGTGAATTTCATCAAATTGATAGATAATAATAGCTTTCTGATTATTATTTTCAATTAAGAGCCTTTGGAATTGATCAAGTAAAAACCTTTTATTCTTCCCGAAGCTTTTGGTTATCGCCAGTCACTTCTAAAAGGTAAAAGTGAGGGAAAACAATTTCAAAACGTTCGATACACAGTTGTTGTTTTTTCGTAAATTTAAGTCAGGATTTTAAAGAATTTTATGGTTCGCTTCCTAAGGAGATAATTTATTATTTAATGGGTAAATAATCGATCACAAACGTTTTTTCATCAATTTGGGATATTGTTCACGTTTTAAAAATGGATGAGACCACCCAGAGCTCTGAACAATGAACCATGGGTTGATGAGAGTAGATTGTGACATTAATTGGAATTGCATGTGACTGCCGGGGCCACACCCCCCCCCCCTTTCCAACCATCCTTAGGATTATTCGCTCACTAAGTCGCTTGGCTCACCTAAGTTCGTGCAACTGAGCCGAAAATGCGATTTTTTATTTTCTTCGAATAGAATTTTAAGTCACTCAGTTGTGCCATTACAAACCATATTTCGCAATGAAGGCACCCACAAGGATGACTGATGTTTGTCTGGTACTTAGAATCGAATGAGAGCTCTGTAAGAGCTCCACCCAGAGCTCTGTAAGACAAACCGTTCAGACGACTGAAGGGTTGAGCTTATGACGAATCAGAAACACGCATATGAATCGCAAAAGATTGTTCATTGACCTAATATTTGTTCAAAATTCATCTGATCAAATGTGATCGTTGTTCGTTTCTTTGGATAGAATTTCATGTACTACTCAGTTGCGCATCCTGCAACCACATTCGATGCAGACGTGTGATCAACACAGCAAAATAATAGATCATTGGGATCATTCATCGATTCAAGATAGTGTTGTTCTATAACGGACGTGTTTGTTTGTAAACGTGCAATTATTGTGAAATGAAGTTTATGTGCGATTGTGAGGTTGTTGAGAAAGAAACACAAGTGTGAATCGCACATGAACGCTCACTGACGGAAGTGAGCCAAATTTCAGCTAATCGAATGCGATGTTTTTTTTTTTTCGTTTCTTCGATTTCACGCAGAATAACGCAAAATGCGAGTGAAAATTTCGATTTTTGAAAACCCAAATTTTTTCGACCAGATTTCCTACCGTAAGTGGTGAGTGTTTAGAACTTTAAATCTACCCACACATAACAATTGATATACAAAGTTTCAGACTTTTTTGTAATTTCTTTCTGGTGGTATTCGAAAAACACGGTTTTTTGCCTTTTACAATAAAATTAATTTCATCTTTTAGATGGCTTGAGAATTATAAAAGCCAACTATCTGCTGATTCGTCAGTATAACACGCATTAACTACGATGAGGAGTACAGAGCTTACTTCCAAAATTAAGAGGTCAAGATGCCAAAAAACATATAATTAGACAAAAATCTGTTTAGTTGTTGTATTCTTGATTTGCTCCGCATCCGATATACGTGGATCTTTATTGTTCTAATAGGAAATCTTTCTAATTGTGCATTATTTTGCTGGAAAAGCAAATTTCAAATGAGAGTAGCGGATGATGGAAGAGGGAGTAATATCTAGAGGGTAAAAATACCTTATTTATTCAATTTTTAGGTACCTATTTTGAGTCTGTAAATCGAAATTGAGCATTGAAACTCAGAGAATATAACCTGATCGATGAACCTTTAGATTTTTAAAAACTATTCGAATCTTCATGTTCATTCCTTTATACATCATATTAAATATGATGTATAAATTTTATGATCATAAATTGTATGAAACCACAATAATCCTTAACCCTAATTGGACCATGGTGTCACTAGTGGCTCCTTGGTGACACTACTTCCTGGTGACACCACTCCTTGGTGATAATACTCCATGGTGACACTAAGTACCCCAAGGTATCATGGTGACATAGAGAATACCAAACAACAAAACAATCTGTTTTTGAAATAATCACTTAACCCTAATTGGACCATGGTGTCTCTAGTGTCACCGAAAACATTACAGGAACTCCACAGCTGTCCCAAGGTGTCACTGGAGTAACTAAAATTGAATTGCAATTTTAAATATAATGGACAGCAGAATTTTTTGTATATTATTGGAAGTCCTAAAATAGAGTTATGACAAAAATTTCCCCAAAAAAATCAATGAAAAAATTTTTTAAATTTTTCTTAAAATTTCATTTAATTTTTTTTTTAATCTATTCAGCTCTGTCCATTAATGTTTAAATTAAAGTTTAAATCTAGTTAATTTGGTGAAACCTTGGAACAAGTGTGGAATTCATTAGATGCTCCCGGTGACACTGGTGACACCATGGTCCAATTAGGGTTAAGTGATTATTTCAAAAATAGATTGTTTTGTTGTTTGGAATTATCTATGTCACCATGATACCTTGGGGTACTTAGTGTCACCATGGAGTATTATCACCAAGGAGTGGTGTCACCAGGAAGTAGTGTCACCAAGGAGCCAAGGAGCTGTGACACGCGTCTTTCAACAAAGTCTTTTGCCTTTATTGCATAGGCAATCTTCTACTGACTTGCAACATTTACACCTCCATTATACCTTTATGCGGTCGGACTTCATAATGTTATTCGACGACACCATAAACCACTGTCGTTGTGCCAGATTGACACCGGTTAGGTGTGGGTACTAGAATTTACTCTCTCGGTACATTTATCATGACTTTCGTATGTTGGATTGATTTCCACTTTTTAGGCTTTACACAGTTATTGTACCTCAAAAAGTGAACTCACGTGAGACCATAAGAATCTTTGATAGGTATAGATGAGTTATAATAGTCACCAAGAAGTGGTGCCACCATAGCGCCAGTGCTCGAGTTGTTGGATTTTGAGAGTTGGATTGCTTTTCACTTTCTGGGCTGTTATGGTGCCAGAATTATTGTGCATCAGAAACTTAGCTCACATAGAGGAGCACAAGAATGAATGATACATATTTATATCAGAAAATATGTTTTATCGCGTTCAAAGTAAACGTTTCTTTCAACAACATACTTCATTCGAAAATACATCCCTTGGAATTTATGCATTACTTATGCTTACTAAACATTACAAGTTGACCCCAAATATAGGAATTCTCTCAGAAATTGGCAAATTCGTATGTTTTTTCTTCAGCGTAGTGTAAGTAATGATATACGCTTACCCGACATGACGTTTTCTCAGATTAATCGTGTCATGCTTGGGCATATGCTCCTTCACGTCCATGATGAATCTTCCCCAGCTTAGTTCAGGTTTCCAACGTCAGTTGCGATGATTGGCCGCGCTCGACGGACTGTTTGAACAAACTGCCGATGAAGAGGTCGCTCGGGAGATAGCGATAGTATTAAACTGATTGTTTGAGATGCGAGATAAGGCGAAAGAGCCTGGCAATTGAAAGGAATTGCCTCCACGACTAGTTGGTGAGACAATACAGAATGTCAGAAGCGACTATGCTGACTTCAGATCTCAAAATCACCGATGCTACACCCCCCCCCCCCCTTTGCAATCATTACTCGTCCACCTCCGTAATCTACTACGATAAACCATTACTACTAGAAGACATTCCTTCTCGTTGCTATTCCAGTCAAGTACAAACCCATTTGTATTAAAATAATCTGTGTTGCTTTAATATTAGGATTTATAAAATCGAATAGCTATTTTAAATTCATTGATATGAAACACGATAAAACTCCACGATCAAATTGCTGGTTTCCCACATTTAGAAACATCAACACTGAAATGGGGTGTGCGCATGGGTCTGAAAAACTGTTTATTCCTATTTTTAATGTAAACTAGACCTCATTCTGAGAATTTTGGCACCAACCGTGACCTTCTAGCGTGAGAAGACCTTTTACTATGATTTTTCAAAGTTTCGACCTTTTATGACGTCACAGAAGCGCGTGACGTCATAAACGGTCGAAACTTTGAAAAATCATAGAAACAGATCTACTCACGCTAGAAAGTCGCGGTTGGTGCCAGAATTCTCAGGATGTAGTCTAATTTCGATTAAAAATCTTAAAAAAATCAAGGCGCACCCCCCATTCTTTCCAGTTTATGTTTATTTTTATATTTAGTTCTAAATACCCCGATGATGAAATTGATATGAAATTCATCACCCACTGTTTTGGATTTTGCTCTATTTCAGGATCTCAAGTCCCCATTTTTATCAGATTCTGGTAGGTATTTAGAGGGTAGGTGAATGAATGAATGAATGAAAGTAAGTTTTATTCCGAAAAACAGTAAATTACAAAAACGCGTATACATAATATATGGCAATATGGAACATACACCTTAACCATAGGGCAGGCCCTGTGCGGTTAAGGGGAGATGCTTGAGCTAATTGTGAATATAGTACTCATTAATTGCATAATAGGAAATATATATATATATATATACTTATTTAATCACAGTTATCTGGTTACACTGTTTCCTTCTGTTATAGAGGAGAAAGAGGATCAACAACTAAACTATCAATTCATTAGAAAATAATAATAAAGGGAACTGACATGATAATTAATAGATAATTCAATGGACATAAATGCTTGTAAGAAGAGTTTGGCAGTTTTCCAACCCATATTGGATTAGCCACGAGAAAACTTTCTTTTTATAATCCGAACGAGTAAGATTGGAGGGGGATCGCAAATTTTCTGGCAAGGAGCGAATTAAGAATGGCATACTGTAGAAAATGTGTCTAGCGGTTTTCGGTGCAGGAACTACAGCTTGTGTAGTGAACCGGAAGGAGTACGGAGTGTTTTTAAAAAAATTGAAAAATTCCGGGTGTTTGTGGAAAAAGGTTAATATACAACTGATGGACTGAGAAAACACGGACATAGTTATACAGATCTACTGTAGGAAATCTACGTGGTTTTTTTGCCATTACTTTGAGAATGGATTTTTGCATGATATTCAGTGGATTCTATACCGCGGAAGTGGCTCCTCCCCAAGCAATAGTTCCGAAGCCAACGATGCTCTGGACAAGTGCCTTGTATACAAAAATTAAACTTTTCTTCCCAAGACATCCTCGGAGGTTGTAAAATAAATGAGTAAATTTTCGAAGTTTGTGAATCAACGTAGAGACATGGCAGTCCCATGTTAGATCCTCGTCAATCATTACTCCCAGGTACCTCACAGACTCAACACGCTCCAACTCAGGACATGCGCACACACAGGAATCGTACATTCTGCTAGCACCACATAAATGCAACTTTATTGAGGTAGATATGGATTTTTTAAGGGCATTTGGAAAATACGAGGTAGGTACTAAGTTTTTTTAACATTTAGGCTCAGAGTATTATTACATAGCCATTGGAACGTGCGATTCATATCACTGTTAGCAGTGTCAAATACCTCTCCTGGATTGCTACCTGGAGGATTGCTGTGTCATCAGCGAATAAGTATGAGGTACCCTGGAGGTCCAGATTTCCGAGTTGATTGATAAAAATCAAGAAGAAAATTGACGCCAAGATACCACCCTGAATCACACCAAAATCAATAGGTCTTTCAGTAAGTAGTATCTTACTATCAATGTCTTCTATAGTCACTATTTGCTTCCGTTCATTGAAGTAACTGATAACCCATTCCAAATCTAATCCTTCGAAGCCATAGGCAGGTAGTAATTTTACCAATAAATCCCTGTCGATCGAGTCAAAGGCTTTGGCCATATCTAGTGTTAACAAAATTCCCTTTTTTCCACGATCCAACAACGAGTTAATGTCTTTGGTTAGCATAAATATGGCCTCTTCTACTCCTACACCCTTCCTAAAGCCAAATTGTCTCTCCGAAAGAAGGTTTTGGCGGTACCTACTTAGGGGCTGATTCTCTCGACCAATTGAAGCCAAGGTACACGCGAGAAAGCGAAAAATTATAGACATGGTCTTCAATACCAATTATAGATCACGTTTGACTTTAGGGAATCAATGCAATCAACCTTCAACATTGCATTCCACAATTTTCTGGTGTTAGTAGGTAGTACCTACAAGGTACCTACCTAATTGAATAGTAGGAGGTGGTAGGTTGGTAAGAAATTTTACCAGTGATAATAGATACCTAATTTTATAATGCGTTCATATCAATTTTAGGAGGTTAATCCTACCTTCTTAATATTAAAATCATTTTAAAAAATTTTAAAAACGTAATGCTAAACTCGTCAGGGAAAAATAAATATCATAAGATACCTAAGTAAGTCCAAATATTGGTTTATTATTTTCAATTATAAACCTTTGGAATCGACCAAGAAAATTTTTTTTTAACACCCCCTCAAAATTTGTTGGTTTGCGTTTCAACATACGTAGAATCCAAAAATCGAATATGGATACGAGGAAGCTATGTGCCACACCCACTTGGCAGACACTTGGCAGATTTAAGCGATGCCCATATATTTTTAATGAGACTCTTCCATTTCTCACCTGAACTCGATTTCGGATTTTTTCTATTTTTATCGTTGCCCTGATACGTTGCATCACTCATGATTAATAGTTTTCGGTAAGTTTCAAAATCTTTTTTCGTATAAGCATCGGGTTGCGGTGGAGCGTTGTACGTTAATAAGCGCCACAAGCTCCGTGTACCTTCAAACTTTTGACCATCAACAATCAAATCGTCCTGTTGAATTTCTACTACTTTGTTACCAATCATAAAGAACGTTTTGCCATCTCTAGAAGTGAACATGTTCAAACCGAAACTAGGGTCATTCAAATTGACCAATTAGTGTTTTGCCGTACGTTGGTGTTTGTGCGATCGAATTGGCTGGTATATTCGTCACAATACTATCGTCGAAAGTTTCTTTTTCTTCCGATAGTAATTCTTCTTCTTTCGATTGTAATTCGTCAGCAGTTTCCGATACAGAAGGAAGATTTGCCGATTGTGATTCGCCAACAGTCTAACGAGCTTGCAACTGAGTCTAAAGGGTTTTCACTTTATGAATGCACAATTTTAGTAAGAAACGTTTTAATTTGGACACATTACAAGAGCGAAGGAGAACGAAATTTCAGTGTAACACTGTTTTCATAACGATGTGAATAACATAAATCGATTACTACAATCGATGATAACAATCGATATTATGAATTGAAAGGTTTAGATCGAAATTTAAAATTAACATTATTTATGAATTCCTTTTGAGTCAATGCTGCAGATACCGGTTTAACTAGACCTTCATCAACGCCTTTTGCCAACTTTCCAAGGGCATCTGTAACGGGTTTGGTAGATTGTTTTTATATTGCATCGGTAAGAGGTTTGAATTTTCTCTCAGTTTGTCGTTGCTCTTCATCTGCACGGTCTAAAGCTCTCTTGTACGTATGCATCAGCTTTTCTTCGATTTTTTTCGTTTCTAGTGCTCGTTTCACGTCCATCATGTATACTGGCTATTGATATTCAGGCATTCGTAAGTTTCCATATCGTATTTGACAAAAGGTACAAAAGTTCAAAAAATAAATCAACATTACAAGTAAACTCTATAATTCTCTATAAGTCTCTTTAATTCTCTATAAAACTCTATAAGTTAATCAACTCATCGTAAATAGTGTCAAGCAATTTCGTCAATTCACTTTTTGTCAAATCTGTTTTGAAGTATGAACGTTTTCTAGTTATACGATTCGCATGTCGTTCGCATAACAAATTTAACAGCTTAACAGTGTTTGGATCTTTTCGTTTCTGGTATACAAGAGTTGCTAATGGATGCTTTACCTTGAACTTTTTAATAGCACTTCGTAGATTCATGTGCTGTATTCTAATTGCGTAATAAGAATATAGAGAACCGTCATTAGTTGAATATATAAGCAAACTATTGTGTTTACCGGAGGACTTTGTATATGGAGATGCTAATGTACGAAGATGGAAAACATGATTAATAAATACTAGTAACATTAGAAAATTAGTAATATTAATAATATAGGTATAATGTAATGCAATAGTAATGTAAATAGTAACAAATACTTTTAAGAGTCTCCATGGTACAGGTATAGGTATTATTATACAGGTATAGGTATTATTTTGTACTAGGTATAGGTATTTCTAAGAACCTACTTAGAACGAGCACGATTTACGGAACTAGTCGTAAATGAACTTTATTTATCGGATTAGGCTATTATGATGCAGAACTAACTTTTATCGATAACTTTCATTTCATTGACTTAGATGCTAGGATATCTCAGAATTGATCTGATTGATCAGATTGATCTGAGTTCAGTTGATAGTCGTCATCCTCATCATTCGTGTGAAATATACGATCTGAGTTCAGACGGAAAGTTGTCCCTTCCACGTCTTAACCTATAAAATGTCATCATCGTCTGCGTCTTGAAATCTCCAGACGGAAAGTTGAAATCTCCAGACGAAAAGTTGAAATCGAAAGTCGGAAAGTTGCCCCCTTCAGCGAAATATATAGAATTAAGATCTGAGGACAAGTCCTCGTTGCCTTCATATGCAGAATTCAGACAGTAGGGGTGAGGTTTAAAAGAGTAACAATTATCGTACCAGTCATCGGATTTTTAGACTTGAAGTCGTATTGCCTTCATATATAGTATACAGAATTCAGGCTGTAGGGGTGAGGTTTAAAAGAGTAACAATTATCGTACCAGTCATCGGATTTTTAGGCTTAAAGTCGTAGTACCTTCATATATAGTATACAGAATTCAGGCTGTAGGGGTGAGGTTAAAAGAGTAACAATTATCGTACCAGTCATCGGATTTTTAGGCTTAAAGTCGTAGTGCCTTCATATACAGTATACAGAAATCAGGCTGTAGGGGTGAGGTTTAAAAGAGTAACAATTATCGTACCAGTCATCGGATTTTTAGGCTTAAAGTCGTAGTGGGAGCGGAAAGTTGACTCGCCCCAAATGGACCTTTAATCATAGAATGTTGGAGTTTTGAGGCCGGTTGACGTTGAATGGAGCATTGGCCAGCTCTGGAGAAATTCTAGTTTTTTTTCTATAGTACTATCGGAAAATTTCAATACTGCATGGGGAAGTTGGGGGGGTCGCCCCATTTGCTGCACCAGAACTCTCATTTACTCTACTACTTGGACCTACTTAAAGCAACAAATTATGAGGAAAATAAAAATTATTTTCTTGGGTCAATTCCAAAAGTTCATTATTGAAAATAATAAACCAAAAACGTTCATCCATCCATCTTTTATCCATAAAACGGTGGTTTAGATGATCCGATGCATAGAAAATCAAGACTTCAATCTGCACCGTCCAGATATGATGGTCACATGACTAGGACACTTACAGGGGACTATATAGAGTTTCAACCACTCATCACTGAAAATTCCATCGTAATCGAATGGAAACTATAGAAGTTAGGAATATAGAGGATTTCACGTTGGCAAACATCTCCAAACTGAAGATCAGATCACGATGAAAATTATAAAGACCGTCTATAGTCCCAAAAACACTATCTCCGAACAATCTCAGGATAGAATTTGAAACAGTTAAGGTTACTACGAGGATTTCACGATTGCGCATGCGCAGAGGCTACAATCAATCCGGGGGCGATAATTTTCATAGGGGACCTTTTACACCACAACCCTCACATCCCTGACATAGGTACCTACTGACCGACTCACAGACAGGCAAACGAGGATCTAAATTTTTTGGGAAGGATAAAACAAGTGGAAATTTTGATTTTGGAGGACGGTGTTTTAATCCTTGAAAGTGAAAATAATGCTCCACTACAAAAGTAGGAAAAATTCCCTGTTACTCACGGGCTTTTGTTCAACAGCGCAGAGAAAACTTATGAGCATATTACATAGGAATGAAATGAGTTTAGGGTTGATTAAAACTAATATTCACTTAAAATAATCTCTAATGTATTCTAATAAATTAAAAACTTATTTTGAATCAAAACTAATAAACGCTGCAAATTATTACACAATGGTTTATTATTTTTCTATAGATCACTCGTCTACAAAGCCACCAACCATCCAACACGAAGAAAAACATCGATCGTATTTCGGTCAGCTATAATTTGAACGGAGATTAGGCCTCTTTTGCGATTCACACTCGTGTTTCTGATTTATCGTACGTCCAAAACTTGAATTCTCGTAGTGAGCGAACGGTTTGTCCTACAGACCTCCGCGTGGTCTCAAAAAATTCTAAAAATTCTATAGAATCTTAAATTGAAGGAAAAACAATACCTTTAAATCAAAATTTTTTGAGTTAGGGCGTTTTCAAAATTTCAAAATTGGTTTTGGAACCCTTAAAAGTGACCTACATCAACCAAAATCTTCGGGGCACAACTAGACCCCAAATGGAGCCTACAAACCAAATTTCATCAAAATCGGTCAATGCTAAGTGGCAAAAGTGCCGCGGACGGCGCACGGACGGCCAAATTTTTATTCGTTTTTTGGATTCTACGTACCTTGAAACGTAAACCATCAAATTTTGAGGGGGTGTTAAAAATTTTTTTTTCTTGGTCGATTCCAAACGTTCATTATTGAAAATAATAAACCTAAATGAACTAAATTTGAATCATGCTCAACAAAAATCGATTAGATGGCACTAAGTTCTCTTTCGATTTCCCCACACATCGATCTTACAACATCGATGGTTGTTATCAGGTTGTTATCAGTGTGTTGGTATACCTCTTATCAAAAGACGATAACAAGTTTATCTTTACGATTTGTACCTTCTCTATTCTCATTCTATCTCACGAAAATGAGGTTTTGTAGTAGAAACTCACTCTCTTGTGGTTATTTTTAATATCTCAAGCTCTTGGCATGTGCAATTTCTCTTGAGTTGACGAAAATAAATAATGTTAGGTACATCGGTGTCCCCGATGTTTGCGTTCAAGACAACCAAATGGTAGGAACTCACTGTACTGCGATTGTCTTGTCATGCATGATGTCATGATACGGTTTCAGATGATAGGTAGCTTTTCCTGGTGATACCGACTCCTGACATCCGTTCTAACCGTATTACTAGTCATCACTCTTGCAATATTATTCGTTTTGTTCTGTGAGCGTTTCCTTCCATTTCCACAGTAGGTATGTCCACTGGTCCGTCGCGCCTGGAGGAAACCGTTCGTCAGATAAATAGGTAATCGGTCCCGGATACAAGTGTTGCATTGTACAGGTAGGGATTGATTTTCCAAACGACAGGTTCATGTGATGGTAGAATTATTCAAGTTATTCCAAGTTTAGCTCTGACTGGGGAGTCAACTACAGTCCGAGGACTTCACCACGTAAGGTATGTAACAGTTCATCCTTTCCTGTACATTAGGGCTTAAATCTTGGAATTTACCTACCAATTGTTATTTTAAGTTTCTCTCATTAGTGTCCTGAACATGAATAATAGTAATACATTTTAATAGTTGAACAATCGAAGTATGATTATTTCCTATCTTGAATACATCTCCCGGTCGAGAGGCTACCTGATACTTGGAAGGGCTAGTGGAAAGGTGAAGCTTTTGGTAGCACTCTTCTTCTCGTTGGAACTGTAAGGTACTACACAAACCCCTCATCAGCCGAGTCTTCCACTTCCTCTTTTTTAGGCAATGGGGAATTTGCCTCACATTTTTTTATTTTTTTTTCGAATGAGGGTTTATTTTTATGGAATAAAACCATAGTGAGCTGCTCGAAAACGCATCCAAAAAATTTAGAGAATTTAAGGAAGATGGAAATTTTAAATGTGGTGGCAATGTGTAAGAGGCAGCCATGTTTGAAACGTGACGGATATTCTACCAATCTGACTTCAAAGGAGGTTCTGTGGCGCTTACCACAGAAGCAGCACATACACGAACTTTTACCTTCCGAGTAGTGCGCACAAGAGTGCGCCACGATCTGGCAGGAAGAACCCTGACACAAAATTGACCAAAAGAAACAGTATTACTCACTTTTTTACAATACGAATCTATCTACTAGTTTATCAAGCATTATTATTCTTCATCTTCTCTTATTTAGTTTCAAGATTTGAATCACATTATTCGAGTAGCCATTTCACTGGATCGTTTTGTGTGGCGGTGCTAGAACTCTGTCTGTTGTCGTTGCTTTCGCGTCGTTTTTTTTTTTTTTTTTTTTCGTATGACGTCAACAATACTCCTTGATTTTCGCGGTGTTTTGTAACAGAGGTTCACTTGTTTAGTCATTTTCTCCTACGGTAATTTTTTTCCGTTGGTTATTCCTAGTGTTAAACGTTATTCTAGGGCCCTATAATAGGATTTGCCTTGAAATTCCAGAATCTAAAATTGAGGCAAATTCCCCATTCACGACTCAGAAGATGAGAGACACCTGTATCATGAGGTGCTATAGCTCCTATGCTCCATGACTCTTCCTCTCACTAGAACTGCCCTCCCTCTACCAAAATCAATGGGGAATTTGCCTAAATTTTAGATTTTGGAATTTCAAGTCAAATCCTAGAATGGGGTGTTTCGGTGGGTCGGAAATTCAGGTTTTAGACCTCAAATTTGGATTCAGCACCCTTGAAAACCTACATATTCCAACTTTAAGCCCAATAACATGTAGTAGAAAAATTAATTAAAGAGATCACACGTTTGAAAAAAAGGCGGGCCTCCCTTAACGCACACACACTTATGTCACGCGCGTGTGTGAGTAGTATTTTGTAGTATCCAAGAGGCCCTCCAAGGGTTTCATCTCTTCTCTGTGCATGGATACTTTTTTCAAAGACAGTTGGCTAGCTACGTCACACCATTCAAACCTTCAACTTTCCTTAGCTTCTCTGATTTTTTAAAAACATTTTCTCGGCGAACAGACACGATTACTGTTATTCCTGAGCCATACTCTTTTGAAAATTTTTTTTTTTTAATTGACTGAAATACCCCATTCACGTTTAACACCACGAATACCCAAGGGGAAAAAATTACCGTAGAAGAAAATGCCTAAACAACTGTAGAAGATCGAGGGAAACTGATTACATCACTCCCTGGGGTTCATTCCACTAACATGTGCTTTGGTGAAGTGTGAAAGGAGTTTCGGCAAATAGTGTCTGAGAATGTCAACAGGTAGAGTTGTAGGCGCCCTCATGACCACATGAAATGATCCACTCGAATAATGTGTTCCAAATTAAAAAGTTACTAATATAGAAAATAAATAAGAGAAGGTGAAGACAAATAATTATTGATAAACTAATAGGTAGAATCGTATTGTGAAAAGGAGTAAGCAATTTTAATTTCTTTTTTTAGTCACTTTTCTGTCTGTCTTCTTTCTGTCAGTTTGTGGCGCACTCTTGTGTTCAATCACATAAGCTAATCGTTTCATGTGCGCTTTCAGAGGTAGCGCTACTATCATAAGGGGAAACTCATCACGTCACAGACCCCCGGTACATTTAAAATTTCCATCTTCCTTAAATCTCTAAATTTTTTGGCTGCGTTTTCAAGCAGCACACTATGGTTTTCTTCCATATCTCTTTGGAAAAAAAAATTAAAAAATTGTGAGGCAAATTTTCCATTCCCTCGTTCAAACAACTCTCTTTTCCAAACCCCAACAAGATTTCACCCTCTGGCTTGTTCATCAACCATGAAAGAGTCATCTTCCAAATCTTGGACAAATTCATTTCATTTAAAGAAAAATCCGTCAAAGTAATTTTTTAAATACCTCCATTTTATGTCTTATTCTTTCAAACATATTCCCTCTACAGTTCTTTTTTTTAATATGAAATCAGTTAGGTACCTACTGCTTATTTACTTTATTTATAAGGATTATACTTGAAACTTTACAAATTAGGATACATAACGTTCAGAGTTTTACTTTCAATTAAAAAATATGTAGATTTCATCTTAACTATTTACGTACCTACCTGGTACACGAATTCAGTCGAAGATTCTAGAACAACTAGTTCTGGTTTTTTAACTTGTTTTATTGCACCAAGTTACAACTTATAAGCAATATTCTTCTGATACATAGTTGGTGTACGTTAATAAAACTAAACGCCCGATCACACAGGACGCGTTATAACGCGGCGCTCAGGGAACGCGCGTTCTCCCCGACGTTTGGCGATATAGCTACGTCACACACATCTCGTTATATCGCGCGTCATTTCGGCCTAGAACCCAGCATTGTGATGGTGTACTCCATAGTGTTCTCCTCTTTCTGTATCTTCTGACTTTCACATAAAGCTATGATAACTTCTAGTGATTCTGATGAGGAAGAAGCTAATCTTTTATTAGTTTTATTAGACGGCAAAAATAGACGGCATTGGGTGCACCCAATCAATAAAAAGAGACAAGATTTTGGGGAATACCACCGTCTATGTCGGGAGCTGCGATCACATGACGATCGTTTTGAACTTCTTGAATGAGAGCTTCTGTATCCTCACTCATCTTGAAATAAACTCCTTGAACAACGAGGATAACGCCCTCAGCGCACGTTACTTTTGTAAATTTTTACAACCGGAACGCGTGACGTTGCGTTACTGAAAGTATCGCGGCGTCTTAACGCCGGGTGTGTGGCGGGGATGATGCAACTGCATTGCATACAACTGTAACGCCGTAACGCGACGTTACTCGAACGCCTAATGTCGAGTTATAACGCGTCCTGTGTGATCGGGCCTTAAGATACTTCACTTAGTTCTTATTGTCCTGAAATTTGCTCTTCATGATGCTCACACTAAGTGGATAAGATCGCGTGGCTTGGTTCTCTTAAGTCTTCTAAGCAGATCATCTGTGTTTAGAAGCTGGATGACATCCTCATTCACATGATCTTGGAGCCTCATAAGGTGTTGCATGGCTTGGCTGCGAATGACCTCATTGACAGATTAGTTTAGTAGTTTAGATAGTTCTGGGGTGTTACAACGATTTTTTTCACTATGACGTTTGGGAGATAATAAATATTATGTGCCTAATTATTAGGCACTACTAATGTAAAAAAATACCCTTGTAGCTACTATCCTAAATTGTCGGTAATTTAAGTAGGAGTTATGGAAAAATTGTATCATTTCCATTTACATGAATTCACTGGGGTGAAAGCTGAATCTGGGAGCCCGAGAAGCGTTCTGATTGGTGGAGCTCCAGGACGTTGTTGAAGATGAGTGCAAAAGATCACGTTCATGATCGCTTGTTCCCAACCTCATCATAACAAGTCACCTTGTATAACACATATTTTCTCCTTGGTGCGTTACCGGCCGCATTTAAGTAATTAATTTGATAACATTTAGTTATATTTGCGATATGTACCAGAAAATCGAGCGATTTTCAATAATACACTGGGTTTTAAACGTTTCTATGGGTGGCAGTTGTCGATTGAACATTTGAACTACTGGCGATATGGACAACAAACAGTTGCAAAGGCAACTTGGAAAATACCTGTCGCCTTGATTGGTTTTTCTGAGTAATTCTTGCAAATCCACTGGGGTGAAAGCTGAGTCTGGGAGCCCGAGAAGCGTTCTGATTGGTGGAGCTCCAGGATGTAGTTATAGCGGAATGCAACAGATCGCGTTCACGATCGTTCGTTCCAACCTCATCCCAACAAGTCACCTTGTTTATCACATATTCTTCTCCTTGGTGCGTTACCGGCCGCATCTAAGTAATTAATTTGATAACATGTATTTATATTCGCGATATGTACGAAAAAATCGAGCGATTTCCAATAATACACTGGGTTTCAAACGTTTCTATGGGTGGCAGTTGTCGATTGAACATTTAAACAACTGGCGATAGGGACAACAACGATAGGACAGATAGCTCAACTGAGGCAGCCTCAAAAATGCTTGCACACCATTTTAACGTTGGCTTTCTTCTCTGTTAACTTGTCTCCGTTACTCTGTGTGCAAATCTAATGATGATGAAACGAAAAGTTATCAATTACTGGTCATTCAAAAGGATTTGAAAAGAAGCGGCATGAAGCTCCCCCCACCATTTCAGTTTCCATAGTAGTTCTTTAGCTGAAAGTAGATTTGCTCAAATGAGGCAGCCTCAAAAATGCTTGCACGCCATTTTAACATTAGCTTTCTTTCTGTTGACTTGTCTCCTCTACTCTGTGCATGAATTTTTGACGAAATCCGTATGACATGAGGAGGAATTGGGGGCTCTTGGTAGAATAAAGCGAGATGGTGGACGCCACGCCTAGCCAGTGCTCGTTTAGGACAAAAAGGTTCTTATCGGGTCGCCTGGGAGCTGTGGGAGCCGAATGTATGGGAGAGACTAGTCTTGGTAGTTCTAGGATCTCTGCATGTCCTAAACTGATCAATCTGATGGTTGTTTTTCAGATGGCTGACGATGCTACAATGTGTGATGGGTTCAGGAAGCCGATGTTGCTGGACCAAGCTTGCCTTTTGGTACACAATGCTATGGGCCACGATGTCCACGTATCCAACGTCACTTCTGAGTGCCACGGCGTGAGTCAAACAAATCAATTCAATGGAGGGGGTAACTTTCTCCCTAGTGTGCTTCAAGTCACTGACCTATGTAGTTCTCAATGGAAAAAATATATGGAAATTTTATTTACAGTGCTTGCCTCAACAATTGATGGAGGTCTCTCCTTATAGCACCAAGTCGGTTATCGTGTCTACCATTTACTCAACAGTGATGAAGTTCAGCACCAATGGCAAAAGTTTCCAGTGAGTTTTTGAGATAATTTTGTTGACATCTTATTTTAATAAATACCTAATTCATATGTTTCAACATTAATCCATACCTTTGGCTTTAGCTAGGTACTAGAACCTAAGGGTGATTCTAGTACCTTCACTTTTCACAGTCACTTTCGGATTTCCTCATCCTGATTTCTGTATATTTTAGTTCCTTGCTGATAGTTAAGTCTTCAATACAATCTATACACTCTAATAGTAAGTTGTTTCATGTATCTTCTAGAAGCACCTACTCGTTTGGTCAGCATGGCAAATACAAGTTGGACGTATTTGGACCTAACAATGTTACTCTGACAGAACAGAGTCCAGCAGATTACGTTTATGCTCGTAAGTACTTTCAAAGTCATTTTCAACAAATTTTATGTAGTTTAACTTGAGCTTGGTTCACATTAGGGATGGGTATCGTTATAAAAGTATCGATATTTTGTATCGATACTGTATCGTATCCGAGTATCGATATCCCAAGTATTGTTGGGCATGAGTATCGATATTTTAAAATATCGAGTATCGATACTTTAGTGTCACAAACTATCAATATCATACAATTTTCTCAAGAAAAATAATTTTTTCAACATTTTTTATTCATTTTTCACTATTAAGAGTCCAAGCAGAGTGATTTTTTCCATGACATAAACGTTATTTGTGCAACCTAAGAGTAATGACCCAAAAGCCTCTCTATCTTCTTCATTTTTAGCCATCATGTTGAATTTTCCGCGAGAAAAGTATCGATATTCGATATTTAGAAATATCGGATCCGAAGTATCGATATCCAAAAATATCGGATAGTGCAGTATCGATACTAAAATATCGAGTATCGGTTCGAAAGTATCGATATTTTGAAATATCGAGTATCGATACCCATCCCTAGTTCACATAGGTGCGTAATTTCCGTAATCCGTAGTGCGTAATTGGATGCTATTGGCTGGAGCCAATTGAGGGGGCGGAACTGATATTTGCGGATGTCGAGTTTTGGAAGTAATGGGATATTTTACGCATTACCAATTAACTTCGGTAAACTTCTAACCAACTCTCGTCATTTGTTCACAGAAAGTTTATTTACTTTGGTCTCATTTATTGACAAAACAACCAGAATCCTTGTTTTGGTTGGGAAACAATTCTGCGCAGAATGTACTGCGCGCTTCTGCGTAATCGCGTATTTAGCCCTGTGAATGCTCTTTTCTGCATTACGCACTTTCTGCATTACGAAACACCCTCACTTTTTGCGCATTACCTACGATTTACGGATGATGTGAACCCAGCTTTAGGTATAGGTCTGCCACAGAAACTTTGCATCCCTTTGGCGCATTCTTCTGGAGAACATAGAACTAATTATCTCTTATCATCAAGCAAATTCCTGCGCCTATGATAATTTTTCGAGAATTTCTCCCTTCAAAAGTGACATGATTTCCCTCCTACTGCAGCTTTAAATTCGTGCATTTCCGAAATTGAAATTCCGTGGCACTACTCGAACATAAAATTTCTCACCGCTCCAATTTCCTGGTCAAGGTTTCACCATGGAAGGTTGACTCGATCGCTATAGTTCGCGGATCCGCCACCTAGGTGGCGCCACATGGACGCCAAGTTTCTGTGGTAAACTTATAGTATTAATAGGATTAAATCATGAGTAACTGAATGCTTTGCTGCTTGCTGAGTAACTGACTGTTACGTTATGAGTACATAGGTACTTTTTTCATCTACATTCTTAATAAACCTTCTAAACTTCTTTGCAGCTCTCTGGATACTGGTAGGACTGATTGTTCTAGCTGCTATTCTTGCGGGCATAATATGGAGGATTCTCCGCCTCGAGAGAGTCGCCCTGTATCTTCCACAATCTTTTCAACCGCCTCCAAACGTTTTGATACGCAACGCCCAGGAAGAAGTACGCCGTACAATTTAAAGCTCATTTTCAATATGTCAATTCCTACTTAATTTGTTTTTTAAAAACTCTGCAAATTATTACGTTTATTATCCTTCTGTATAGATCACTCTTCTGCAAAGATCACTGCTTTGCCATTGTCACTTTTTTTTGCTAAGGAAGCAAAACTTAATACAACCCGAAGAAACGAACAGTGAGCGCATTTTGGTTAGCTAAAATTTTGACGGAGATTAGACCTCTTTGGTGTTTCACACTCGCGATTCTGATTTATCATAAGTCCAACCCTTAAGTTCTCGTAGGAAGCGAACGGTTGGTCCTACAAGACTCCGGGTGGCCTCTAAAAATTTTTTAAATTCAATACTATTTCAAGTTGGTGAAAATACAATACCTTTATTTCGAGAGTTTTCGAGCTAGGGCACTCTTGAAAATGACAAAACCCTTAATTTTCACCCTTTAGAAGTGACTGACATCAACCAAAAGCTTCGCAGCACAACTATACCTCAATTGGAGCCTACATTCCAAAATTCATCAAAATCGTCAACGCTAACTGAAAAAAGTGTCGCGTGCGGCGGACGGACGGAAAATTTTTATTCGATTTTCGGATTATACGTACCTTAAAACGTAAACCAACAAATTTTATTGTTCATATTTTATTGTTTATATTTTATTGTTATTTTTAATCTAAACTAGACCTCATTCTGAGAATTTTGACACCAACTGCAACCTCTAACGTGATTTTTCAAAGTTTCGAATATTTATGACGTCACAGTTGGCTGGGGGGTCCCGCTCAGGCTGGAGGGGGCGTGACGTCATAAACATTCGAAACTTTGAAAAATCATGGAAAAATATCTACTCATCCAAAAAGAGAACGGCTGGTGTCAAAATTTTCAGCATGAAGTCTACTTTCGATTAAAAATTGTTAAACAAATAAGGCGCACCCCCCATTTCTGCTCAAATGATACGTTTTTTTGCGTTCAAACACCGTTCCTTCCCTAATTGAATAGGTGGCTGGAGCAACGTTCAATGTTAAAAAACTCTACTTTTCAGGAACGCTGTGATTAATGAAAATTTCCATTTAATTTCAAATTCTCTCATCGCGCATACATTGAACGTTGTTCTGTTGGTTATGTAGCAGTTCCCTTCACGCTAAGCGTCGTACGTAACGACTTGCAACGTTGCTCCACAACATGGAAACTGGATCGCCATGAAACCAGCTGTCTGCGCAGTGTATCGGACATTGTCGGAACTAATATTCTTACATATTCTGATCCTCCTTTTCACAATGAACAATGTTCAACCAAAAACCGATTTTGCCTGAAAATAACATTGAACGTTGCTCCAGCCACCTATTCAATTGTTCAAAATAAACTTTAAGCAATGGGTTACCGTTGGGCAGCTGATGAAAGGGAGCACGTTTAAGCGTTTGAAGGCCTCTAGAGCAGACCGCGATTTAGGGGGAAACAATCATCAAAATGTTTTTGAAAAAAACACAGAAAATGGCAAATTTTTAATTTGAGGTAGAAAAACTATACTTGTTTTGAGTTTTTCTGAACTGGTTCATAAGGGAAATTTAACGCTCTTTACCTGTGTGGTGGTCCATTGGTCCAAAACGGTACTAAACACACACGATTAGTACTGAATAATTATCTAGCACATCCTAAAATTGTATTATATAGTGATATAAGTATAATTAGACTTGTAATATCAGCCTCACAACTTCCTCAACTGCTCATGATTTGATGTTTTAGGATTTGGGAGGCGGAGGATCGCGGCAAAGGTCAGGAGATTCTTCCCCTCTTGTCCCAACTCCACCCATCCTGATCGAAAAGACTAAGGAAAGAACTGCTTCCCTCGATGTGTTTCGTGGGTGAGTTGAATCAGTTACGATAGCGTTTACGAACTCAAATGTCATTTCCACATCTACAAACAAGTTACTTTGTAGATGTCTATCGGCTGGCCGCAATGATTATCATTGCTCGATTAACCCTTAAAGTTGAGGAGATATTGATTGAACCAAACCTACCAATATTTCACATCTTCCTTACTATTGATCGAATGGAAACTGCAGGTGAAGACTATACACTAACACGTTCTATGAAGATTACCAGTTGGATCATCAATTTCTTTCTCTTTCAAGAAGCTTTTCTTATATTGCTTCCGAGTCTACCAAGGTAGCGGAAGCTTTGTTTTCACTTTTCAAGGACAAAAAAAAAAGTTCTCCAAAATCAAAATTTTCACTCGCGTTTTGCGTTTTAGACCTTTCTGAACAATTTTGGTTCAGTGTCTGTCTGTCTGTCTGTCATGAATTCCTTGTAACGCGCATAACTATACGAAGTTATTGTCCGATTTCAATGAAATTTTCAGGGATTGTGCGGGTTGGTGTGTAGACGGTCCCCTATGAAAATCATCATCTTCGGACTGATAGAAGCTACTGCGCATGCGCAAACGTGAATTCCTTGTAACAGCCATAACTTCTACATTTTCCATCCGATTTCGATGAAATTTTCAGGGATTTTGCGGATTAGGTTGTAGATGGTCCCCAATGAAGATCACCACCTTCGGACTGATAGAAGCGACTGCGCATGCGCAAACGTGAATTCCTTGTAACGGCCATAACTTCTACATTTTCTATCCGATTTCAATGAAATTTTCAGGGATGTTCCAGATTAGTATTTAGATGGTCCCCTATGAAAATCACCACCTTCGGACTGATAGTAGCCACTGCGCATGCGCAAACGTGAATTCCTTGTAACGGCCATAACTTCTACATTTTCCATCCGATTTCAATGAAATTTTCAGGGATGTTACAGATTAACTTGTTTTGATCTTTTGAGATTAACTACCATGCATCGGATCATCTATACAATCGGGTTATGGATACGAGGAAGCTATGTGCCACACCCACTTGGCAGACTTTTTTTTATGTATTCTTAATCCTTTAGAGTACCTTTTTTTTTTTTAATTAACTCCCCTCAAAGACAAAATGTCTTTTGTGACGGAGGGGGCACGCCATAAATGAAAATAAATCAAATACAATGGGGAGGACGCCCAGGACTCACCCGACGCCGGCCCTAGGGATGAGGGATGATGAGGAAGGTTGGGGAGGGAGATAGGGATGAAGGGAAGTGCCTCTATAGAAAGACCACCAATTCAGATATGAGCCTAGCAGGACGCGGATGGTGATACCACGGAG
This sequence comes from Apolygus lucorum, assembly GCA_009739505.2. Taxonomy (NCBI): domain Eukaryota; kingdom Metazoa; phylum Arthropoda; class Insecta; order Hemiptera; family Miridae; genus Apolygus; species Apolygus lucorum. The sequence goes on along the minus strand of CM019181.2, from coordinate 11,552,217 downwards.
TACGCCTACCGAGATGCCCAACTCTCGCAACTCCGTGGCACTTTTCCCACACCACACTCTGTGCCACGACAAGGTCGCAGCCATCACCCTGATGTTGTTGGGTGCCACTCCTTTCAGCTCCGACACCGCTTGTCGTAAATCATTTGTATCATACTTTCTTATCTTGGCCCGCCAAGTCTGCTCCATGTCCAAGCTGCCATTGACAACTTGGACATCCAGGATAATGCAAGACTGGTCGGGCTTGACGGCAATGATGTCAGGCTTCTTACCCTGGTCACTTGGCATGTGGTATAATCTCTCCCTCTCAACATCCCAGCCGCTAGATGACAAAGCACCTGCTATCTGCTTAGCAACCGCATCATGACGTAGAATGCGGCCACCATGAGTACGAGGACACTGCTGCACTACATGATACAGGTGCTCGTTTCCACTCCGACAGGCGCGGCAAAGGGGTAGGGTTGTCCCGCGACTACCTCTCGAACACCTAACCGCAGTTGGCAAAGATGCCACGCGGATGGTGTGAAAGTGTCGGTAGTCGCAGGCCCCAATGCCCTCCGAAGCCCAATCCACCCATTGGGATGAGATGGGGCTTTCGGAGCACTGTCGGAGCTCTTTACCGTCTACTGACTCATGCAGTGCTGCAGCAAACTCAGCAGACGAACTGGGTTTTGGAGCAGATGGTGTTGCTCGGTCGCATCATGCTAACTGCTGCCTGACAAAATCAAGCTCAGCAGCAGCACGGGCGACCTCCAAGCTCGACCCTTGAAGGGCTAGCAGGCGCTGGCGGCGCAGAGAAGGGATACATGCCGAGAGAGACACAATGCCAAGACCACCAGATTTGACTGGTGCGTGAATATAGGTACTTGGGACATCAGGCGGGAATTTCAGCCAAGAGCGCACAGCAGAACGTACTTTGCGATCTCTAATCAAACCAGATCTCAGATCTCTAATCGAACCTTCCCAGTGGAGCCACTGCTCTCATTCAGTGGTTTTCCCCCTCTTTCTCTGGCAATTATTGTTCGATTTTGTTGATTCCAGCAACAATCTTTTAGTTTTCCGATTCCCTAATTAGATGCACTAATGAATTTCGAAAATCCTTGAAAATTTCCAATTTAGGTACAACTTTGAAACTTTGAGCGCCAGTTCGTTAGAGATTAGACTTTCTTGTTTCAGTTCCTCAACAGCTCTGTGAGGTAATACAACTAGTAGTTAACTCTATATATTTTCTGAGATTCGGTTTTGTTGTTGGCATCTATGTTCTTTATTACAGTGAGGAAATTATTCTGATTGTAATTGTATTTCAATGTTTTTGAAAATATTCGAGTGCAAGTAGTTCAGTGATCATGATAACGGAGTATTTTTATTCGTCTTCTATTTCGTGGGGGTCCGGAGTAGCTATGGTCGCTGGGGCGATTCGGACCGACTTTTGCTGGGGTAGTGAGTTCAAGTCTCATCGCCGGCAGCGCGAGTTTTTGTGCGTCCGGGGCTCTCATCGCCCCCCCTCGTCCTAACCCAGGGCGGTGAGGCAATGGGAAGCCATGAGCGAAATCATCAGAACAATTTCTTATCTTCCCTTTGGTAGACAGTTGATGACGTCCACGATTCCAGGAATGGCAGTGGGACGAAAATCCAAACTGAAACGGTTGTTTACTTTTCTTACCTACTTTACTACTAATAGGTTTTTAGGAAACGTGAAAATTATGTTCTCAAACTATGCTGGGCCTGCCAGTGAATTACCAATTTGATCTTCCAAAAAATAATATTTCATGAGAACCAATTTATGTTACAGGATTACGATAACTTTAATGATGTTCGTCAATTACGGTGGCGGGAAGTACGCCATCTTTGAACATTCTGCTTGGAACGGTCTTACCTTTGCCGACGTCGTATTCCCTTGGTGAGTATGGTGATAATAGTGTGCATCTGTATTTTCTTTCGTTGCTAAACTGATGTATTTGTCGACTCATTCTAGTCATTAACTAAGTAGTAAAGCACTGCAGTTGTAGTTGATGATTTTGTCATGATACTGATCACTGGATTTTGTAATGTGTGTGGTATAGTCTGTGGATGTGATGAATCCACAGACCCTGGATCTGAAAGCGAGGAGGGTCGTATTCAAATCTGTTTACCAGTCATTACTTTGTATTTCAAGCGAAAATGGGTGACTGGTGTTTTTGTAGACTGCAGTTACTGAGTTTTCTCCTTCCTTATCGCTATTTCTACTGTAAATGAGTCAATAGAGAAGAATAACGCCTTGTCCTACGTGGACGACCAATGAGCATAACTTCAAGTCGCGCGCGCGCCGCTATAGTGTCCACAGTAGGCGTCCACATCACGCGTCTAGAATCCTTCCTTGCGAGGTTATCTTTGCTTCGTCCAGAGTTGTAAAGTCTTTCTCTACTTGAACATTTTCTGTTTTTCGCGATACAATGGTATATTATTTCTTTCTAATAATGCAGAAAGACAACTTAACGCCCTTCCCAACAATATCCTCAGATTGAAACTTATCGAGTTAATTAAAATAGTTAAGTACAGTCATTTTAGGGCGGGGGGTAGAGGAACCGGAGGGTTCTCCCCCAAAGCCTTCAACAAACCCGGGTCTATCCCCAAATCGAAGTTTTTGGAAACTTCTTCAGTCCCCGGCATGGAGAAACCTGCGAAATCGGGTGAATCTGCCATATCTGGGGCCTTGCGTTCAGACGCACCATTGCCCAAACTCTAGGTTTGGGTTATGGTAGCCGATGGCATAACATCTCCCAAACTCTGAGTTTGGGTCGATGTTTCGGGCTGTTGGGTCCTCAAATTCGAATGTTCAAATTCATCGAGATAATCGTCGGCAGCGTACGAACGTGTAGACTCCGAGTCTTCATCGTCCAAACTGTGATAACGACCGCGCTCGGGGGTCGGTTCAGTCACCCGCCGATGACGCCACGAACGATCTCGATTCAGCGGAGACCGCGATTGATGACGCGATCGGCGAAAATTTGATTCGCAATCAAATTTCGTGGGAAGGTATCGCGAATTTTCATTTGATCGTTCAAGACCCGGGTCAGAAGAACCCCATCTGGCTTCCCGGTTGCGGGAAGGGGATCTCCTGAACATATTAAGTATGAGAAAAAACCACTTACCGGGATTTCAGTGGAAAACTCGTTTTTTAAAAAACAAAATCAAAATTAAACCAGTTTGGACCCAATTTTTCGCTAAAATTGAACAAAACTCGTTGAGAGAAGGACGCCGTCTCGAAAAACAAGTGAGCAGTGTTGCCAGCGTGGGAGGGAAGCAGGAGATGATCAGGGTGGCTACCCTGACCCCTCTCAGTGGTGCTGGAAGCTGTTATCCTTTTTCTTTTCGAATGGAAGCGCAATTTCGCGCGCTTTTTCGAAAATAGGTTGTTACCTACCTACCTAATCTTCCAAATTTCGTGAAAATACGCCTTATCCTAAAACTACTACATGTTAATGTCCCAAAGTGCCCTTCAGGATATAATTATAAATGAACTTCGCAAGTTCGTTTATTCATCAACTTTAGTGATAGGAGGTCGAAGAATCTTGTGAAATATATATTTTTGGTTGAGTAAAAATAGGTAGGTACCTAACTATGTTACAGGACATTTTTTTGTTGCACATTACCTGCCTAGTTGGTGGAATTATTACTCTCTGAAGAAAAACTGATCTCGTTATCTGATACTACACCCTTTGTATTCAATCCTATTTGTTAAATAAACATTATTAATTACATATCATGTTGGTAGAACAATTTACTTACAGTAGATTAGCTCAACTTTTTGCCAAAAATTGTGTATCAAATTCCCACCTTCGTGTTTCAAAATGGTATTGTTTTCTTGTACACTTTACTTCTTTTATCCCATAACGCTTCCCTTTTTTGAATTTTGCTGATAAAAAGCTCGCTATAAATTATTGCAGCTATTTCCAGGGATAACATGAAAGGAACACAGGCACAAACATAACAGTAAACGGGAAAATGATAACCTCCTGGTAGAGCGACCTGGCGAGCGCGCGACCAAAAACAAACTAGTTTGAAAATCAAACCCGAGCGGGCGACCTCAGCCCGAATCGCGACGTCAGGCGGCGGCATGTGGGACACTTTGTTCAGTTTACCTTGTTTGAAATCAGCTGGTCGCTCGCTCACACGCGCGGGTCGCTCGGTCGCGCGCTTTGTTCGTCCACGTAGGACACGGCGTAACGTGTAAGTTACAAAAAAAATTGATTCTTAGGTCGCTGGTTCGGATCAGCTCTACGGACTTCCTTGCTGTTCGCTCAGTGCAATTGGGTTACAAGTTTGCCTTACCTGCATACTATTGGGCTGTACCACAAGCAGGCAAAAGCTCGATATCTGTACAGCAGAGCAATGCTAGTGTGCCCTGGCATGGAGCAACTGCGTTGGGAACTAGATCTCCTCAATGGATCCAGCGACCGACTGGTGGGAGAAGCTCTCCTTGAGCACCAACAGCCAGTTCAGTCTCTTAATTCATGAAGCATTTCCACGCTATTGAAATGAAATGCATTTGAGATTAAATTATTTGCTATTGTTCTCTTCGTCGAAATACTCGTAGTTAGAAAGTCATAATAATTCACCAAAATATTGGTACTTATTCGAAATCCATCGCTTACCTATATTTGGTTAAGTACGCTCAGAAAACTTTAGTAGGTAGGATAAACGGTACCTTTCAATACCGTTTCCCATATTAATCATTCCTTAATTTGATTTTTTTTTTTTTTTTAATTCAGGTTTGCTTGGATTATGGGTGTCAGCTTGGCACTATCAGTGCAGTCACAACTCAGGAATTCTATCTCTCGCAAGAAAGTTTTTGTTAAAATCTTGTTGCGCAGCCTCCTTTTGATAGCCTTGGGCATTGTGCTGAATTCCTTCAAGAACAACGACATCACCCGTTTGAGGATCCCTGGAGTTCTTCAAAGATTGGGATTGGCTTTCTTGATTGTTGGGACGTTGGAAGCCTTTCTGATGACACCGCAGAACCTCATCACCATTGTAAGATTTTCAATACATATCAAGTCATAATATCAATTTGTATTGATAGTGTCCATTGAAAATGTGGCCCAGTTTTGGAATTATTGATTCCAGTGGTTAATAAAAAACGCTGCAAATAATTGCACAACGGTTTTTTATTTTTCTATATAGATCACTCGTCTGCAAAGAACACGGCTTTGCCATTGTCACCCCCTACTAACCATAGATACTACGTACCTACAGCGGTCGCATTTTAGTCAGAGATTAGGCCTCTTTTCCGATTCACACTCGTGTTTCTGATTTATCCCAAGTCCAATCCTGTGACTTTTCTTAACCTACTGGCGGGCGCGTCCAGGGGAGTCACACGACCAGGCACATGCTGCACTGCGTGCGGCATGTCAAAAAACCAATGTTTTCTTGAAAATATTTGTCTTGAATGGGGAAAAATGATTATTACAGAAGGATAAACTTATTTTGTTTGAACTTTTATATTTCAACAACCATAAAATGCAACTTGCAATAAAAAGTGGTACTTAAAATTAAGGAATATGACACAATTGTTTTGGACGGAATCTAATACAAAGTAGAACTACACGAGCTAACCCTACCAGGTACTTTTTTTAGTCAATGCAAGTTACAAAAATAAGGAAACAATGCAAAAGTGCACGAATTAACTCTGCCAGGTACTTTTTCTTAGTAAATACAAATCAAAAAAATAAGGAACAAGGAAATAAATCCATCGTTCACTGGTATCACCCGTTCATGGAAGAAAAGCTTACAGAAAAACACTTGAGATTATTTGGAAAAATAAAAAAATTCACAAAAAGAAGAAATTGGTATCTAAAACCATGTGGGTAACGCAAAATTCCACCTGACAAGTACAAATAAGTAACTAGCAGTTCATTTGAAAACGCGTGCTGCACTCAGTGCGGCTTTTTGCGACTGCTCACTTTCGTTGCTCGACTAGGACTAATGGGAGGTGGAACAATTCATGGCGATAGTGCGCGAGTGCCATCGATATGATGAACTAGGATTACCTGACCTCCGCGAGCATTTCCCTCAACGCATTCCCTCACAAAATTAAAAAAGTCCATTCATGCAGCATGAATTAATGAGCGAATTTTCAAAGAAACCATTCAGTTTAAGGTGTGGTTAAGAAAAGGACCAATGGTGTTGCAATTTGTTGTAGAAAGTTTTTTTTTCGATTCTTGGTTTATATATATGTATACATATATTTTTTTTACATGCTTTTACACCAATAATCGACGTCCCGGAAGACGTGAAATCACTGGGCTGAAAGCTGAATCTGGGAGCCTGAAAAGCGTTCTGATTGGGGAAGCTCCTGGACGTAGTTAAAGATGAGTGCGACAGATCGCGTTCATGATCACTTGTTCCCAACCTCATCACAACAAGTCACCTTGTTTATCACATATTTTTCTCCTTGGTGCGTTACCTGCTGCATCTTAGTAATTAATTTAATAACATTTAAATATATTCGCGATATGTACGAAAAAATCGTGCGATTTTCAATAATACCCTAAAAGTCAATAAAGTTTTGAACGTCTCTATCGGTGGCCGTTGTCGATTGAATATTTGAACGAGAACTCTTTTTTTTTTTTTTCCCCCCCTCACATGAACTTATATATACATATATACATATGATTTTTGGAAAAACTTCAGGGATCGTTTCAGAATGTTCCAAAACGGATTTCAGTGTGAAAATTTTTCGAAAAAGTCGATTCTAAAAATTTTGAGGCCATTGCAATAGCTTCATTTTCCTTGAAAATTCGCTAATAATACGCTGCAAATTATTGCTGGGTATGCTTTGAAGATGTTAGGAGTCCATATTCATGTTCTAGTCGTCTCTACGAACTCATAGAGTACCCACACGGCTACTGCATTTCTGGTTACAACAAATATACGCACGTATTCATTATATATATATAGCTACAAACTTTTCTTAATTTTGGACAATTTTCATTTTTGAAAAAAGCATTCATATCAGAAATTTTGTGCTGAATCCGAATATACCATAAATTACCATGATTTTCAATGTAAAAACCTCAAAAAACGGGAAAAACCCATTTTTTTGGAGTTTTTTTGAATTTTGGACCACTTTGGATTGTCCAAAATTGCTGGTTAACGAACTTGACCTATGGTTTGTTGTTACAAACATTTTGGCAAAAACTAAAAAAAATTTTTTAAACAATTACTCAAGTTATCGTCCGGAATGACACATATATATATATATACATATGATTTTTGGAAAAACTTCAGGGATCGTTTCAGAATGTTCCAAAACGGATTTCAGTGTGAAAATTTTTCGAAAAAGTCGATTCTAAAAATTTTGAGGCCATTGCAATAGCTTCATTTTCCTTGAAAATTCGCTAAAAACCGCGCTTGCTGCACACAGTGCGGCTACGCGCCCGCTGGTGGGTAAATGGAAGTTCCATTCTTCCATCCAGTTCTACTGGTACATAGACATGGTTTCACTGCGATTCCATGTTGGAATTGCTCCTATTTATTGTTTGAGCTGATACTCAATTTAAGTGTGAATCGGGCAATAAAGAATTAAGTAAACGGCATTGAAACTATGAAAGACAAAGTGATTTTATTGACCGATTGATAAATGATAACTTTGGAGGATAATGATGGGTCTGTTCGGAGAGGCAGTCTGGAACTAGTTCAGAACCAAACCGGAACTGAAAAGGGGAGGGGATAGAGGCGAATGGACTCCTCCGGGCTCCTCCAAACCCCTCCGAACCGTTCAGGACTGCCTCTCTGAACAGACCGGATAATAACTTTGGAGCTCCGAAAGATGAAATAAATTAATGAAATATGCGAATTATGTAGTATACCTATTGCGCAGTGGAATACTTGAAATGCGTAAGAATGATATAAAGGATCCAATCTTGGTGGAAGATGGTGGCGTTGATGAAGACGGCAGGTCCTTTAGGTAGGTAGGTGCTTGTATGTGCATGGTGTTGTTGCAATAACAACTTACCAAACTAACATTGAGAGCTGCTGAGTTCCAACATTTATTGTTCTGCATTTCATGTTTTGATCCAACGATTTTGAATGTAATGGTGTAGCAAACACAATATGGTTGTTACAGCTCCCATGCAGAGCGCAGTGGGTGTCGGATGTGATTTACGGGTGGAAACAATGGATCATAATGATGTGCATAGTCCTCGTGCTTTTTCATGCATTATCCTGGATGTCCAAGTTGTCAATGGCAGCTTGGACATGGAGCAGACTTGGCGGGCTAAGATAAGAAAGTATGATAGAGATGATTTACGGCAAGCGGTGTCAGAGCTAAAAGGAGTGGCACCCAACAACATCATGGTGATGGCTGCAACCTTGTCCTGGCGCGGGGTGTGGTGCGGGAAAAGTGCCATGGAGTTGAGCGAGTTGGACATCTCGGTAGGCGTACTCCGTGGTATCACCACCCGTGTCCTGCTCGGCTCATATTTGAACTGGTGGTCGTTTTATAGAGGCACTTCCCTTCATCCCTCTCTCCCACCCCCACCTTCCTCATCTTCCCTCATCCCTAGGGCCGGCGTCGGGTGAGTCCTGGGCGTCCTCCCCATTATATTTGATTTATTTATTTATTTTTATTTATGGCGTGCCCCCTCCATCAAAAAAGACATTTTTTCTTTGAGGGGAGTTGAAAAAAAAAAATAGGTGCTTGTAGTCCAGTCTCAGCAGGTATGGGAATAGGAAGTTGCTGCGTAAGCTCCCAGCAAACTCCTGGTAGGGTCCCCTGAATTGAAGAGCTCGAATTCTACAATGTGTGTGGTATACGTTATGAATAGGTACGGCAAGCGACTGGTGGCGACAGGCGGTGCAAGCGGCGAGCGATGCGATAAGGGAGCGGCAAAAGTTCATGAGCGGAGGACGAGATTAACAAAAATAACGAATAACAACTCACCAAACTAACATTGAGAGCTGCTGAGCTCCAACATTTATTGTTCTGCATTTCATGTTTTGATCCAACGATTTTGAATGTAATGGTGTAGCAAACACAATATGGTTGTTACAGCTCCAAGGCAGAGCGCAGTGGGTGTCGGACGTGATTTACGGGTGGAAACAATGGATCATAATGATGTGCATAGTCCTCGTGCACACTTTGGTCGTGATGTTTGCTCAAGTTGAAGGATGTCCTAGGGGCTACGTAGGGCCTGGAGGCCTTGATATGCAAGGAAAAGCTGTAAACTGCACAGGAGGAATCACAGGCCTCATAGATCGCGCAGTTTTCGGACCTAAACACATCTACCAACATCCCACGTCGTCCCATGTTTATCACACAACTATGCCTTTCGATCCTGAAGGTATGGTATACGTGATTTGAGAATATTTAAAAGTATGAATATTGAAGGTAACCTATTACAATACGAATCATCAAAAGTTTAGTTGTTTTAGATTGAGTCGTTTTTTCAGGTCTATTCGGAACACTCACAACAGCTTTCAATATTTTCTTGGGAGTGTGCGCTGGGCGAATATTGATGGTTTATTCGTCATCTTTGCAGAGGAATGTTCGTTGGCTCGCTTTCTCAGTAATTTGCGTAAGTTGACTGAATAAACAGTAGTTCTATTTATATACCTGGTCTTCTACATGGTGTGGTGCTATGGGGTTTTGACTAAGATTATAATAACATCACAAATTATTTCTTTATTGAGGATATTATACGAGGAGGAAACTGAATTAGGGTAGTATTGCGAAGGAACCTACCCCTTCTCCCTTTTATAGGTTTGTTCCATGCAAGGCGATTTCGGGTGCAGTGCAGGTGCGAGTGCAGGTTCGGGTTGTTGTGAGTTCATTGAGGAGTGGGGGAAAGTGTAGAGCGGGTGAGAAATTTCTCAGTTCATGTACTCATCGCTTGGAACACGAAAAGTGGAACAAAAGTTTTTTTTTCTTTTCCTGCCCACATCTTCCTACGTTCATTTCAAGTATTAAGTCGGTAACCTTCATCTAATTTCTCCCTTAATGGAGAACAAAATACTGCCTAGACATATCCATGATCTATTGTTTTTCCCCTCAAGGGGGAAATTTCGAATAATTGCCAGGTTTCCTTCTTTGAAACCAAATCCTGGCTACGAACTCTTTACTAGTGCTGATGATGTGAGACCGCTCACATTCGACCCAGCGTGGTTTAAATGCCTGGAAAAAGACACTCCATATTATGGTACATGCCTATCTTCGATTTTTTGGATCATTGCTAGGCAAATTTAGACGGGTTGTTTTGGACCGTATGGGCTAGCGAGTTTTAGGAGTATTTTCGGGCATTTTTGAAATTTAAACCCAGGCAAATCTCTTTTAAATAATTGTCTAAATTAGTCACTCGATGAATCAAAATACCTTAAATAATTCGCTAAAATGTACGTACTTGCTCAATTGGGAATAAACGGCCCGGTATCAAAGTGGTAGAACTCCGAAGGTTGAACCCCTCCGCGATTTTTAGATACCCTAAAATGATCTATAAATTGGACATGGTTGTATAATAGTACTATTTTCAAATAATCTTCATTTTCATTACAAATCCGGTCGTCGACCACAACAGCAATTTTCTCTTCTTTCCTGAGGATTTGTTCCAGTGGAAGGCTATCCTCATCGAATATTAAAGAATAAATTAAATTATTCACATCCATTATTCTCTTGAGAGTTCTACACTTTCGAGATAAAAAAAATGGAGAGAAAAAATCAGAACAAAACGCTTGGAACGATCAAACAACAAGGATTTAGAACGAATAACTTCAATTTTGCGCCAAAAACAAAAATGGACGTTTATTTCTGCACCCGAACCCAAAAATGCTGCACCTCCTTTTTAGATAGTTCGGAATTTTCGTGAATTCGGGGCAGAAATTTCATGAACCCATCGGGCTTGGAACACGGTTCAGTGTACAGTCCGAGAAGAAAGTAAAAGTTGGGTACATGAACTCGACCGCTTGGAACTCATTTCACCTGCCCCCATCCCTGCGCGTGGCCACTGCGCCAAACTGGTTCATGAGTTCAGCTCGCATGGAACAAACCCTATGTCTCGCATTCAATTGTGCTTAATAAAATCGTCTTCCCATAGGCGGCTCGGAACAAAGGCTCTTGTTTGAACCCTTGTGGTCTGTCGATGTCAGGTTGTACTGGTGTGAAGCAGTCAGTAGAGTGAAACTCGGTGAATACCGGGCTACTCAGGTACTCGGCAAGTGGCGAGCTCATTGCTCCACACAGGAGTTCGTCCGCACAGTAGGAGAGAGACGAGCAACTCGGACGACTCTTGCGGTGGACGACGAAGTTATGATTTGCAGAAAAATGCCCCGACGAGCAGCCCGTACAACCCTGCATGTGTGGAGTGGGGCAGATGCTCGCTACTTGGCGAATATTCGTCTCGTTTGAAGTGGGCAAAAACCCCGACTCTGGTCGGAGCATCCCCGAGCTCCAATATTCGGCATTCAGTGAGCACCGAGCGCTCATCCACACTACCAGGAAATCGGTGCTCGTCGAATGCCGAATTTGAGAAGCGGGCTTAAGATACAACTTACTTATCCTCAAACTGGTGCCATATTGTCGATAAGGACTCGCCGTATCCAATCCAGCGCTGTATTTTACCACAATATTACTGCGCCTGATCGGATATGGCGCGTTCTTATCACAACACAGCGCTGGATTGAGAATACGTCACGCAGTATCTAAGCCAAACCAAACCTCTACTCACTGCCTGGGGTAAGCAGAGGCTAGCCTTGCGCAACATCAACAGAGAACCAGCACAATCCAAGATGCGTTACTCAGAAATGCATTCAGTGAGTTATATAGTTTAATTAAATCTCTCTGTGATTATTTAACTCAATGTAACGAAGTCGTTATTGGTGAAAAGAAAAAAGTCATCGACCTTCAAGCTAAACTTGATGAAGTAGAACATGGGGAGAACTATCATACAGACTCAAGTGATCTTGCCAATGAAGTCGGAGACGATGAAGTTCGATCGTACAATGCCACTGGAGTTGAATTCAAACCAGTGAAGGTACCTCAAAATAAAAATAGGAAAACTGTACCCCAAAAACAGGTACAGAAATCCCAACCAAAAAAAAGAACCAAAACCTCCTCCATTTACGCTAGAAGCACTCAAAGATGCCGAGGGCTTTAAACATATAAGAACATGGTTAACAACGATTGTACCAAATGTCACCCTCACTCTTCTTGGTGACGGAAAAGTCAAGATTAACACGGAAACGTCTGATGATTTTCGTGCAATTCGATCAGAGCTTATAAATAAACAATGTCCATTTACGACATACCAAAACAAACAGGAACGGCCTTACACAGTCATGCTAAAAGGACTTCCAAGGGGGCTTGCTTCAGAAGAGCTCAAAGATGCATTTTCTCACGAATATCCAAACCTCAAAGTCCTAAATGTAACCCAAAAATTGAAATGGGGAACAAAAGCACCTATTGATATGTATATAGTTGATTTTGCCCCAGGAACCAACCCTGACACTATACATGGAATTACGAAGTTTTACTCGTCGAAGGTAAAATTTGAAAACCTCAAACCTAATAAAATTGTGTCTCAATGTAAGAGGTGCCAATCATGGGCACACACCAAAAACTACTGCACGAAAATGGAAAGGTGCGTTAAATGCGCAGGCTTTCATCCCACAGAAAAGTGCACCAAACCTCGCACCACCCCAGCCAAATGTGCAAATTGCGGTGATTCTCATACAGCTAATTACCGCAAATGTCCAGCCGCCATTGAAGCTGTCGAGATTCAGAAAAAAAGATCTCAAGGCTCAAAGGCCTCTCAAAATGACGATAAACAAACCATACCAAATAACAAGGGTAAAAAAGTTTTCATACCGAAAACTCCAATCCATGAGAAAAACCAACATTTCGGTCATCAGCCTTCATACGCTCAAGCGGTAGGTGACAGAGTCACCCAGCCTACACCCATGCAGTCTGATAATAGTATACAGTCGTTATTGCAAAACATACTTGCAAATCAAAGCAGAATAGAAAACACTCTGTCCAACGTCAATCAAAGATTAACTGCCCTTGAAAAAGGTTGCAATCAAACACGAAAGAAATCACCATGATGCGCAACTCACGAATTATGTGCTGGAATGCCAATGGACTCTTGTCCTGAAAATTGGAATTGGAGACGATCCTTAATATAAACAAAATAGACATCTGCCTAATTTCTGAGACTCACTTTACTAAGGAGTCATATTTTAAAATCAAAGGATTCAAGTCCTATAATGCTCTCCATCCCAGCAATAATGCAAGAGGAGGCAGCATGGTACTGATCAAAGAAAATATAAAGCATCATGAATGTGTCAAAATAGAGGAAGAAAAGCTTCAAATATGTGCAATCACCATCAGTACAAAATCCTTTGAAGCCGATATTGCCAGTATCTACATTCCACCAAGGCATATCATAAAAGAAGAAGAATTTGCTGAAGCGTTTTCCCTACTAGGAAATCGCTTTATAATCGGCGGGGACTTCAACGCTAAACACACGTATTGGGGTTCGCGACTTAGTACACCTCGTGGTACACAACTTCTCAAGTATGTGCAATCAAATAACTGTATACCGTTGTCAAGTGGGAAACCAACATACTGGCCAACAGACATTAAGAAGAGCCCTGATTTAATTGATTTCTTCATCATGAAAAATATCTCAGCGAACTATGCACTTGTTGAGGACTGCGCTGACCTCAGCTCGGACCATTCGCCAATAGTTCTCACACTAAGTGAAACGATTATTCTCAAACCACATAATCCAGTCCTAGTGAACAAAAAGACAGATTGGGATCAGTTCAAAATCAACGTAAATCAACACATTGATCTCAGTGTGGCACTGACATCACCGGATGAAATTGATAGAGAGCTAGGTCAACTAGTTCACTCCATCCAAACTGCGGCATGGCAAAACACCCCTGAAGAAACGAGAAAGCTGAAGGGCCTCAACTATCCGTGCGAAGTTGTGAATACGATCAAAGAAAAACGAAAAGCTAGACGTAAATGGCAACATTTACGTATCCCCACTCTCAAAACTGAATGGTACAAACTTGACTACAAATTGAAGAAAATGATGGAACAGATACAAGAAGAAACCCAAGAAGATCTTCTCACGTCACTTACCAGTCATCGAGACACTGAATACTCTCTCTGGAAGGCAACAAAGCACTTGAAGAGACCTATCATCCAAGCACCACCTATTAAAGATACAACTAATAACAAGTGGATAAAAACCAATCAAGAAAAGGCTGATGCTTTTTCTCGTCATCTAGCAGATATTTTCACGCCCAATTCTGGTTGTCCTAATGAGGAATCTCTCAAAGAAGTTCCCTTGGGAGATCAACAAATTGACATCCCATTGGTCACTGTCAAAGAAATACAAAACACCATCAACACCAAGATAAATCCAAAGAAGGCCCCTGGATATGACCTGATCACTGGACAAGTCCTCAAACACCTTCCGCGGAAGACGCTTGTAAAGATCACACAAATCATAAATGCTTCTATCAAACTTCGGTATGTTCCACAACTGTGGAAACTCGCTGAAGTCATCATGATACTGAAGCCAGGTAAACCTCCTGAAGAAATAACTTCTTATAGACCGATATCACTATTACCTATACTCTCAAAACTCTTTGAAAAAGTGCTCCACAAACGACTAATAAAAATTGTGGAAGAACGAAACCTCATACCTAAACACCAGTTTGGGTTCCGCCATAAGCATTCGACTATAGATCAGGTGCACCGGATCACTCATATTATTGAACAAGCCATGGAAGACAAAAAAGTCTGCTCAGCTGTCTTCCTCGACGTTACCCAGGCGTTCGATAAAGTCTGGCACGAGGGACTTAATCATAAGCTCAGACAAATGCTTCCAGCAAAATACGCTGAGTTGCTCCACTCATACCTATCAAATCGGTACTTCCGAATCAAACAAGATGATGCATACTCAGAAGCAAAAATGATTCATGCTGGAGTCCCGCAAGGAAGCGTACTTGGCCCCCTCTTGTACGTCCTATACACTAGCGATCTACCCGAACACGAGGGTAACACCCTGGCATCATTTGCAGATGATACTGCAGTCCTTGCTATTGGTGAAGACAATCGCGAATCAACTTTAAAACTTAGAAGATCCATCGAGAAACTCCATGACTGGACAATTAAGTGGAGAATCAAGATGAATGAAGCCAAATCAGTCCATGTTGATTTTACCAACCGCCATATCAAACATATACCAATATATCTTAATGGCAAAGTCATCCCTTTTGCTAATGAGGCAAAATATCTGGGTATGACTCTGGATACGAAACTCCGCTGGAGGGTGCATGTGAAAAATAAAAGAACAGAACTGGACATCAAACTCCGAAAAATGTATTGGTTGGTTGGTAGACGATCAAAATTGTCAATACAGAACAAACTAACCTTATACAATCAGGTCCTTAAGCCAGTCTGGACATATGGTGCACAACTGTGGGGCTGCACCTCTCAAAGCAATCGTGACATTATACAGCGTTTTCAGAACAAAGTACTGCGCTCATGCGTTGATGCGTATTGGTACTCAACCAATGACGACATCCATAAGGACCTTAAAATTCCCACAATAAATGAAGTCATCAAAACTCAAGCAATAGCCCATCACCAGAGGCTACAAGGTCATATCAACGAGGAGGCTGTGAAGTTGCTGGATGTTGATGATCTACTCAGGCGGCTGAAAAGACGAAAACCTCACGATCTGTGGCAGTAGGGAGTGGTGTTTTCATGAAGTTGTTCAGTGAGTGTTGTGCTGTGCGCTCCTGTGAATCTTGTGCGTCAAAAGACACATAAAATAGCCGACATGAAGTATGGAGGTGTGCTATGTACCACACTCTCCTTTCAGTTATTTATATACATTGTCCGAGAAATGTTGCTAATAAGTTGAATTACTTGGTGCAATAAATATAATTTGAAAAAAAAAAAAAAAAAAAAAAAAAAACTGCCTGGGGTTGCTATTGGAAAAGAGTTTCAGTCCCTGATGGGTTATACTCTCCATCTTCTGAGGCATCTTTGTTTTAAAAGAGGATTTGGTCGGCTATCCCATTGCAAAGTCAGTAAATCTTTTGCTGAGGTCAGCAAATGTTGTATATGTTTCCACAATATTTCACGCAAAGACGCGCGTTCCACTATGTGGTGCCAAATGCTTCTGTTGTGGATCTCCAGAAACGGTCGCATCTACATAAGAAGTGTTCGGCTGATTTCTCGTTTTGTTCGCATGGACACATTGGCGAGACACGACTGTCCATGATATTTAGCACTCATCGGAAGTCGTGATGCCCTGTTAGAATGCTTATCATTAGCCTGATGGTGTTCCAACTCTTTGAGTGAGTAAGGTGTGAAGGAGACACGTTTGCTGTTGCAATATTGATTGATTTGATTGTCTTTGCCATTGTCAATTTTGTCTGAACTTCCTGAAACAGCCGATCATTCATCTTGCCTTTCTGCATTCCCAAGACAAAATGGTCGAGAAGTATGTCATTTAGATTATCAAACTTGCGAGGCCCAGCAAGTGAATTCAGGCCGACCTGCCATGTAGGGAATCATTCCTCTCCCTGGTGGCATTGTAGAAACTATGACGTAGGTAGAAAATGGATTCCATACGCAAGTAAAATGGCAATCAAACAATGTGATGGGTTTTTCATACATTATTTATCCACTTTGCGCAGTATGTTCCCAAATTGTAGAATATTATTATTATTCGTAACTTGCTTTGTCTTGAGAATTTAGGACCAATGCCCTCTTGGTCAGGACGTCCTTGATCTCATTCACATTGAAAAACGTGGCCATTCGCAACTTGGCCATCATCCAATCATTTTGTGTCAGTGAAAATGCGTGAAGTTGTCCAACGTAAGATGCCATAAACTGCAAAGTCAATTTGTCACAACCCAACTATTTATGATGCACAACTTACTCAGTTCTGGAATATCGTTCCTCATGGTATACTTGGCAGCCACTTCGTCAGATAAAAGTCTGGTCCCTAACAATATCCTTGTCGGGTTTCAGCGCTGCCTCCCGCCTCTTCAACGACCTGCCATTCCTGATTCTCTCTGAACAGTTATGGACGTGAAAATGATGCCAAGTGTCGTTTTATCTTGCGAAACGTGCTCAAAGTCAGTCAATTTCAAAGATGATCTCCAAAATCGTCACTGGTTCCTATTTTTCAGTTTGGATCAGTGATGCGTTCCTACTGAGTGACGCTAGGATGCGCTCACAAGCGTGATCAGCTTCGTTGAAGTGGTGGGAGATAGCACTGAAACCCGACAAGACTCTCATCTTCGTCAGGTGGGAGCATTCAGAGTCATCCTCGTTGCCTATGTAATGTTAAGGAGAGTTATAAGGAGAGAAAAGGACTCAACAGATTGGCAGAGAAGAGAATGATTTTATTTAACGCTTGAATGTAAGAAATTGTTGAGGGGGGGTCCCTTGCAGTGTTGCCCTAATTCAGCTTCCTCCTCATACTGTATGGATACTACACCAATAAATATCAAAGTGATGAAAAATACTTAATAGGAAATGCCCCTTGGTTTCACCTTCTCGTTCTTAAATGGAGCTGTGTAAACATGCCAATTTTTTAACCTTGCAGGCTGGAGTGACGTTTATACTGATTTCCTTTTCAAAAGATGGAGGGATTATTCCAATCAACAAAAATTTGTGGTCTCTTTCTTTTGTCTTATCCACTTCGAGTATGGCGTTTGCGTTGTTCACTTTCTTGTACACCAATATCGACGAAAAAAAGTACTGGAGTGGGTCTCCATTCAGACAAGTTGGTAAGCATTCATTGTTATTATTATTGTTATTTCCCTCAAAGGGGGATCGATCTCCTATCTTTCTGACTAAACTATATTTACACTTCTGAGTCGGAGCTCGTTACCACTGAGCTGAGGAAGTGAATGGCTAGAAATGCGAAGAGGTGGCTGATCACAACATAAGCTCATACACGTTTTGAATTTGGTACCTACTGATTCAATTTTCCTTTGTCATAAGATACCGGTAGGGTATGTAAATGAATCCAAACTCCTACATTCAGTAAAAATGACAGTTTGTCAATCACCTTTGTTAGTTAAAATTTAACTAACAGCTGTATTTAATACAGCTTCTCTGTTTGAATCTGGTGGGAGATCCATTGGTAGTTAAATTTATTAGTTTATAACTCACGTCGTTGGGGCCCGTTGGAAATCCTAAACAGAGATGACGAAGGTAGGTGTGTCGTTCCGAATCTGGGATGTCCAGTGGATCTTACCAGGATTGAATTTAAGGGGAAATGCAGAACTAGACTTGTGGGCAGCAGGGCTCTCGTCGGAATTGTCTGAGGGGATGATTTTACCACATTTAACTTGCAAAGGGGGTTCGATAAACATATCTAGACTGAGCAGAGTTGTACGGGTGATAGCTTCAAGGCCTGGGGACAGAATGGTGACCACGAGGTATAACTGCCGCCTTCCCCCACTCCGCTGTGTCGCCTTTCTAGAACGTTCTTTTTTCGCCAAAGGGGTGGTGTGATCAGCAGCTGGCGCGCCTGGTGGTGGACGCCCAAGGTGGAGTTGGGTCGTCCTTGAGTGGGGATGGTACTGTGCCCACTGTCGCCACCCCCAAGGATGGAAAGCAGCCTGGTGGAGGTGGCTCAGCTCTTCACTGTTTGTTTGCATCAGTGAGCCCGGGCTCACACTAATACCTAAAATACTGCATAGTAGTCAAATACTACTAGCAACTAATTCATTTCCATCACTTTCAGGTCGAAACGCCATTTTTTTGTACATCGGGCACATTGTTACGAAGAATACCTTCCCCTGGAACTGGTCTCCGATTGATCACACCACACACGCTCAAGCGCTCTGGATGAATGCTTGGTCCACTCTTCTTTGGGTCGTCGTCGCCATTATCATGGAGTGCTGCAATATTTTCATCACGATTTAATCCACCTTTCATGTGGAGTCAACGAGATCTTCCAGAAAATTCTTCGTTTAGAGATTCTTCAATAGGGAGTCCCATTTTAATTACCTCTGTATTAGGTAATCGTGTTTCCATTTTCTAGTGCCTTCTTCTATTTACTTAATAGTTACAGTCATTGCATTTATGAATTTCCTGCTGCGAGTTCTGATTTTGAGTTTTGACCCCTCTGTAAGGGTAGGGTAACATCGTGTACCTCGAGTCATTACCAATTTGAAGTGTTAGGAGTTGAACTTGATGGCCCCTGAAACATCAGACGTATAGTCTCAACAGTCACTTAAACTGGTTAATACTAATGGCCGAGAAGAAGAAGCAAATGGCAAAGAGTTCTTCACAGTCTGAAAAAGAGATAAGAAGAAGTAGAAGCTGTACTTCATTTTTCTTTCTCTCCACAAACTGCTGATTGCATAACATGTTGGATAGTTTCCTTCAAAATTTTTTGACTTTTCGAAGTTGTAATTGGTAAGCAATTTTTATTTAAAACTTTTCACCATAGTGAAGCAACTAACTTGTTCGACGCATTGTTTTAAATCTTATCCCCATGGTTTTCAACTTGTTCGTACTTCGACTCAATATTTGTCAAGGCTTGAGTCAACCTTATTGTCACCCTTTATTTCTTTAGAACGCTGCATTCGGGTGTATCCCCTGTTGAGAAACCAATTATATGAAGTCGAGATGATTTTTTAAAGAAATTCCAGTTAACCTGTATGGTTTGTCTATGATCTGTGTAAGTTTTTATAATGTGATATTGTTATTGTGGATAGGGATGACAATGATACATTGTAGCTGCACGCCATCTATGAATGGAAGTTGAAGTTTGAAACACCAATACATCGATAATTCTGATGTCCTTGGCAGTTTTGCCACGCAGCACGTGTTATAACACTGTGCTCAGGGAATGTGCATCAGCCTTGGCATTCCAATATGGCGACTTCATACACAACACGTGTCTGGGCAGGCGATCAAGTTGGAGTGTGTTTGTCTAATAAGTTCATAGAATTGAAAGCCATGAGTAATTCACGAGTTGTTTCTCGTATCTTTCTTTTTGGACTACTAAGTCCATTATTCAGTAAGGTCCAGCTGTCAGGGGGGATTTGTGTATGGGATGCATCTGGCATCACGCATTTGCATAACTGAGATTATCAATAAAAATCCTGTAGAAAAAAGAGAGACAGAAGAACTTATTAAAATGCTTCACGCATAACCACCTCCAGGTAATAGATAAAACCTCATAGATAAATTACTTTTACTCATCTATAAATTCTATATATCCAGATTTATTCCCTCAGTCCATGGAGAATTTTCACTGCCAAAATTTGACAGCCCCTATTAGGAGGAGACTAGCGCGAGCAATGATGATGCTACCCAGTTGAAGGAGGATGCTAGGTTAACTACCTATTGACTGGGGGATGGGGAGGAGGGTGCTCGTTGCCCACTGTTGATGGGAGGCAACTTCACAGGTCCCCGTGGACCTCATGCTTTGAGAAAAGGTTCCCGCCTCTAAAATCAATACCAGAACTGCTGCTTCATTTATTCAGGTAATAGAACCTTATAGTTATAGAAAAGCCGTGATGGGAATAGCGCTCATTGATGTTCAGGGGTTGCCCTATTCAATAATCCTCCCATTGAGTCTACAAGTAGTCTGTTATCGAGTGTTTTTAACACATCGACTGCGGGAAAAAAAACGCGTTGGTCCACTTACCCGGGGACATTTTTTTCATGAAGCGGGTAAAGATAAGGTGTCACTTTGATAACTGCTCATGACCTTCAACATCAACTGATTCATCTCCGGATTGAACCGTTCGTCTCATAATTAGTTCATCTATCACGAAAAACAACTAGAAAAGAGCAGTGACCAAGAATGAAAGAACAGGAGCAGATATTCTTGAACCTTTCGAAAAAGGTGTTTGCGTGACATAGACGCTATCCACGTCCAATGTGTTAAACGAAGGCTGTAGTTCCATTTTCTGGAGCTGGTGTAACGACGTGTTTTGTAAATCTATTTACTCTTTATATATTCATTTTTTTACATTTCGCCATGCTGCCAGTCTTCTCATTTGGTTGGTAGGTTTTCAATGTAATAATTATTGTATTACTGAAGTTGACATCATTTACTTCTCTCCCTCGCATAAGTTCAACTCAAATGAAAAAATTTGCATTTTTTAAATTTATTTTTAAATTTTAACAACCGTTCAATTATAATGCAAAGGTACAGGAACGCGGAACATTGTATTGTAAGGTGTTCTGCATGGGAAAGTCTTCAGAATCATTATAAAAGTTTTTCTCAACACTTCATTGAAAAAGTGAATCCTGCAAAGTAATTTTTGATCCATCTATCGATATTATCAGTTTGTGGTTGTAACCTACCTAAGTCTAACCTGACTTCTGTCATGTGAAATGAAATCGGTTGAGACAATTTTTGCAGGATGCTAATCGATTGACTCGAAGGTACACGGGGTCTTGCCCTATTCTGTAGGTATTGAAGGTCCAAGTTGGGTATAGTAAATTATGATGTTTGATTAGGGTTGGTTCCTGGTATTATTCTCGATTGTAAATAGATCATTAAAGACAGTGTACCTATCTACTGCATTGGGTCAACAGCAACAACAGTAGGTCGTGTCTCACAACACTACCTATCTACATTCGTTGTTTAGGTCAACACGACGCAACTGCTGTAGGTAGGTTTGCTTGGGATGATGTTTGACCTTCTGTGGCTTTCTTCAGTCAAGATTCCAGTCAAACCACTCATAAAATGTTGCGTAGAAATTAGTGAGTTCCTAGTAGGTTCGGTTCCTACAATATATCCGTATTGTCAATAAGGACGCGCTATATCCATCCAGCACCATATTCTACCGCAATATTACGGCGCTGGATCAAATATGGCGTGTCCTTATCACAATATGGCGCAGGATTGCGAACTCTCTAATAGAGTGATCCTAGTAGATTCGTTTCGGCTTTGTTACCACTGGATGCATTCAATACACCCAGCAATATCCAATCCAGTGTCAGATTCTACTGCATTGATGTAGCGCTGGGAGGCAATGTAACAACAAAATGACGAACCACATCTTGACCAAACAGAATCAGCTGGGAACTCTCTATTAATTAAAAGAATACGTCTCCTTGTCCTTGTCTCTAGGAGCTCTCGTTTGGTTCATAATTAGTGTGTGTATAAAACCACCCAAGTTTTTGATACGTTTCATCTTGATATGATAAGTGTTGATTATGTTTTATAATTTAGTTGATCTACCTATCTGCATTGCTATTAGTGGGACTTAGATAGATAAGTATTGTACAATGTTTGATTTAACATTGTCCGACTGAAAGTTAGCATGTAAGGAAGATTTGTAGCCTTGGACATGAACACCATGACGAACAGGTAGGTTGTGAGCTGTGGGTGCACACACAGTGCACTCAACCTACGAATAAATGATTATCCAGAAAACTTTTTACGCTCGTGTTGTATTTTATAACTAACCTGATAGCTCGATGATTGATGAGTTTCTCGTGATTTCAACTCAGCTGAAACATTTTACAAAGAACAGGATTGATTTGAACGCTTTCCAACATTGGCAATGGGGTATTTCAGCCAATTTTTTTATTTAGTATTATTTTTTTCAAAAGAGTATGGCTCAGGAATAACGGTAATCGGGTCTGTTCGCCGAGAAAATGTTCGCCGCCAAAACTCTTTGAAAAAAGTATCCATGCACAGAGAAGAGATGAAACCCTTCGAGAATCTCTTAGATACTACAAAATACTACTCACACACGCGCGTGGTGTAGTGTGTGTGCATTTATGGCGGCCCACCTTTTTTTCAAATGTGTAATCTCTTCAGGTAATTAATTTTTCTACCACACGCTAAAGTATCATTGGGCTAAAAGTTGGAGTATATTGGTTTTCAAGGGTGCTGAATCCAAATTTGAGGTCAAAACCTGAATTTCCGATCCAGTGAAATACCCCATTGATCCCTTTCTGCAGAATGGTCGATGTCATTAATAGCTCAGTCAAGTAGTGCACCTTTTTCAGTAATTGTCAGTAGTGCACCTTTTTCGTAGATTGGTGCTTAGAATTCAGATTATTTAGAAAAAACTTAATAGTTAATGGCAGTATGACAAAAAGGCTGTAAGTAAGTGGATGTGGCACATAGCTTCCTCGTATCCATAACCAGGTTGTATGGATGATCCGATGCAATGTAGCTAACCTCAAAACCCGAATCTCTAAGAATCTTGCAGTACCCTCAAAAAGGACCACTGATAGGTATGCCAACCCTCACAATCCCTACAGATTTCAGCGAATTTGGGTGGAAAATGTAGAAGCTATGGCCATTACACGAGTTTTACGGATGCGCAGAGGTGGGAGTGATGATTTTCATTAGGGACCATCTTGATGCCAACCAGCACAAATCACGAACATTTCATCGAAATCGAACAATAACTTCGTAGGTATTGTTTTATCCGTTACTAGGATTTGCAGACACTAACTCCATGACAGATAGGACTACAGAGAACTCGAAACCTAAATTGTTCAAAATGGTCTAAAAATGTAAAACTTTGAAATTTTGATTTTAGAGAACATTTTATGTTTTTTAACCATCAAAAGTGAGAAATCAATTTCAGATTTTAGGATAACAAAGAATGGAAAATGAATAGAAAATACCTATTTGGTAACATAATATGTTACATATCATGATCCAAGATGAGGGGGCGTCAGTTGGTTGCCGTTCGTTCTGGGTTAGTATTTCCGTAAATAATAGGCGCTCAAACTTTGCAAGTTGTGCCTAATGTAATCCCGGGGTCCCACGCCTAAGGATTATGGTTAATAGAGCCTCAATTAAAAGAGCGTGGGCTAGGTCCGTGGGTTAACCACCAGTATCAGGACCAAGCTTCGCCCAGTCGACACTAGCGGCACCACCAGTGGATCCCCCACTCCGAGCACATGCGCAGAGACACTGCCCTGCCCCCACCAAATTGAGGACCCATGCTGCAGCTCCAAGCCACCCATTCATTGAGTAGCTCCAAGAGTACAAGCCCGCCGAGACTGGGCCCAACATTTGCTGGTTCACTACTGGATCCACCCTGACTACAAGACTGCGCACTTCGACAGGACTTCGAGACTGCACCTGCCCATCACCAACTTTCTGGACTGGTAGGAACCAACCATATTTTTGTAGATAGACATTTCGACGGAGTTAGTTTGTAGTAGTGAATTTTCCTCCTTTAAAGAGTGGCGAACACTCACTTAACACTTACTTAACACTTAATCCACGGATTAAGTCCTACATAACGTAGGTGGTGGCAGCTTCATAACTTCAGGGAAGATAGACAGACAGCTAAGGTAAGTTTCATTCCGCACACTAGTTTACCTTAGATCAAATATATAAGTTCCTAAAGTAGGAGTTTTCTATTGGCTAATACCTATTTATTAGCCTTGCTTAACTCTTAGCTTTGCTTCCTTCTGAGGGTTCCCTAGTGAAAAAGGGGTTAAACTAATTTTGAAATTTTCAAAGAATTTTTGAAAATCATTAATACGGTACCTAGTCTAGGGAATTGAGAAAAAAAACAATAGCTGCCAGAAAAAAATTGGAAAAACCTGACTGAATAAACAAGTTTTCCCGGGCAATAATTGCCACTGGAATCATCGAAATCTAACAATTATTGTTAGATTTCGATGATTCCAGCGGTAATTTTTTAGTTTTTCGATTATCTAGACAGCTGCACTAATTAATTTCAAAAATCCTTGAAAATTTCAAATTTAGGTAGGTACCTACAACTTTTTAAGTTTTTGCGCCTGTAATTTACGGAAATACTAACTCGGAACGTACATTGACCGACTGAGACCTCCTTGACGGATTTTACAATCCACCAATGTAGTGCCCAGGAAGCAAACCGGACTGAGGTTAGCAACATTCCTTGGCAATATTCAGAAAAAAATCCGTAAAATTGTAAATAGGTACCTACTTAACCAAACTGAACCAAATTTTAGCAACGTGCCTACTTCCCCTAGTTATGTGCCTAAATCCACTCCTATCTGGTGCGCATTACTCGGGGGAGTAGGTACCTACGTTGCTAAAATTTGGTTCAGTTTTAACTATTTTACGGATTTTATTTCTAAATATTACCAAGGAATGTCCGGTAGGAAGTAATCAAGTCATACGAGGTAGGCACTGAATAAAAAATATCTAATTGGAAAATAACTTTATATTATTTATTATGTTTTCTTGCTCGATTTGAAAGACCTATCATTTTTTTTTAAATTTAATGCTAAACCAAAACTGTTCACGCCCTGATTTGGAGAGATGAAGGCGTGACTTCCTTCTGCTCTGAAACACCCTCCATCATGGAAGTTGTTGTGCCAATAGAAACTGCACAACCACCACCATCCAGTTGCCATAACAACGAAACATTTCCAGTGATAAGGGAAATCTGAGCTTAGCGGGTAAAGGAAACGGTCGTCAGAAAAAGTCATTTGATTTTTCACATAAATTATTTTTACGTAATTTGAAGATCTCGAAGGATGGTGAAAGTCATAACCAGTCAAATGGAGATCTAGTTTTTCACCCATTTCAGAATTTCCCAATTGACAAGACGATCCACATTCGACGTTTTGTGGTTACTTTGGCTTTTCGATAGTTTGTTTATTAATTTCCTCGATAAACAATGACGTGAGTGCCTACCTTTAATTTTGATTTGTAGCCTAGTGAGTATGTAACTCGATAAATATCTTCGTAAAATCCTTCATTCTTATTGGCTTGTTCGAATTTCTCGCTTGGTGGTAGCGAACAACACTTGAGTAGAATAAGTAAGTAGGTAAGTACCTACTTTAAGTAGGCCTAGATTTCAGTGGGCTAGGGATCGATCTTCCGATGCAGAAAGCTTAAAGGTGCGTTTACACTTTGCGAAATTTCCTCGCGAGACTGACGGGTGAAGCCCTCGCCCGAGACTACACAACGAAACAAACCGTGAAACAGACGTGCGAGGCACGACGGCAGAGGTGAGCCGTCAGTTCTCGTGAGGCGGCCATGGCAAAGACAATACACCTGCCTCGCACAAACAAATATACACGTCTACACTTCGAGAAACAACAAGGCCGAAACTCCTTTGTTGCGCGCCAGTGACCGACTGGCTGACCGCTCGCTCTTTCGTCTCGCAAGGGATCCTCGCAGAGGCGTGATTCGGGTTCTAGAAGCGTCTACACGCCGCGAAACTTGTTTCGCGAGAATCCCTCGCGAGGAAATTTTGCGAAGTGTAAACGCACCTTAAGACTCTCGGCTCAGTGGTAGAGTCCGAATAATAATTTCAGTATTCCAGGAGATACGTTAGAGATCCGGCTTCTCGAGCAGCTTTGATTCCCTTTTCTGCAAGAATTGATCGCTGCAAAACGCCCTTGGACCTTCCTAGCGGCTTGACTCTAATGGCGTAACTTCATTCACATACAATCTCCAGGAAAAAACCTCATCAATTCGTTGAGTTCCCACCTAAAATGTTTTATTTTTTCAATCTATTACAGAACTAAAGGCAAAGGGAAGAAGAGCGACAAGAAAAAAGTTGATGAATACGATGATGCTGACCTTCTTCTCAATCCAGAGCTTCCTGATCTGTCCAAATTTGAAAAGTCAGAGGATCTCACCCCTTATAAACAGTTCCAGATCAGGCCAGATTTTGAGGACAAGTAAGTGGTTTTACTTGTTTTAAGACATGCAAAACTAATAATAATAATAATGTTTATTTCCAAAGACACTCATATTAACATAATATCACAGAGTAGAGCAACAAGTCATAAATAAGTAATAAATAAGTCATAAGTAAAGTAGGCAGGAGTAAGGCTATGTTTATAAGAAAGGAATTCGGTAACTGTATAAAATTCATGGTTAATAAGATATGCTTTTAGTTGTCTTTGAACATCGGAAGAGTAGAATTGCTGATCATTTTTTGGAGAAATTGTGTATAATGGTTGTAGAGTCTAACTGCACTGTATTCAAAACCACGCTTAAAAAATTCAAGGTGGTGCTCGGGAACTCGCAGCATGCTAGAGCCAAATCCCGTGTCGTGCGTGTGGTCAATTTTGCAATGGCTAAATAGCCCTTGACGTCTAGTTATGAAGCATAATGCTTCGTAGATGTACAGCAAAGGGAGAGATAGAAGCCCTTCTCTACGAAATAGTCCAAGACACGAAGAATTTGGTGGATGGCCCAGCAGTACTCGGAGGGCGCGCTTCTGAATTTTGAAAATTCTTTCTAAATTGCTGGGGCTCATCCAAAAAAGAATTCCATAGCGTGCCCTTGAGAGGAAAATCCCATGGTATGCAGTGAGCAAAGTTTTCCTCGATACAACAGGTCGAAGCTTCCGAAGGCAAAAACACACGCTGCTCAACTTAGATTGGAGGTTGGTGAAATGGGTGTGAAAGTTGAGGTGCTCGTCCAGGAGCATGGATGCAGTTGGGTTGGAGGGGGGGTTTGAGTAGGTTGATGCGTGCTGAGGACGAGAAGAGGCGATCAATTACATTGCCAGTCAACGTAATTGAAAGGTTGTCATCTGTTCTGCCGTGCTAAGCCAGAAAGTCGTATCTTGGCTTCACCCAACTTTCGGGAAAACGACCTAATAGGTTTCGTGGTGAAATAACTCTTTCACGGGGTTATTTTTCCTCCTTTTACCACAACTAAAAGTTTTTCTCATAGGAAATTAGTTGCTGAATCGATTTTTGAGGTCAAAATTAAACATTTTTCAGTGTATATTGTCAAAAAACTGTATAACATTTTTCCATTCCTATTTTAATTACATTTAAGCCAGATATGCTAATCCTTGAAGTCGTATCCTCGATTTTGCTAGCACTAAAAGTCGTATCCATGCTTGATACGAGTTTACGCTCTCGTAAACCTTAAGTTACGACTATTTTGCTCTTAATACGCTACCATGAGACTTTGGAATGCTAAGCACATTTTAATCCCTGAAACTTTATATTTATCTGTAAATCAACAAACAATTTCACCTCTAATTATTTTGTCATCTTTCTGGGCTCAAAGTCTATCGTTTTTCATATCTGTGATCAGAGTGTAAGAAAAAACAGCTAATCAGTAAATAAACGTTTATTCCAGTACTTCAATTAGTCATTCAACATCATTTTCATTTCTGCTCCTCGTAATTAACTGAAACATTGTTTCAAAGTTATTTAAAAACATGAATATCCTTAGAGGCCTACCTGTAAATGAAACCTGTTATCACATTGTGGTAATAAATAGAAACATAGATAAAATATAAATATCTCTTTGAAAAATAGGAACTTTTAATCACAAAACTTCAGATATTCCTATCAAAAATTATTTTATTATCACATTTTATTATTACATTTGAAGCAGATCACTTTCAGTCTTCTAATCAGTTAAAGTAGGTTCTCCAAGCACAAACTGGATTTACTATAAAATAAATGCTTACTCAAATAATATATTATTACAATTTTCATATAGGAACTCGATAATCACAAAACTTCAACAACTTCTCAACTTCTTTGAGATCCTCAATTCCTACGTAGTTAAATTCCTGTTTTTTAAAGCTTTTTCACATTTCTTCTTGGTCTTCTTTAGTACAGTAGATTGTCTCCCAAAAGGAAATCCTGCTTTCCGGAATGACTGCGTTTCGCTCTCCACACAAGCGAGCCAGAATGGCATCTCGTCTGGCTGGATTAATGCCTCTAGGATGATCCCATTTCTCTAGAGAAGGGAATCCCTTTTTCATAATTTTTTGTTGTAAAAAGTCCAAGGTGATCGGTTCACCGTCAAAATCATTCCTGTACTCTAGTGTGAACACATTTTTTTAGCGACCACTTGTACCATGTTGCGCACATATGGTCTGGGATTCAATTTATTTATTTTAGTTTGAGAGGCAAAGTCTTTCCATTTAAAAAAATCAGTTATGGACATTTCTTTCACTACTGCTTTTTTACTGCTTTTATTGACGCACTCTTTGAAGTCAGAAAAATCATATACTTTGTTTTTCTCTCTTAGGGCTTGCTCCACTGAATGGTGAAATGAGTCGCAAGACATGAAGCTGTGTCCGGGTTCGAAATAGTTCATCACAAGCTCTCCAAGAGCAATATGAGATGACAAATTGTTAACAGCATATACAAGGAAAGAAAAGAAGGCCCAGTTTTTGTTTTGAGCTGTGCAATTGTCAACCCATAAGACTATGGTTTTGTAGTCTCTGTTCATCAATAGAAATTGATAGAAAGTACTTATGATGTCCTCTTTGAGACGGCCACGAATGGCTTCATGCCAAACAAAAGCAAATTTTGGAGCCGATCTTCGGGTACCCACCGGTATAAAAGATTCATTATACGCGATTAAACGCTGTACGAATATCACAGACTTGAACATATCACATCTAGGTAACATGATAACTTTTTGGAGGTCCACCGAACAAATTATAGTGTCTTCTGGGAAGGGAGCTGATGCGTGGGATTTGTACAAATTGCGTGATTTAATCTGTAGTTCGTTGTGTTTTTCCCATGATTTACAAATCGGACAGTCTTCTGCACTGGGGCATTGTGGTTTGTGTAAATCGAAATGCTCACAACTCTCACACTGTTCATGACCAAGCTTCGCAAATGAAATGTTCAGTTCCTTGACTACAGAACGATAGAGATCATACGAACAATAACCTTAAGTTATTCTCATTCGTACCTACTCGTGAGTTAGCCTCGGGTGTCAACAGGTACAACCTATTTCAGATGGTTTATATCAAATTGAGTCCTTCAAACGAAAAAAAGTAAAAAACACGTCTACCTAAATCATTATGTAACATTTCTAAATTATATATAATATCAATTTTCATGTACTTACCTAGTTTTTGTAGCTCCGGCTGGAGGAATCTCAACGCAAGGGTCCGGGGTATTCGGGTAGGTAACAGTAAGAAGGTTCCTAAAGTCACCACTAAATGCTGAGTTGTAAGAGGCAAAAAGTCGTATCATGCCGAATCAGAATGCAAAAAGTCGGATCGTCGAAATACTAAGGCCGATTGTCGTAACTGTGTCAAGATACGAGTTTTCTTCTTCTGAATTGCTCTGATACGACTAGTTGCTTAGCATAATCAAGTTAACATGCCTTAACGCAAAAGTCGGGAGGCTTGTTTGAGGCATTTCTAGTCGAGATACGACTCTGAAACTTTGAAAATCGATAGAAATCGACCCCCAAAACCCCCGGGTACCAATAACTCAATTTGGCCAAATTTTCACTATACGACTTTCTGGCTAGCACGGCAGTGTTATCAGGCCGTTAATTTGTTGAGATGACGGCATCTTCCTTTGTTGAACTTCTGGCTAGTATAATAGTACTAGTGTCTAAAGCTGGCCATGCACGTACCGGCAAGCCTGACAGTTACGCCTGAACAGTCTGCAGGTGACGGGCAACTGGGTTGTGTACGGCATCCCGCTTGCCTGTCAGTTACAACTGTATAGGCGGCGTTATGGGTACTGCCGCGCATCACGCCTCCCTCTCCTGTACCCCCTTAATGTTTGGGCTCTGACACATGCCTCAGACAGGCGTAGAGCGGTTAGGGAGCAGGTACAAATTCTCTGCTTCCAGGCCTGCTACCTGGTCGGGCTTCTGAGGATAGCCCCGTAATGCTGTAAAAGGCTTTTTACTTATCTCAATTACCAGTACCACGGGCGAGGGGAGCCCCAGGCAACAGATGCATCGACCTTGGTCGAAGCATCACCTGCCTGCCCCTCAGTTGAGGTTGGATTTGTGGTGGTCGTGGTTGAGCAAACCCTATTTCATGGGCTTGTACCAAGAAGGCTATAACGGGAGAGATGGCCTCCTCAAGGGCCAGCCCCCTGAAGATGTCTCTTGGCATGTGAGTTCTGTTATGAACTCGGGTACCAACCTGTCTAGTTGGTAGAACCTTAGCTAGAAGGTTTGGCCTAACCTGTGGTGTCAATACAAACTGGTACCTAGAGGAGCTGATAGTTTTGACTAGCTCCCCTGGGGCTCCTGGGTGGTGAGTTCCTTCCACTCCCTCGATCACCGTCCTAGGGTTTTCTGCTTGTAGATAGAGGGGGTAGCGAAATCCTGTTTGGATCAGCTCTCCTTAAAACCAAATAGTAGTTATTTGTACAGGCGGCGTGTCATCGATGACCTGGAGAGAGTTCAGGCAAGCTGGACGTGAGTGGGGTGAGGCGCCAGGCGGCCGGCCACCTGAATATGGGACTTTGATTAATAACTACTCAAATCCACGAGTAGGTAGGAGGTCTGCGTCCACGTCGAATGTCTGCCGGCCGAGATTCAACTGAATGTGTATGGTCGATATCAGTCCACAGGTCTGCCTGTCACCTACAGACTGTTCAGGCGAACCAGGAATTTCACCATGTCGGAATTTCCTATTTTTGACCCCAAAATCAGATTCAGCTTACTTCCTAATTTATGAATAAACAAAACAGTGTGGGAAATATGAATGTTAATAGAAACCGGTAGGATGACGTCATCCTGGAATAGTTCATTTACAGCCGCTTGAAGCGCTGAGATTGTGGAATCTATAGTTCCCTGATGCAACATGTCACAAAACCAATAAAGATCGAAATCGAAAAACTGGAGAAAAAAATAGAAAAAGCAACATGGGGAAAATTATGTTTCCCCTGTTTTTGTTGATGACTTTCCTCTTAGATAACACGATTTCGTCTTACCATCAGGCAACATTAGGAGGAGACGGCGATCCAAACAGCCAATCAGCGAGCGTTTCCACTTCACGTTGAAGAGGTCCGTTTTCCCGGTTATTTTTTGAAATCATAAATTTTGATTGTCTCCCAAAAATAACAGGAGACTTATTTTCCGAAATCAACCCGATTTTCATCTATCCCACACCATTAACTATTCAGGAAAACAGAATTCGGTGAAATTCCTCGCTGTCAGGCTGGCTGGTACGTGTATGGCCAGCTTGAGTGTCTTTCTGTACACTCTGACTTCCAATATGCGTCCCTTCGCCCGTTTTGATTCATCTGGCATAATTATGATAGTTGTTAGTATTTGAATGAATACTTTGTAATTTGACACTCTGTTTTCAAGATTCAAGACGAATTTCGTGAGAGAGGAGATTTCAAATACGTTGCACCTCCTTCTAACAGGCAAGAAATACTCGGACGAAGAAGCCGAAGAAGTCAGCATGCATGTTGCTGACCATATTCGAAACCGGATTCAAAGTGAGTGGACCACATAAAATGTGTTAACCCTTCAAGGACGAGTTTGATGGATGCGTCACAGAGCGTGCTTCAGGTGAACGTTGTAAATTTCTGTGTGGGTCTGTTTTTGTGTATTTCTGACTCTATGTCTCTAAAAACCCTGCCTACTTCATCATCCGCGTGCTTTTGCTCTGAAAAGGTGTTTTGTATTACTTCCGTGTCTACCAAGGTAGGGGAGGCTTTGTTCTCATCCAGCTCAGCCTTCCTGAACAATGGTGTTATTTACAAACGTCGGAAGAGTTTGAGTAGACACCTCAATTATCCTAATGGTAACTATTGGCGCACTAACCCTGTTCTTTGGTCCAGAGCCAGCCATCAACATTCCCAAATCTTCCTTTGGGGCGACCATAAACTGGCGGGTCACCGATGAAACCACTAGTAGAAGGGCAAACCTTAGAGGGCTTGCTCTAAGTAGGCGCATGGTGGCCAAACCTAACCCCAGCGCCACAGAAGAGCTGCTGCGGCTGAGCCGCAAGGAAGTGAAGTTAGTGGTTGGCCTGGAAGTAGGCTGTACTCCACTCTGATTCCATCTCAACCGCATTGGGGTAAATCAGAATACAACTCTCTGCAGGCTGTGTGGAGAGGCCGAAGAAAAAGCCTCCCACATAATATTGCTATCAAATTGCAGGTTTCACCTCCTCGGGTCACCTACACTTATGGAGGCTTTTCCCAGCACAAATCTAGCCAAACCGTTACTGGCCCTTACCAAAGGGCTAGGACTCTTTGATTAGGAACAGAATCCGCGGAGTAGCACAATATGCCACTAGGCTTCAGCGCTTTGGGCTTCCATCACTCTGTCCGCAGATTCATCTAAAATCTACTATGCGTCACAGATGAACTTCGGATGAACTTTGTTCATTTCTGTGGGGGTCTATGTTTTTGTTGATTTCTAACTCTCTATGTCTCTAAGGGCCGGTTCATCAGTCACATTTACCCCCCCCCCCCCCCCGGTAGAGCAGATTTATCCGACGGCCATCAGGTAACTCAATCGTACGCGTTTATCAGTCCCCAGATAGCCGTTACCCGTAGTTTAAAGTTACCTGGTCGTCTGAGGACTGGATAAAAAGTTACCGGAGGGTAACTCGATTTATCCAAGACTTTTTAACCTCAAAGAGTCAGTTCTCGTGTTTTTGTTTACCAGAACGTTCGTTTTTGCAAATTGCGTTGTTGATTGTTAGTGTTACAATCGAAAATGGATGTGTGGGGCTCTTTTACAGAAAGCAGCGACGAAGATGTTGCTATAGTCGAATTCCTGCAGTGGGAAAGAAGACCCTACAGGGTAAATGCGGATTGACCATTTGGAGAAGTGGGGCGATTGCGATTTTTTGATGAGATTTCGAGTGGATAAAAGAATAAAAAACCATTTTGGTGTCTGTCAGTGACTTTTGTGGCGTCAGTAAAAGCTCTGCCTGTAAAATTGTCAAGCAGGTGTCCCTGGGAACTGCCAGACTATCCGCCCAATTTATCAAAATGCCAGCAACCGAGGGAGAATTATTTCAGTCTCGGATGGAATTTTATTGAAAAACCATAAAAGCCAGGTTTCCTGGAGCTATAGGTGCTATGGACTGCACGTATGTGAAAATTCAGTCGCCAGGAGGGCCACACACCGAAAATTTTCGAAATAGAAAAGGGTACTTCCATACAAACTATTTCGTCTTCAAATTTGAAAATTCTGGACATAGTGGCACAGTGGACGAGATCTTGTCATGACCAGACAATTTTCAACAAAAACAATAGGTACTGCCGTCCAAGAAGGAAATAGGTACCTACCGAGATCGAGAAAGGAAAACACCAAAACAAAGCACACTGCTTCTTCCTCTTCTAATTTCTTTTCATTTTTCTGACGCGAAACACTCTGCGAAAACGATTTTTTTATGCGGAGGAAGCTGAATTTTATTGTAAGCTTTCCACAGCCATCTTGATAAGCTGGGTAAATAATCGATTATTCGGCCTAACGGACAGGTAATTTTACCAGCCAGTTGATAGTTACCAGTGGGTTATTTTCGCACTGATAAACAGCACCATTACAGTATCCATAATTTATCCCATCGTTAAAGTTAACAGAGGGATACGTAAACCTCCATTAACTTAGGTGACTGATAAACCAACGCTAAAAGACCTACTTCATCATCCAGTCGCGTGCTTTTGTTCTGAAAAGGTGTTTTGTATTACTTCCGAGGCTACCAAGATAACAGAAGCTTTGTTCTCAGCCTTCCTGAACAATTTTGTGGTGTTATTGACAAACGTCGGCAGAGTTTGAGTAGACGTCTCTATTCTCCTCATGGTAACCATTGGCGCCCGAGCGGAGGATACATGAACTAATAAGTGCCAGTGCGGTTTAGACATTCGTCCGAAAGTGTGCTCAGCTCATAACTTCCAACTTGCAAAAGTGTGGACCAAAATGTTTGCCATTTTTGGGTTTTTCTACATGTTACAAGATCTTGCTGGGCAAATGTGAGGTAAGGTGGGGCAAGTGCGGGGTAGATTTTACTTGTTCAATTTGAACTAGTGTGAAAAAAATCATGTTACAAGGAATTTACGTTTGCGCATGCGCAGCAGCTAGTACCAGTCCGTGGGTGATGATTTTCATAGGGGACCGTCTATACGCCAACCCGCATAATCTCTGAAAATTTCATCGAAATCGGACAATAACTTCGTATAGTTATGCGCATTACAGGGATTTCATGAAGACAGACAGACATGGAACCAAAATGGGGGGATGCGCCTTGATTTTTTTTTAGATTTTTAATCGAAAGTAGACTGCATCCTGAGAATTTTGGCACCAACCGCGACCTTCTAGCGTGAGTAGATCTGGTTCTATGATTTTTCAAAGTTTCGACCGTTGATGACGTCACGCGCCCCTCTCGCCCCCAGCCCACTGTGACGTCATAAACGGTCGAAACCTTAGAAATTCATAGGAAAAGATTTATACACGCTAGAAGGTCGCGGTTGGTACCAAAATTCTCAGAATGAGGTCTACCTTAGATTAAAAATAACAATAAATCGTTTTTCCTACCCAGGCGCACACCCTATTGTTCAGGAAGGTCTGAAACGTAAAACGCGAGTGGAAATTTTGATTTTGGAGAACTTACAAAACTTTGGCTACCTTGGTAGACTCGGAACCAATAAGTGAATAAACTTAATGTTAACATGATAATATTAACTTAACGAAATATAAAAGTATTTTTCAGCAATCTGACTCTAAATAAATTCTAGTAGGTTTACCATGAAAGTATGTTACTTCCTAGTTACAACCACGAGATGGCACTTGATTTCAAAGCTTTGGAATTGAGTTTCTGCCAACTTAGTCACTTGCCCCATCTTACCTCACCACTAATTGTTCAGAGCAAGAAGCCATTTAGTAAGCTAAGAACAAATATTTATACAGCTGATTACTGGTTGACAGGTGCTCTTGCTCCGAGGTACAAGATTATCGTACACGTCATGCTAGGAGAGTTCAAAGGAGCCGGCGTCAAGTCAGGCGCTAGATGTCTCTGGGATCCAGAATGCGACGCCTACGTTTCAGAACATTTCATAAACGTGAGTTTTCTTATTCAATGTTCATTAATAGAGAGTTATTGCTTCATACGGACCCACCATGGGAGGCAAAGTCTGTGGAAATAACGCGGTCCGATGATGACCGTAAAGGTACCAATTTCTCCGGTGTTGCTTCAGTGGCAACGCGATCTCGCCACCATTCCGTGTGAAGCGCTCTTAGCACGGACCCCTCCCATGGACGGGTTCCTGTCCCTGTAAGATGCATCCGTTAGGTAGTGTTAGCAGATTGAAAGAATGCGGCTGGCCAATTTTCCGAGGGGTATCCCTGCTAACATAGACGACTACCTGTTTCAAAATCTTAGGTAGCCTGGTGTGTCGGGCTGGAGAAAGGGCCTAGCCTCCATATCTCACCCCTTTCGTAATCCGGGCATAGAGCACACTCGACTCATAATGAGGTAGATAAATGATAATGATAGTGGATAATTGATTGAATTTTACGCCCGTTAAATTTTTACATGCCCTTATTTTTACATTTCTACGGTAAATTAAGGTAGTTGAATCGCTGAGTGTAGAAACGGGACAAGTCCCTGAAACCTAATTGTACAGGAGACGTAAAAAACTACCAACACACAGAAGAAATGAATTAAAAAATCTGGTAAGGGGATATCCCTCGGGAGTCCTGTGGAAAATTTACCAGATTTTTAAATTCATTTCTTCTGTGTGTAGGTAGTTTTTTACATCTCCTGCAAAATTAGGTTTCAGGGACTTGTCCCGTTTCTACACTCAGCGATTCAGTTATGGTAATTTTAGTGTCAGGGTCAAAAACACTAGAAAAAAATTTTGAAATTGAAAAAACTTGGAAAAACAAATAGTTAACAAAATTGATGAGACAATTTCATAAACAATTGTTGTACAGTCGATCTTTGCAGTTTGGCCCATCTCAATAGTAGATACCCTTTATAGAAATGGAAACCACTGCTTTTGGGTCAAACACCAAAGCCCTGGCAGACCTGACCTGCAATAAACCAACCCTTCGTCTCATTTTTCCTGGCTTGAATGGCAGGTAGAAGGACGATGTTTTTGAGACTGTAATACTCATGGACACTTTACCAAGCCATCCGCATTCTTTCAATCTGCAAACAGTAGGTTACACACTGATAACAGTTACTACATTGTTTTGGTTTTGCGAATTGCAAGATTTCTTTCACTCTTCTTCAATTGTTGCCATTTTAATATACTTTAAAATTGAGTACCTACCACATATAGAAACTACTTTTAACTACTACTTTTTAAACTACTTTTACTAAGTTATTACAGAGCACTGCAGTAGAACTTGAATAGAGGTTTATTTAACTCCGTACAAAAATATATAGTTCCCCATGAGAAACGTAATTTTAGTATGATAAACATTGCTTACACAATTTTGAGGTCCAAACAAAATCATGAATGATGTTGGTAGTTCAGTTGATCGTTATTTGATCAAGACTGAAAGGAAACTGATCTAAAAATGTGTTCAGGCAATAACACATTTAAAACTCATTCATACCCATGTGCATTTTTAAACATATAATAACTTTCCTGAGGTAATTGTCATTTATTATATTTTAAAATATAAGTATTTATTAATTAGGTGTGATACCATACGTGAACTCTGAAAATTTTGAGACTGAGAGAAAACTTATAACAAAAGATAGGCCTAATATATCCTCATTCAGGTTATGATAACAGAATCCACGGAGCGTCCCATTTCCATGGTAACAGTCGCATTCACGCGGTAGACAAGGTAGGGAAGGTTTGCACCAACTTTAGTTTTCCGTAGATTCACGGAGGGAGCTCGCCTCCGTATCAAGCAACAACTCTCTATTAACATCTTGACTGTCCATCTAAACAGACTTGCTGATACTCTACTTAACTGTTGCAGGAATCATTGTTCTGCGTTGCAACTGTTTTCGGTGTCCTGTTCTATTGAATCTACCAGAGTACAAGAACAGAAACTCAAAGCAGTTCCACATCGTGTGTACAGTTTTGATATCTGAAGTCCCCACTGCTCTAGTTAGGTAATTTAGTTTTGTACATAAATTACCTTTCGAATTGTTATTCACTGTAAAAACCGATGTGTATCTTGGTTAGAGTAAAATTACACTGGGCTGCTTCACGAAGTAGGAATTTCTCGTTTTGGTTCGTTAGTTTGAACGATGCACCAAGGGAATCAACATTTGTGATTTTTTAGGTTACATATAATTCGAACACGGATAAGAACCTACCATTACGTTCCAACATGTTCCTTATTTCATTTTTCGAATAAAGAACTTCTTTGTTAAAAAAATATATATAAAATGTTACCTCGCTAGCACCTTCATCACATGTTTCATTGAAGAACTTATACAATTTTTTTCCATTTAAATCATCATAATTTCGGAGATTTTTCTCCTCCAATTGAAGACGTGGGATTCAAGTTCTCAATGGGGAATTTTCCTCAATTTTAGTGTCACATCCAATTATGTTCTCAAGGGTTGACAATCTAACACCACCGAATAGCTTGCAGTGCCTTCATTAAACATTGTTTTTTCTTCCTTTCGAAATGGTGTTGTTCTAGGGAGTCTGAAGAATCTGATTAATTGGTGAGAATAACTAAATCTGCGATGAATTCTACTATACTTCGTTTGAATACCTATTCCTTGGCAGCGAGGGATAATAAATAATACATGCAAATTGATTTAGGAAAGACAAATGCTATTGGTTTACTCGAGGGGAAAGACAACTTCAGAAGCTTGTTTTCACCATCGATAGACTGAAAAACACGAGAGAGAAGCTCGAAATCTTCGAAACTTGTTGGTTTACTTGAGAGAAGAGACAACTTCAAGAGCTTGTTTTCACCTAGGATAGACTGTTAAACAAGAGAAAGAAGCTCGAAATCTTCAAAACTCGTTGGTTTACTCGAGAGAAAAGACAACTTCAAAAGCTTGTTTTCACCTTCAATAGACTGAAAAACACGAGAGAGAAGCTCGAAATCTTCGAAACTTGTTGGTTTACTCGAAAGAGAAGACAACTTCAAAAGCTTGTTTTCACCGAGGATAGACTGAAAAACACGAGAGAGAAGCTCGAAATCTTCGAAACTTGTTGGTTTACTCGAGAGAAAAGACAACTTCAAGAGCTTGTTTTCACCTTCGATAGAGTGAAAAACACGAGAGAGAAGCTCGAAATCTTCGAAACTTGTTGGTTTTTTGGAGAGAAAAGACAACTTCAAGAGCTTGTTTTCACCGAGGATAGACTGAAAAACACGGGAGAGAAGCTCGAAATCTTCGAAACTTGTTAGTTTACTCGAGAGAAAAGACAACTTCAAGAGCTTGTTTTCACCTAGAATAGACAGTAAAACACGAGAAAGAAGCTCGAAATCTTCGGAACATGTTGGTTTACTCGAGAGAGAAGACAACTTCAAGAGCTTGTTTTCACCTTCGATAGAGTGAAAAACACGAGAGAGAAGCTCGAAATCTTCGAAACTTGTTGGTTTTTTTTGGAGAGAAAAGACAACTTCAAGAGCTTGTTTTCACGAGGATAGACTGAAAAACACGAGAGAGAAGCTCGAAATCATTGAAACTTGTCGGTTTACTCGAGAGAGAAGACAACTTCAAGAGCCTGTTTTCACCTTCGATAGACTGAAAAACACGAGCAATAAGCTCGAAATCTTCGAAACTTGTTGGTTTACTCGAGAGATAATAAAACTTCAAGAGCTTATTTATCAGACTGAAAAACACGAGAAAGAAGCTCGAGATCTTCGAAACTCGTTGGTTTACTCGAGAGAAAAGACAACTTCAAGAGCTTGTTTTCACCTTCCATAGACTGAAGAACACGAGAAAGAAGCTCGAAATCTTCGAAACTTGTTGGTTTACTCGAGAGAAAAGACAACTTCAAGAGCTTGTTCTCACCTTCGATAGACTGAAAAACACGAGCAAGAAGCTCGAAATCTTCGAACGTTGTTGGTTTACTGGAGAGAGGACAACTTCAAAAGCGAAAGGTGAAAACAAGCTCTTGAAGTTGTCTTTTCTCTCGAGTAAACTAACAAGTTTCGAAGATTTCGAGCTTCTTTCTCGTGTTTTTCAGTCAATCGAAGGTGAAAACAAGCTCTTGAAGTTGTCTTTTCTCTCGAGTAAACTAACAAGTTTCGAAGATTTCGAGCTTCTTTCTCGTGTTTTTCAGTCAATCGAAGGTGAAAACAAGCTCTTGAAGTTGTCTTTTCTCTCGAGTAAACTAACAAGTTTCGAAGATTTCGAGCTTCTTTCTCGTGTTTTTCAGTCAATCGAAGGTGAAAACAAGCTCTTGAAGTTGTCTTTTCTCTCGAGTAAACTAACAAGTTTCGAAGATTTCGAGCTTCTTTCTCGTGTTTTTCAGTCAATCGAAGGTGAAAACAAGCTCTTGAAGTTGTCTTTTCTCTCGAGTAAACTAACAAGTTTCGAAGATTTCGAGCTTCTTTCTCGTGTTTTTCAGTCAATCGAAGGTGAAAACAAGCTCTTGAAGTTGTCTTTTCTCTCGAGTAAACTAACAAGTTTCGAAGATTTCGAGCTTCTTTCTCGTGTTTTTCAGTCAATCGAAGGTGAAAACAAGCTCTTGAAGTTGTCTTTTCTCTCGAGTAAACTAACAAGTTTCGAAGATTTCGAGCTTCTTTCTCGTGTTTTTCAGTCAATCGAAGGTGAAAACAAGCTCTTGAAGTTGTCTTTTCTCTCGAGTAAACTAACAAGTTTCGAAGATTTCGAGCTTCTTTCTCGTGTTTTTCAGTCAATCGAAGGTGAAAACAAGCTCTTGAAGTTGTCTTTTCTCTCGAGTAAACTAACAAGTTTCGAAGATTTCGAGCTTCTTTCTCGTGTTTTTCAGTCAATCGAAGGTGAAAACAAGCTCTTGAAGTTGTCTTTTCTCTCGAGTAAACTAACAAGTTTCGAAGATTTCGAGCTTCTTTATCGTGTTTTTCAATAACCTTCTCGCAGATAGCCCCAGTGAGAAGGGGTCTATGCAAGATTGGGATTGGTTAGGCAGGCAGATATGTCACTACATGGCTGCCCCCTTGCAGATTGCTGCTACATTTGAAATTTACGTGTTCCTTCCATATCTGTAAACCCTCTTTCGAAAAAAACATTAAAAAAATGTAAGGCAAATTCCCCTATGAGGAATTTTGTGAGACGTGACTTGACAAGCTTTGAGCATCAACCAATCAGAACGGTTCTCCATTTCTCAGCCTTATTAGTTTTCACAGCTCCGTACTCCCCTGGCAAGTCACCCCTTCTCCAGAGGCATTTTTTCCCAGAAAAAGTAATCAAGGAGGTTATTGGTGTATAAAACGGTAGTAAGTATATTTAGAAAATTTTTATTAAATAAATGAAAACATTGGGTATAAATTCTACATGTTAGCTAGTACATTGAAAATCAGGTATCGTGGACTATGTATAAAAGGCTCCTTTTACGCTAGGTGTTTAGGTAGAAGAAATTTAGTTGACCTGGTGGGTGGATGTGCCCTCATCTTCGTCCAAAGCTGCAGCTTCTGTGCTCTATGGGGCTAAGGCAGAAGCTGTCACGATCACCCTTCTACCGCCTCTGTGTTTCCCTCTACACGCATAGACAATTGGCATTGCAGTACTCTAAGACACCTCGTTTGCCCCAATTTTGATTCGCTGTGGTGAATTCAAGGTAAGTTGCATGCATACAGTCCATAGAATTCCTAGGCCTTTCCAATGGGTGAAGGGGAGTCAAGGGTCCCCTAAAGGAGAGGCTTCTATTGCCTGTGTCAAAGCTTTCACAAGCTTCCAACTCAACCCCCCGGCGTGAGAGAGGCCTCAGGTGGTCGCCTCAGTTTGATTGCTAGTTTCCTCTTGATGGTTCATGCCCGTTGCAGTGAGATAAAATCTGTTTTCCTCATCCACAGTGATGCAACCTCGTTTCTCGTTGCACTTATTCTTTCATCTCTAGAAGTTAGTTATAGTTCTACCACAGAAAGTCTGATCGAGTCTACCTCGCATAATATGAGGAGTTTTCTTTCAATCGGGCCTATATCCACTTGGAAAGTTTTGTGGAAAATTGAGAAAAACTGATTTCAAGGCGAAGGAAGTTGTCCAGGGTTTCCAAATTTTCCAAATAGTTTGTTCATAGAACTTGATTGGAAGACAAAATTTCGAAATTTTGGGTTGCGTTTTGAGGGAGACACGGCCATATCTTATTTGGATATAAACCCATTTGATGAAAAACGATGGATATGAGCCACTTTGAAAAAAATCGAGTTTTCGGTTGTGTGAAAAAAAGTCTCATTTTCAATTTCATTCATTGGTTTACCCATTATTTTCAGTAACGAACCTTCGGGATCGAGCAAGAAAAAATATTCTAACCCCCTTCAAAATTTGATGGTTTATGTTTCAAGGTTCGCAGGATCCGAAACCCGAATTAAAAAAGTGTTTATTGAAAACAACGGGATGAATATTAGCCGTTCGGAAGGAATTCAACTCGTGAGGTGGTCGGCCTTATTCCAGAAATTCATAATCCGTGAAAAAACAAAACGTGTAAAAAATTGATATAAGCCCGTTTTAAATCTTCATATGTAAATAAGTAAAGTCTACCTTAATAATATGTTGAGACCATAAATATTATGGTGAAACCTTTGGTCGAGTCGGTTTGGTGTTGATCGACTGGTGGATGCACTGCGAAAGAAATCCACGCATTTCATAGATTGGCACGAATTTCAAGCTGTTGCGTGTAACTTTGAGAGGAGAAATTCCCGAAAAAATATTGTAATATAGCATTTCCAACTCAAATTCAACCTTTTCCAAGTCAAAACCAACCTTTTCCAACTCAAATTCAACCTTTTCCAAAATAATTCAACTATTATTAATGAAATTTCGAAAAATACTCACAAGCCCTAAATGTAGTACCAAATGCTTGTCTGTGATTGGGACTTGGCTGAAAACAATACTTACCCCAAACGCAGTAGAAAATCAACAACAAAAAATACAAAATCAACATTTCTTTGGAAGAAAAACTTTACATAATCACTTCTTTACATAATTTATATTTTAAAAGTCTTAAAATTAAAAATCTTACTTGTAGAAAGTCTAACTTTGATTTTTTTCACTTAAAAAAAAATGTTATTAACTATTATTTATAATTTGTTTTTTAAACTGCTTCTAGAAAAATGTTGAATTTGACTTGGAAATGCTATCAAATAATTTCTTTTCTTTTTTAATAAAACATGATTTTGTTTTATGTATAGGAAAAGGGCTACCTACTGCGTTTGGGGTATTGTTTTCAGCCCAGTCCCCAATTACGGACAAGCATTTGGTACTACATTTAGGGCTTGTGCCCATTTCCCGTCATTTTCCTAATAATGGTAAAACGTTTGAATTTGACTAGGAAAAGGTTGAATTTGACTTGGAAAAAGTTGAATTTGTTTTGGAAAAGATTGAATTTGACTTGGAAAAAGTTGAATTTGACTTGGAAAAGGTTGAATTTGTTTTGGAAAAGATTGAATTTGTTTTGGAAAAGGTTGAATTTGACTTGGAAAAAGTTGAGTTTGTTTCACGAAAAGGTCACACCCCCCTTCATTTCTGCAAAATACAGGGTAAAAAATTCCGACCAACGCAATTCTTCATGATTTTTCGTGAGGATCTCAGGAAAAATACTTTTGCGCAAAAAAGTTGCGCGCAATCGTGCGCAATTGACACTAACTTCATTTTTTCAAATGGAACCCCCCCTTTTTTATTACAGATTCGGATTCTACGTCAAAATTCATGAAAAATTCATACCCTAATCGATTTGTTTTATTGCGCGCAACCTGGCTTTTTGGACGCTCTAAGTTGCGCAACTCCACAATTGCGCAAAAATTAGGTTTTGGAGAACCCTTAGTGTGGCACATGTTTTTTCATCATTTTTTGACGCTGAATCACAGGGTGTCATCCGTTTTGAGAAAGACCAAGATTTCAAGAGGAAAAATTAACATTTCTTTCACGAAAACATCAGTTTTGTGGACGAAGTCATGTTTATTTTTATTTTCTCACCTCCTTTTGAACCACGGGCTTGGGGCCGTCTACGGTGGAGTTAAAAATAAAAACTGGCAGCACGATCATGCTTGAACTGAATAAAATTGCCTAAAAACTCATAACGATTCAAAAAGAGGGATTTTTTCACTAACAACAACCGACTTTTTGGCCGCCATTTAGAAAAATTCCAGTCAAATTGAAAAACGGATGCCACCACGTGGTTTAGCGTTAAAAAATGATGAAAAAACATGTGCCACACTTTGGGTTCTCCAAAACCTAATTTTTGTGCAATTGTGGAGTTGCGCAACTTAGAGCGTTTAAAAAGCCAGGTTGCGCG
Source organism: Apolygus lucorum (assembly GCA_009739505.2). Lineage (NCBI taxonomy): Eukaryota > Metazoa > Arthropoda > Insecta > Hemiptera > Miridae > Apolygus > Apolygus lucorum. The sequence continues at coordinate 11,508,173 of CM019181.2, read as the reverse complement.
CAATAAAACAAATCGATTCGGGTATGAATTTTTCATGAATTTTGACGTAGAATCCGAATCTGTAATAAAAAAGGGGGGGGTTCCATTTGAAAAAATGAAGTTAGTGTCAATTGCGCACGATTGCGCGCAACTTTTTTGCGCAAAAGTATTTTTCCTGAGATCCTCACAAAAAATCATGAAGAATTGCGTTGGTCGGAATTTTTTACGCTGTGTTTTGCGGAAATGAAGGGGGGTGTAACCTTTTCGTGAAACACCCTGTAGATGTAAAACAATGATAAGTTATAAGTACTTCTATCTTCTCCAGAAGAATGCACCAAACGGATCCAGAGTTTCTGTGGTAGCCCTGTAATGGTATTGTTCGGTTGAATTCTCACTTGCCTCAGAGCAGCGAGGACCTAACTTCTTTTTTTTAATCTAGTAATTTCTAATAACAAATATCAACAACACAGTTCAAAAAGCCGCCGTTCTAGAAGCGAGGTAGCAATCAGCCGCATATGTCCGCCACACAATGGTCAAATCCGGAAGGTGAAGTTTCTCTCACCCGGATTGAAAGGTTCACAAACAATTGTATGAATATTGAGCTTTCTATATATATCATGTTTTTCTATATCATGTTTTTGCTTACCTCGTACCTACTTGCCTACATCCTCTATCTACCTCCACACATACTTCTCATCAAGTAGTGTAGTCTTCATCTACCACAGTACTACTAAAAATTGAAGCTTGCTGCAGGGTCGGGTTTTGAATTTATTTCGATAAATTCCGCCGATTTACTCGTAGTTTAGAACCGGACACATGATTCGTAGGTGGGGATCATGTATTTGATGTTGATGAACGCGTCTCTTCCGCCGAATCTCTCTAAAACCTCTAGCGTTTCTTGGACGAGATCTCCTACGTTTTCTCTCTTCTGCTGTCCATAATCTATGTCGTCATCTCCTCCTCCCTCGTTGAATTTTGACACTGAGCAAAACAATTTTCAACGTTAACCGATCGTAGTAAACAGTATTAGTAAAATATTTATCAAGTTGGCTATATTTTCAAACTTTCTTAGACGGACTCTTAATCCTTACAACTGAGAATCCTGTTTCTCAAGCGTATTAATGGAGGATTTTGCCTATCCTATCTAAAGGTAGTCAGTGACGAACAGTCATGTGCTTCATTGGGGGCATGACATTAATTTTTTATACGCCTGAGAGGCGCGAAAACCCATAACGGTTCAAGTTTCATGTCTCTTAGGTTTGTTTTCTGAATGCAAAATTATTTACTAGGTATAATGAGATGATCTGATTTGTGATGTAGTTTTTGACATCATTATTGTAAGGAAATCGTTCTTATATTAATGGAGTAGGTTGACATATTTTTCATTTGAAAATGTAAGCTTTCTTGGTTAATAATAAGAAAAATGTGGCGAGAGACCGAATATTTTACCTATATTTCGAATACAAATAAATGATAACCTAGTTTTATAGAATCCAACTTTGTTAGTCTTTCCTAAAGCAGGAGAGTCTAGCCCCCAGAAATTGTTGTCGTGTTTCAGCGCTACCTACCGCCACTTCAACGAACTACCATTTCTGATATCTTATCAAGTGATCACGCTTGCGACTGCATTACCGTTGCTCCTCTAACTTGCAGTTATTCCAAGATTACAATGTAGCAAAGAAGAACAACACAACAATTGAAAACAACCCCAAAATGCAATATCAAGTTCCTTTTCCTCGCAATTTAAAAAGGCAGGGAAGTAAAGCCGCCAAACTTAGAAATTAGAGAGTGGTAAAACCGAGGTGGTAAAATCGAGGTAAGCGTACTTTTCAGAAATGCCGCTTGACCACGCTCACATCGAGCTGAAAATGGATAATAGTTCGCTTAAGTGGCGGTAGGTAGCGCTGAAACCCGACAATACTTTCTGGGGCTAGACTCTCCTATCCTTAGTCATACTTATACTTAGTACGTAGTCTTAGATCGCACATGCAAAGCAATATCGTCGAACCAGCAACGCACATCTAAAATTTTTCATAATAAATTGAGGTTTTGTTGGTTTTTTTTATTCAAGTTTTTGCTCCCGATTCATTGGTGAAGTTGGTTTTTCTGTACAACCACCAGGAGCGTTGCAAATCATGATTTAGTAAGCACCTATCAACAAGAATGATCTGTCTGCTTCTAACATCTAAGCGGTCATTGTAGCTAATCGCAAAACATCAATCTCCAAGTATTTTGCATTATCCTCAAAAGAGACCATCTACTCAACAACTCATTCAAACCCTGAAAATTCGATCAAAATCGGGTGCAAAATGTAAAAGTTATGGCTGTTACAAGGAGTCTGCATATGCACTGTGGCTACTATTGATCCGGGAGCGATGATTTTCTTAGGGGACCATCTACACCCGAACCCTCGCAATTCCTGAAAATTTAATCGAAATTGGATAATAACTTCGAATAGTTTTCCCCGCTGTAAGGATTTCATGACAGACAGACATACACGGAATCTAAGTTATACTGAGAAAAACTATAGCTGGAGTAGAAATAAATTTTTTTGAAGTAGGCAGTTCTTGGACGTGCGATTCTGGTTCATATTAACGAAATGGCCTAAAGAGTGCATCTTTTATAGACAGCTCGCCTGAGAGACGTTCTGCTAGTAACAAGCGATAAAGTTCCATGTTAACATTCCAGGATTATCTCCCACTTTCAAGAATTGATATTGATCACTTTATCCCTTACCGTTTTGGTCTTTCATGAAGTTGAGAGGGGCCAGTATTTGGCGGTAATAAGGTACCAGGGCTCTTCCGACTTCTTCCGAAGATGAGGCGAGGTCTTGAAGTACTTTCAACGCAGTAGCAATGACGATGTTATTGTGAGTATTGAGAGCATCTGGGAACAAACTCTAGGAGTTATTCGTATATCAACATTTATCCCCTGAAAAACACTGTGTTGTGACGTTCTACTACTGCCGAGTGAATATTCTCACGAAGTACCTACTGATATTAACGACTCGAAATGAGGAATTCGGCATCAGTAGGTACTACCTACCAGCTCAAATATCCGAGCGGCCTCACCACTCCATCGGTGATAAATGAACATGCGACGAGCGGGTGACTACCAATAGAGGAGAAAAGTTCAGATTTGTTCATTCTACGGTAATCCTGAATTGAGTATTTCCTAACCAGAGTCTTTCTCAAGAATTTCTCATTCCTCGCTGCTCGCAGTGTCTCCAGTGAAGAGAGCAAGGATCTCTCCGCCATCACCAGAATGGACAATGCCAGAACAGACAGCACCAGAACGGACATCACCAGAACAAGACTGAAGCTGAGTATTCGACAACCTACCTACTACATTCTCAAAGACATTTATACTTCCTGATAATTCACTAGAATATAATTTATCATCGTTCAATATTTTCTCATTTCTATCGTAATATTTGTATGGAGTGGGAATCTCATTCGTTGTTAGACTTATCAAGTCTACGATCGTCTCAGTGTGAAAATGGATAACCTTTTTCTTGGGAGATGTCTCTCCTCTTTACAATAGTTTGCAAGGAGGTGATGTGTTGAAGGATGAAGGTACTATAGGAATCATTGGAGGGTGAGTAACATAAAGGTGGGTTCACATGAGCGTAGTTCACAGAGTAATGGAGACAAGTTAACAGAGGAGAAAGCCAACGTTAAGATGGCGTGAGAGGCGTCTGGAGATCCAGCGGCTCGTCCTCGACACAAGCGCTCACAGCGGCCTTCCTGCTAACTCTCTTATCTCATTCTCACGCTCAATTTGAGTTCGTAATAATAATAATAGATGGTGCATGATGAACTTCGTTGAGGTCTCATCAATGGTTGGAGGTAGGTAGTCCAGGTCAATAAAAAAACCTTTTTCTTTCCTAAAAAGTACATCTACCTAAAAAAATAGGTAATTGTTTTTACAAGACAAGCTTCATTCTTCGGTAACTGAAGGCACTTGCAGCGAATTTTCCAAAAAATGAAGCTATTGCAATCGTCTAAAAAAAACCGGGGTGAAGTTAGCAATAGATTCTAGCAACAGAAAAACGTCTGCCAAGTGGGTGTGGCACATAGCTTCCTCGTTTCCATAACCCGATTATATAGATGATCCGATGCATAGGTAGTAGTTAATCTCAAAACACCAATCTCTAAATACCTTCCACTACCCTCATAGGGGACCATCTACACGCTAATCTGGACAATCCTAGATAATTTCATCAAATTCGGATGAAATATTAAGTGAGTAGATGTATGTGATTAGATTTTTAAAAAGTCAGCCAAGTGGGTGTGGCACATAGCTTCCTCGTATCCATAACCCGATTATATAGATGATCAGATGCATAGTAGTTAATCTCAAAACACCAATCTCTAAGTACCTTTCACTACCCTCATAGGGGATCATCTACACGCTAATCTGGACAATCCTAGTAAATTTCATCAAATTCGGATGAAAAATAAAGTGAGTAGATGTATGTGATTAGATCAAAAAAACACTTAGCCTCGGCTGGGATTCGAACCCGCGACCCCTGGGGGACAGTTGAAGTTAAGGCTGTTACATGGAATTTACGTTTGCGCATGCGCAGTCGCTTCTATCAGTCCGGGGATGATGATTTTCATAGGGGACCATCTACAACCCAATCCACATAATCCCTGAAAATTTCATTGAAATCGGGTGGAAAATGTAGAAGTTATGGACGTTACAAGGAAATTCAAGTTTGCGCATGCGCAGTGACTACTATCGGTCCGAAGGTGATGATTTTCATAGGGGATCATTCAAATACTAGTCTGTAACATCCCTGAAAATTTCATTGAAATCGGATGGAAAATGTAGAAATTATGGCCGTTAACAGGATATTCACGTTTGCGCATGAGCAGTGGCTACTATCAGCCCGAAGGTGGTGATTTTCATAAGGGACCATCTAAATACTAATCTGTAACATCCCTGAAAATGCCATTGAAATCGGATGGAAAATGTAGAAATTATGGCCGTTACAAGGAAATTCACGTTTGCGCATGCACAGTGGCTATTATCAGCGCGAAGGTGGTGATTTTCATAGGGGACCATCTAACCACTAATCTCTAACATCCCTGAAAATTTCATTGAAATCGGATGGAAAATGTAGAAGTTATGGCCGTTACAAGGAATTCACGTTTGCGCATGCGCAGTCGCTTCTATCAGTCCGGGGATGATGATTTTCATAGGGGACCGTCTACACACCAACCCGCACAATCCCTGAAAATTTAATAGAAATCGGACAATAACTTCGTATAGTTATGCGCGTTACAAGGAATTCATGACAGACAGACAGACAGACACACAGACACGGAACCAAAATTGTTCAGAAAGGTCTAAAACGCAAAACGCGAGTGAAAATTTTGATTTTGGAGAACTTTTTTTTTTCGTCCTTGAAAAGTGAAAACAAAGCTTCCACTACCTTGGTAGACTCGGAAGCAAAAGTTAATGCTAACCCGGATGGAAGTGGAGTTGAGGAAAAAGGGAGAAACAGACATGAAGATCTCTTGTTGGATACTCTAGTAGGATAGGTACTAGGTCCCTGGAAACAGAGGAGATAAGAGAGTTAGCAGGAAGGCCGCTGGGAGCGCTTGGGTCGAGGACGAGCCGCTGGATCTCCAGACGCCTCTGATGGCGTGCAAGCATTTTTGAGGCTGCCTCAGTTGCGCTATATACTTTCAGCTCTTCTTCTTCTTCATGTAGTGCCATCTCCATTACTGAAGGTTGGCGATCATCTCCGCATATCTCTCTCAGTCCTGCGCCAGGTGAAGCAGGTCCGCAGCTCAGTCGATTCCTGTCCAGCTACGGATATTTGACAACCACGAGGCCCGCTTCCTTCCAACTCCTCTACGTCCGCTGATTTTCCCCATCATAATGGTTTGCAAAAACCCATATTTGGGCCCACGCATTACATGCCCCAAGTAGGAAACCTTGCGCCTTTTTATTGTTGTCAGCAGTTCGCGCATTAGAGAGTTTTGCTGAAGGATGTACTCATTGCGGAGTCGGGCGGTCCAGGGGATTCTCAGCATACGCCGGATCAGCTACATTTCAAAAGCCTCCAGCCGGTTAATATCCTTAACTTTCAGAGTCAAAGTCTACACTCCATACAGGAGAACAGACCATATATATACTTTCAGCTGAAGAACTACTATAGTAACTGAAGTGATGGGGGGGGGGGAGAGAGAGAGAGAAAAAAAAAATGTGTGTTACTTGTTGTGATGATGTTGAGAGAACGCTATCTGTTGCCATCAGCTATACCTACGTCTGGGAGCTCCACCAATCAGAACGCTTCTAGGGCTCCCAGCTTTAGCTTTCAGCCCAGTAGTTGATGTGGTTGAGGCGGTTGGTGAGGTTGAGGAAATAGATGCATTGGGGCACCCGAGTACTTTTGGATTGGGCTGTCGCGTTAAACAAATTTAGACATTTCTACGCGTCAACCGTGCTCATGTGAACCCACCTTAAGGCCATGGGGGACGACATGTGTGCCAGGGAGAGGGAAGATGCCAATAGTTACGAACACGTATTAACACTTATTATTAACACTTATTAACTTATTATACACTTATTAACTTATTATACACTTATTAACTTATTATACTCGTATTAACACTTATCTCAGCTGTCGGTTGACCGATTTCAAAATTTCAAAGTGATCTGAGTTCATCTCAACCAAATAAAGGAAGCTTTAATTTACGATTTTGCGAATTCCTGTTTTCTAGGAATTAATCAAATATTTGTCAAAAACATGTCCAGCCCATATTTATACTTATCAATGTAAGCGCCTGAAATCATGAGCACATGATTGATTGGCCAAAGCGGCTGTTGGTTTTTAATTGAAAGAGGAGAAGCTGCGATGAATGGTCGCTCGAAGTGCATAGGTGTGACCTGGCAGGTGGGATTAGCAGCTAGGCGTTGCCAGGCGGTTGCCCCCAAATATTCAGTATAGTCTTCCCAGTACCTAGGTACCACGTTTTTGGTTTTCATTTATCGCTTTCAGCCTCTAATTTTCACACAAACTGTTTCGTGATAATTTCAACATACACTAGAATAGTTTCCAAACACGGGATGTATTCAATTTTTTCAATTTAAAACATACATCATAAATTAACTAAAACACAAAAAAAAAATTAAAAAAAAATTTTTTTTTTTGTAAATGTTTAGGTTGATGGTTTGTTAAATTTAGGTTGACTTGTTCTGATAACATTAATCAACACTAATATGGTAAGGTTTAAAAAAAATGTTCCATCAAGCTTAGATGAAGTTTGGGGCAACACGAGTGCCATCTCTCAAGTGCCATTTCAGAATCATACTAGACTTTCGTCCCTTTTAGGCTTCAGCTCTCTAGCAGTTAACTCAGTGGACTAAGCTCGCTCTCAATCTCTACATATGGTTCCAAAGAGGCAATATACTGAATTTCAGAGCTCTAAGATGGACGAAAGAGAAGTTAGCTCTATTGCTCACCCAGCTGACCTGACATTCCTCAGATCCTTCTTTACACTTCTAGTAGTTCCCAAAAGGTTGTGAACCAAATTTCAGTAACCATTTGGCGCAGTTTTCCGAACCACTAACAATTAACTAGTTTTCTTGATGGAGGGCTCTACTGATAAGCTTTCACATTTTAGGTTAACCCAAAGTTTCGTAAAATGTGACATTCGACAAAACTCAATTATAGGTTTTTTTTATTCCGCGAGTCCAAGGACAACGTTACTTGAAACTTCATGTCTGTCACCTCAATTCACCCTGAGATTTATGGGGAAAATGAACCATTATATCGAAATAAAATGAGAATCGGTAGAAACTATTCTTTCATCAGACTGACTTTTTATCGGTATGATGATTTGAGGGATGACTGGAACCACCTTGTGAGGAGCCATTGTCACCATGTCGCGAATCCCGTACTGAGAAAAGAACTTGTAAGGATGCTCCGTCTCTGTCAGCCCTTCGAAGAACATGGGGAGGTAGTAGTGGTAGTCTATGTCCTCTACATTGACCTGAAACGATGATAGCTTATTATTACATCTCGGAAAATATGCACTGAATCCAAATGAAATTCCAAAATGTGATTTTACGATTGGCAGTATATAAAAAGTATGCACTCGTCCAAAAAAAAAGTCTGCCAAGTGGGTGTGGCACATAGCTTCAGCTTCCTCGTATCCATAACCCGATTATATAGATGATCCGATGCATAGTAGTTGGTTGAATAGGATTTGAGATTCTCACGTCACACACGAGAGCGACAAATGTACGGCTGTTACAAGGATTTTACGTTTGCGCATGCGCAGAGGCTACTGTAAATTTTAAGGCCTTGATTTTCATTGGGGACCATCTACAACCTAATCCGCGTAATCCCAGAAAATGTCATCGAAATCGGGTAGAAAATGTGGAAGTTATGGCTGTTACAAGGAATTCACGTTCGCGCATGCGCAGCGGCTACTATCAGTCCGGGGATGATGATCTTCATTGGAGACCATTTACAACCTAATCTGCATAATCCCTGAAAATTTCATCGAAATCGGGTAGAAAATGTAGAAGTTATGGCCGTTACAAGGAAATTCACGTTTGCGCATGCGCAGTGGCAACTATCAGTCCGAAGGTGGTGATTTTCATAGGGGACCATCTAAATACTAATCTGTAACATCCCTGAAAATTTTTTTGAAATCGGATGGAAAATGTAGAAGTTATGGCCGTTACAAGAAATTCACGTTTGCGCATGCGCAGTCGCTTCTATCAGTCCGAGGAGGATGATTTTCATAGGGGAACGTCTACACACAACTCGCACAATCCCTGAAAATTTCATAGAAATCCGTCAATAACTTCGTATAGTTATGCGCGTTATAAGGAATTCATGACAGACGGACAGACACACAGACAGACGGACAGACACACAGACAGACAGACAGACACGGAACCTAAATTGTTCAGAAAGGCCTAAAACGCAAAACGCGAGTGAAAATTTTGATTTTGGAGAACTTTTTTTTTCGTCCTTGAGAAGTGAAAACAAAGCTTCGGCTACCTTGGTAGACTCAGAAGCAATATACGCGAAAAAAAATGCACCCCACCAAAATACTATAATTTGACGATGAAGTATCTCAATGATGACCTTGATTTGTATAGGTACTTTTTTTGTATAAGTACAATAATGATACAAAAGTGTGTTGGACGCCTCTGGGCGTCCTCACTACCGCCCCCAACTGGCTCGGATAAGGTGCCCCTTCTCCGGCCAGCTAGGGGGTGTAAATAGGGCCGGACGGCCCATAATAAATCAGACTGTGTCTCAACTAATAATCGCCTTTTTCTTCCTAGCTCTTAAGTAACCTTGTCCAATTGACCAACCATATTACTTGTAATTTGTCTCCATTAACAGTCGGCCTTTTCAGCAGCACATTACACTTGTTTGTATCGTGAGGTATCTCGATGGAAGGCGAATGGAGGGTACGGAAAATGTCGTCGTGCTTCGATGGCCGATCCGGAGCGTCGCAAGTGCGGTATCTCGACGGAGGCGAATGGCGTGCGAAGATGGCAGCTAACTTCGGCGAAGTATGGTGGCTGCTGCGTCGGGTTCACCAGTGTAATGTGCTGCTGAAATGGCCGACTGTTAATGGAGACAAATTACAAGTAATCTGGTTGGTCAATTGGACAAGGTTACTTAAGAGCTAGGAAGAAAAAGGCGATTATTAGTTGAGACACAGTCTGATTTATTATGGGCCGTCCGGCCCTATTTACACCCCCTAGCTGGCCGGAGAAGGGGCACCTTATCCGGGCCAGTTGGGGGCGGTAGTGGGGACGCCCAGAGGCGTCCACCACAAAAAGCAATAAAAACAAACATTTTTCTCCCTCAAATGTCATAGAGTATAAAGAATGGGTTACCCTAGGAAAGCTGATGAAATGGACGTGTTTTAAGCTTTTAGGTACCTCTGAAGAAGACCTTTTTTAGAATTAAAAAATCCACAAAACGCAAGAAAAAACATAAATTGACAAATTTCCAAGTTTGACGTAAAACAACTATTATAGTTGTTCAGAAGAAAAACTGTACACTGTTATAATAACAGTGTACAGTTTTTCTGAACTGGTCAAGAGCTCGTCATATCAGATGTTTGAAGCTCTTTCCAACAGCGTATTCAGATTATGACTATTTTAGTGCCGCAATGTCGAAAACACGAAAAAGATTCGAAGTGAAAAGGTGTCATATCGAGCAGGGTGGAAAAAGAGGGTCTCCGCTTAAAATTCAACAAGGTTTTGTAGTTTTAAGATTTTGTCTTGTTTTCGACCTCACGTCACAAAAACGCCCTTAATTCCCTTATTTTTCACAGAACTCACAAATCTGAGGATACCATTGGGAAGAGCGTTTAATTTCTTCTCCCTGTAGTGCAAGTTCAATGATTTTTCGAAGAATTTTGAGATGTGAAAAAATCGGTCTTGAAGGCCTGACGATGATGTCCCTACCACCCAAATTTCCTATCTGCATATCTTAGTGAGAACTTCTTGCACATACCTACTGGGATGCTAATACCTTCATACCTTGGTGGATACAAGAAATTTTTTACCTCAGATCTCGTTGATACTTACAAATCTTCCAGGTGATTCAGCGTTGAAAAAATGTTGTATACCATTCTAGTAATATATTTATGCATTATAAATCACTCTAAAGAGTTTAGTGCAGTTTATACGATCCTTCTGTGGTAAGAAATATCTTCAGTGATCAATAGTGAGATTCTTGTACGTAAATGGCACTCTGTTCTAAACATACGCAAAGTAAATGTTAGTTGGTACGAAATATATAAGAGTAAGTACTATCTGCTGTAAGTTTAAAGTAAGTTAAAATATCGACAAAGCACCAACTTACTCGCCAAGCAATTTTGTAGCCATTTTGGTCCAAGTCCATCCCGATGGGGAAGTCTCCTCTCTTGTAGTAGTTTCTGAAAGACGATTGACCAACAGGGAAGGGTTTCGGGGGCTTCCCCTTGGGTAGAGGGGCGACGATTGTGTTCTTCTGAAGTGACTGAGGAAAATGAACGGTTTTGGGTCATTCCACGCATGAAACTTTTGGATTGTCAAGAAAAATAAAAAGGAATTTGGTTGAAAAAAATTGAAAATTTCTCGAGTTGGGACCATGGGGGTAAGGTTAGTTAATGCTCACCGAAGAGTTTGGTTAACAAAACTGTCATCAAGATTTTACCTTTGAATATTTGTATTTTGTTGTAGGAACGGTTGAAACAATTTCAGGTAATGTCACTTCTTTGCCACACAATTTCCACTTCTCAACAACCATTGAATACGTACCCTTCTGTGAGTTCAACATTTTTGGTAGTCATAACCCTTATGGGGGGTGCACCTGAATTTTTTTTTTTTAATTTTTAATCGAAAGTAGACCTTATCTTGAGAATTTTGACACCAGGCTTTCTCATTTTGAATAAGTAGATCTTTTTCTATGATTTTTCAAAGTTTCGAATGTGTATGTCGTCACGCGCCCCTCCCGCCTGGGCGGGACCCCCAGCCCACTGTGACGTCATAAACATTCGAAACTTTGAAAAATCATAGAAAAAAGTCTTCTCACGATAGAAGTCAAAATTCTCAGGTTGGTGTCAAAATTCTCAGGATGAGGTCAAGTTTAGATTAAAAATAACAATAAACAGTTTTTCCGACCCATACGCACATCCCATTGGACCATGGTGTCACTAGTGTCACCGGAAACATCTCAGGAACTCCACTGATATTTCAGTCACCGGAATAACCAAAATTAAATTGAAATTTTGAATTTAATGGACAGCAGAATTTGTTGTGGGCTATTGGAAGTCTCGAAATAGAGTTATGACAACATTTTCCAAGGAAATCGGTTACAAAAATTCCTATATTTTTATCATAACTTTTTTTTTTTTACTTCTACTAACTCAAAACATATTGTTAAGTAATGCCTGCATTTCAGGGGACGTCCCATTGGATAAGCATTAGGTCAATTTAAATAAGCGATTAAGCTGTTTCACTCGATGAAATTTAATTAGTATTTCAGGTAAGAAATAGTGGTCCCCTCTTCCGCTCCCTCACCCTTATCCACCATAACACTTCTAGCGGCATGGGAGCCTTGAATTTAAAGAAATTTTGAAATACATGATCTTCGATACCCAGTCCGGCACCATAGCGGAGAGTAGTCACATTCACGTCGAAATTCACATCCGCATTCAAGGTGAAACAAAAAAAAAAAAAAAAAAAAAAAAAAAAAAATACAATTTTTTCAAATACGTAATAGGTATGAGGTTTTATGGCGTCCTGGCTCCATGGTGGCACCACTATTAGTTCCATGGTGGTACAGAGGATAATAATTATATTCACAAATAAATTCTCATTATACCTCCGAAATTTCATGAATTATTCATGGAGGAGGTATAATGAGAATTTTTCCTAAATTTCGAAGCTATAAATGAACCGAAATATTGAAAAATTGGATATTTTGTGAATATTATCCCCCACTCGCCCCCACCCCATGCTAATTTTGATTCTCTGGCGAAATAGAGTGAAATTTGGAAGATTTCTGAGTCGAACAAAAGGACTAACTAAGGCCTGGGCAGACGACACAAGATTTTGTCACACAGACATGCACCTGTGGTTTTTTCTCGCGGATTTGGATTCAGAATGGTCTAAAACGGATTACTGTGTGGTTATTTTCTTTCTGTTGAGTGTTGTCCAACTACACCCCAGATCAATCGCATAAGGACGCCCAAGTCTTACTGTGGGACGTCTCAAACGCGTACGAAATGAAATTTTCAGCAAATTTAACGTGCTTTCATGTCTGCCAAAAGTTGATCCTTTCTGAATTATAGGCGAAAAACCAGCAAAGTAACTTTTTCGCCTTTTTTTTTGCATTTTTTCAATGTCCCGTCACGAAATTTTGGTGGCAAACCTCAGATTCGGATTCAGTACCCCACAAAACATAAGGAATCGAAGAAATCAGAAATCCTTCAAAACTGGTCCGTTTTGAACACATTTTGGCTGGACTATGAGACCGTAGCAAGAACGATTGGCTAGTTTCAAGTTAATACTGCTCCATCACTCTCGAATGTATTTCTCATTAGTTACTTTGCTACCTTGGTTGATTCAGAGTTGAGCATATTTTATGTTATCTCTGGTTGTTGGAGGACGTTACTCATAGGATTACCTGAATGGAGAAGGGAGGAACCACCCTTGGTTCAGGCTTTTTCCTCACTCTCGGCTGAACGCCGTCCATTTCCGGGTAACACTTGTTGTTCATCTTCTTCATCCTCGTCTCCAACTCGCTCCTCGAAAGTTCGAGCATTTTCGTGTTTCGTCCAATTCACCAAAACACCAGTAAACTTCGAATAGTCACTTTTTTCAACCACGGCAAAAAACAAAACGAATCAAATTTAAACCTTTCCGCTCGGAGATGAAAATTACCGATGAGCGTTGAATCTCCAGGTTGCTATCGATCAAACAGGTGACCTCCTCTAGGAAGTCACATGTAACTTGAATTCTCCTTTTCGGAAGATTCAATTCGAAAATTCGTGGCATTGTTAAAATTACGTTGAACATGATTCGTGACATTGTTTAGGACGGTGGATGGGACAGTGCAGATCAGAGAGGACCGCCTTCTGATATTTTCTTCTCAATTTACGAACTTCACGTGAGAAGATGACTTTCGAATTTAAGACAATGTAAGCTTCGCAATTCTAGGACGAGTAGAACGTGAAGCTAGGTTATAATTTTGTTTACAATGTAAGGTACCTACCAAGGTTATGACATAGTGTTGTAATAAATAATTAGATAAGTAATTTGAACTTTTGGCATCTCAATTTGAAGGGTTGGCATATCGAACGAAATATATCGATATACTGATCGAATGATATATCGTCAATAAAACATCGATACCTTTGATATACCGGAGAAAATGTGTCGATATATCGGAAGATTCACTTGGAAATACGTGTTGAAGTAGGTAGGTGAATTTAATCATTTTAAAACAACACAAACATCATTTAGGAAGACATTTATCGACATACCGGAAGATATACTTGGAAAAACTTGTCGAAGTAAGTAGATAGGTGAATTGAAACGTTACTAACATCATTTTGGAAGAAATATATCGATATAGGTAGGTACTCGAGATATCGGAAGATCTACTAGGAAAATCCGGTTGAAAAGTGAGTAATTAACCTACTTAAAAAGTTTAACTGGGTATGAATTATCAAAATTCATAGTTTGAAAACTGAAAAGTTTGACAATTTCATGGTTTCAGAGCACAGGGTCAGTAACACAGGGATTTCGGGGTTGCAAATTTTGGGAAAACTACTCTCAGGGGTGCTTACAACATATAAAATATCGTAAATACCCACACCATTGCAATTTTCGATTGATAAATTGACAGGGGTATACTGTAGGCATGGTCCTTCAAAATTGAAAATAATAATTGTTGTAAAAAACGCTGCAAATTATTACACAATTATTTTTCATTTTTCTATATAGGTAGATCACTCGTCTGCAAAGCCACCAACCATCCAACATGAAGAAAAACATCGATCGCATTTCGGTCAACTAAAATTTGAACAAAGATTAGGCCTCTTTTGCGATTCACACTCGTGTTTCTGATTTATCGTACGTAAAACCCTTAAATTCTCGTAGGGAGCGAACTGTTTGTCCTACAGAGCTCCACGTGGTCTCAAAAAATTGTAAAAATTCTATAGAATCTTGAATTGAAGGAAAAACAATACCTTTATATCAAAATTTTTTGAGTTAGGGCGTTTTAAAAATTTCAAAATTGATTTTGGAACCCTTAGAAGTGACCTACATCAACCAAAATCTTCGGGGCACAACTAGACCCCAAATGGAGCCTACATACCAAATTTCATCAAAATCGGTCAATGCTAAGTGGCAAAAGTGCCGCGTGCGGCGGACGGACGGCCAAATTTTTATTCGATTTTTGGATTCTACGTACCTTGAAACGTAAACCATCAAATTTTGAGGGGGTGTTAAAAAAAATTTTTTCTTGGTTAATTCCGAAGGTTCATTATTGAAAATAATAAACCAAAACTTGCTTCACTTCGTACAGTAGGTAGTTTTAATCTAGACGCAGCTCCATTATTTTAGGCTAAGTCAAATAATTGAGCCCTGAGCGACAATGTAGGTGTAAATCATTACCTAATGTACACAATCATGTTTGAGCTGAAGTCAACCTACCTACATAATTTGGAAATAATTATTTGACGTTTAACGCAGGTACAGGCGTCCCTTTTCATCCATTCATTTTGATATTAAATTTTACTCGTTGAAAACAAGTCGCGATATTATCGGTAAATACATCGATAATGGCCGATAGCATAGGTTCTCTATCGATGTAAACATATCGATAAAACAACCGTAATCTATCAATATATTTCATCTATCGATATATCGTTGCCATCCCTAATTACGTTTTACGATAACTCATTTTACGAAACGTAATTACGTTTCGATAACTGAGGAGTTTTCTTTAAAACGGGCTTATATCCACTCGGGATTTTATGTGGGAAATTGAGAAAAACTAATTTCGTGGCGAAGGAAGTTGTCCTGGGTTTACAAAAATATTCTTACCCCACTCAAAATGTGGTGGTTTGCGTTTCAAGGTAGGTATATGTAGAATACCCCCCCCCCCCCCCAAAAAAAAAAAAAAGTTAATGGGATGGGTATAAAGGCCGGTTTACACGCTCATGCCATTTGTGCAAACCGGCATGTGCAAGCCAGTTTGCACAGTTATATCGTGAAGTCATTTGGCTTGCACAAACCAAAAAATCTGGCTTGAGCAAAATCTGTCTCGGACAGAAAATCGGCATGAGGTTGGAGCGAAGTTTGAGCGTGTGAACGCAGTACAAGCCAAACCCACGATCTCGCGCAGGCGCATCCGTTCTTTTCTAGGCTTCAAAACTTCTGCCTGTAGCCAAACATCTCAGTGTTGTTGACAACCTTTCGTGGGGGGTTAACGCTCGACTCATTACGGTATCAGTTCATAGTTTAGGAAAAACATTAGGCTCCCCTCTCAATTCCACGATCAAATTTTTTATGGGAAAGGTTATCCTTCCTGAGCATCCAAACCATGCTCCATTTTCGACCTGTTTCTGAGGCAACTTTTTTCTTATCAGGCAAGCCGCCGTCGCACATAGGATGAGTTCCTCCTCATCTAGATCAAAATTTATTTCGAAATTAGGGGTTTGGATTTTTAAATAAAGAACTAACAAAATTGCCACAAGTCCACTGAACGGGCCACACCTTCGTACAAGCACTACTGAACGTGTGAACACGACCACGTTGTTTAGTGCAGTTTGCGCAAACTGGCTTGAGCAAGCTAGTTTGAGCAAATGGCTTGAGCGTGTAAACCTACCTTAAGCCGTTTTGTCGGCAAACCCGATTTTTAGCAAGCTTTTAAAGCTGGATTCAAACCGTTTCGGAAGGAATTGAACTCGTGACATGATAAGCCTTATCCTAAAGATTAAGAATCCGTGAAAAAAACAAAAATTGTAAAAAATGGATATAAGCCTGTTTGAAAGAAAACTCTTCAAATACTGGAGTTCTTGCCCACCTTTATTCATTCTACAATGTTCAATAAAGTGTTTTTGGTTTATTATTTTCAATAATGAACCTTTGGAATCGACCAAGAAAAAAAAATTGTATCACCCCCTCAAAATTTGATGGTTTACGTTTCAAGGTACGTAGAATCCAAAAATCGAATAAAATTTGGCCGTCCGTCCGCCGTCCGCCGTACGCCGTACGCGGCACTTTTGCCACTTAGCATTGACCGATTTTGATGAAATTTGGTATGTAGGCTCCATCAGGGGTCTAGTTGTGCCCCGAAGCTTTTGGTTGATGTAGGTCACGCCTAAGGGTTCCAAAATCAATTTTGAAATTTTGAAAACGCCCTAACTCAAAAAATTTTGATATAAAGGTATTGTTTTTCCTTCAATTTAAGATTCTATAGAATTTTTAGAATTTTTTGAGACCACGCGGAGCTCTGTAGGACAAACCGTTCGCTCCCTACGAAAATTTAAGGGTTTATATTGAAATATATATATATATATATAAAAATTAAAGCACGAGTGTGAATCGCAAAAGAGGCCCAATCTCCGTTCAAATTAGAGCTGACCGAAATGCGATCGATGGTTGGTGATTTTGATTTTTTTTTTTTTTTTTTTTCATTCTTTTTCCTGATTTTTTTTTTTTTTTAATTTTTCTCTTCATATTGGATGGTTGGTGATTTTGTAGACGAGTGATCTATATAAAAATAATAAACCGTTGTGTAATAATTTGCAGCGTTTTTCTCTCTCATTAGATAAGTACCTACCCATCACAGACCTAAATAGATGGTACCTAACAGGTACTTGAATCTAAGGATATCTCACCTAATTTCTTTTGTTGTGTCGTACCTATCTGGTCGTATTCCACTATTTCTGACCTCAGAGTTGAAATCAACGCCTTCGAGAAAGTTGGGAAATTTGAAAATCCGAGTAGTTAGGAGGGAATGAGCCAAAAGTGAAAATTTTTTGGAGCGAAAGAGAGAGCTATATATAACGTAATATATTACGTACGTACAGGTTAGGTCTTTATATTCTCTATTCCCCTGTTTTCTACCTTCTGGTTACAATCCAACAAGGAATTCTTTCTTCTTTTTGTGAGAGTTCTCCATACTTCAATAAATGAATAACAACACCTTTAGATTTCATAATTGAAAAAAAAAAAAATTAAAAAATTAAAACAAGCTTTTCAACTGAATTATGGTTATCGTCAGGCACAATTTATATAATGTTCTGCAACAAATTTTTCTTCATTTTTTACCCATCATATTGATCTGTTTTGAAAAGGTCTCCATTACATCTACAATTTGGATAATAAAACTAGGACTCAACCGCCATTAGCGACCTTCGGTTATTAAGAGAGGAGACAGTAGTAATTATGTTGGAAAGTACGACATATACGTTGCAAATCCCAATTTTTGTACAGAAAAACTCTTCTTATAAAAAAAAAAAAAAAAAAAAAATTATGAGCCCTGGTGTCGCGGGTGGTGATACCGTGGAGTACACCTGCTGGGATGCCCTAAAGTAACTTCGTTGCATTGCTCCCATGCGGAACTATGACTCATGTTGCTGGGTGCCATAATAAAATTGAAATTAGGATTGTTTGTGTACTCATAGAAATACGTTTTCGCCAAATGTTTTCCACAACCAACAAGTAGTACTTCGTAAATTATTAGCAGCATTAAATTTGTCATTTCCTTTCTTCATTACTTTAATTTGTTTCATCATTGATACTTACTGTTTATTCATGGACCTACAGCTTGAAGAAGAAGTATACCTTCGATAATAAGATGGAAAGCAGTTTGCAGAAGACAAGTAAACCTAAACCAGGTTAGCTACTCCTGTGCTTATCGTTATTTCATATTATTGAAAAACGCTGCAAATTATCACATAAAGGTTTATTATTTGTCTATGTAGATCATTCGTCTCCGAAGAACACGGCTTTGCCATTGTCACCATCTACCAACCTTAGAATCTAAGGTGGTAGGTAGTATCTGATACTACCCACCTACCACATACCTAATCTGCTATCAAGTTTATTTGGAAGAACGCTTCACACTATTATTAGAAAAAATAAATTCACGCTAATTATTAGAAAAAATAAATTATCACTGGTTGCTAAGGACGCAAAACTGAGAACTACTCGAAGAAACGAATAACGATCACATTTTGGTCAGCTAAAATTTGAACGGAGATTAGGCCTCTCTTGCGATTCACACTCGTGTTTCTGATCTATCACAAGTCCAACGAAGGAGCTATTTCGAGAGTTTTCGAGCTAGGGCACTTTTGAAAATTCCAACCCTTAATTTTAACCCCTTAGAAGTGATTGACATCAACCAAAAGCTTTGCTGCATAACTAGACCCCAAATGGAGCCCATAAACCGAAGTTCATCAAAATTGATCCATGGAAACTAAGGAAAGTGCCACATACGGCAGACGGAAGGAAAATTTTTTATTCGATTTTCGGATTATACGTACCTACTTTGAAACGAAAATTTGAAAAAAAATGTTTTCTTGGTTGGTTCCAAAGGTTCATTATTGAAAATAATAAACCAAAAGTGTAAACGAACTCTTTTCATCGGTACCACATAGAATTCCATATTGCTTCCAAATAAACCAAGGTAGCGGAAGCATTAACTTCACTCTTCAAGCATAAGAAAAGTTTACTGTGGTGAACCACCATTTATTATAGTATTTTCACAATAAAAATGACGAAAGAGGTCCTGGCAAAATAGGAGGAGCCATCCCCTTCAGGGAGAACCCTTCCAGGGTAGGAAGGGGGTCGTCTGGAGTGGAGACTCACCCCTTCTCTCAACTACCCCTTCGTTATAAGGGGGTACGCCAGCCCTTGAGGATTCTTTCATTTCAAAAAGTTCCTAGCCTTCAGCCAGTTACAAACGGCCTATTCTGCCAGTATCTTGATCGAAGTGTTTTCTGAAAAAGTTGAAGTTTTTCTTTCAAAATTTCCCAAGTCAAATCTGCTTACTCCGAACATTATAAGACTGCTTACTACCCTTTTGATAAAAAAACTCCTATATTACTATTTACTGGAAGAAAATGCTGACGTCCTTTTGGTTCTGATCGCTATCCGACCAGTAAATAGTAATTTGCTCAAGTAAATTCAATTTTAAACAAGTTGTGAGGTTGAAATGAGACGTCGTTGAGTCAGTTCCTGTCAACCTTAAAACTTGAACTTTCCAACTACGAAATTAACTACCGGCAATTGAATTGAGACGTCTTCGAGTCAGTTCCAGTCAATGACCGCTAGTTATCTAGTAGTAGCTCCAAATTGGGGTGCTGACGTCACTTGACTGCTCGCTATCAATTTGGATGCATTAATATCTAGTCAGTAAAATCTTGCAGGGTAGTAAGTAGTCCAGTAGGGGGAGGAGTAATAAAATTGTCCTGAAACAAATTGTGTTCCCTTGGAGTCAGAACATTTACCATAATCAGTTTCTATAAGATTTTGATGGCATTTTCAAGGGTTACGTACACTGAAACTTTGAACAGTTCCCTATTAATGTCATCGTCATGTGGTCATCGAAATTGGAGGGTAGTGATAGGTGAGGAGATTGAAGTTTTGACATTGTCTACTATGCATTGTAATCTAGTAATGGATAAGGGGATGCCAAGAGCCACACCCACTTAGCAGATGTTTGAAGATTATGCGGGTTGTCGGTGTTGTGGAATATGAAGACAAGACTGTACAACTTTTAATGTTTAAGCGCCGGTAATTTAGGGAAATACTAACCCGGAACGAGGAACGAACGGCGACCGACTGAGACCCCCTTGCGCGATAATGGTTGGTAGGTACTGTTAATAGAAAAGCCGTTTTCTTCGCAGGCGGGTGACCTTTTTGGATTCTCGTACTTTGAAATGTGAACGGTCAGATTCAGGTGGATTTGTTTGGGTAAAATTGTTTTTCATACTCGATAACAATGCTTCATTTTTGAAAATGCTTTTTGAAAATTGAACTAAAACCGGGACACTTAGCCTTAATAGGTAGGTTAATTCAGGTAGGTACTTAGTTATAGGCTTACCGTTGGTATTTACCTTCCTATTCAGTCTACTTCAAGAATCATCGTACTTCTCACTATTCTTAATGATTTTTCAATATTTATTGTTATATATGTTGAAAAAATTATAATAATTTAATTTATTTAGGTATCTGTTTTTCGAATAAAGCTTGGAACATTGACAAGCATCTGGCGAGCGAGCTCTCCATGAGTTATCCTCATGTCCGATATTTCTCCCGAGCGCTGACTTCAGTTATATTCCAGTTATACATTATTATATAATAATAGGTATATAATATAATTATATTATTAATAATATTATTAATATTTTAATATTATTTTATATTGTATTAGTTTTATTTAGTTCTGTATTATGAGATACTTTCCCCGTGGTTTTATCTTATCATTATCGGTTAGGAAACAGGATACAACTGAAGCCAGCGGACGAGAGGGTAATAAAGGAGATCTCGCCAGCCACACGCTTGTGGGAAACTATTCCCACGAAGCAAACGAAATTGTATAAAATATTTGGAACTCAACTAAAAATTCAATAACTCATTTCTTGCAATTCAATTGTCTTGAATTAAAATACGAGTAGGTAGGTAATAAAACTTTCTGCGAGCCTCAATCGTGTTTTCTTGGAATCGTTGAAAACGGTAGCGCCTGTCTTCCTACTTACACGATTAAGATACTCGATTAAAGTGTTAATTTGACAACAGGCAGTCTTGCGGACACTCAGGAAAGCAGTATCACGCAAATCCTATCTCAGCGGCTGAGTAACATGGAACAGCAGTTGAAGCTTCTGCGAGAAGACCTTAAGGATGCTGTTGAAACACTGAAAAGGAAAGATCAAGAAATTACGACTCTCGAGAACAAAGTAGATACACTAAATACCTACCTACGTATTCTTATTTCATTATTCGGGGAAATTGGGGAGTAGACTTCGAAACACCCTAAAATTATGAGACAAAGGGTTTTCAGTTTCTCATTTCATCAAATCGGATTAAACATGTAGGAGTTATGGCTGTTAATAGGATTTTACGTTTGCGCATGCGCAGAGTCCACTATCAGTTTAGGGGTCATGATTTGCCCTTCATGATAGGGATGAGCATCGTTTGGAAACTATCGATAGTCACCATCGAATAAACTATCGAAGTCAACCATCGATTGTTGAAAACCATCGGTACTAAACTATCGATGGTATTTGATAGTATCGATATTTCTTTGATCAAGTGTGACAATCAAAATATTGCGTCGGATGAATCAAGCATTTATTGTAATCGTTGCAATTTGCAAGATAAAAATTTCAGTGAAAACGCTGGTCAGTTCAGGTCAACCTAAGTCAACCAAACATAAAAAATGCAATGACAAATATTTCATCAACTTGAAAATATTACGATAAAAATGGGATTCAACTCAATATCGAAATATCATCACTTTTTTCGCATTCTCCCTATCTAAATTGTTTGAATGTTTGAAGATTTGTCCCATCACAGCTCAGTGGACGGTTAAATAGAACATATTTCCTTCCTGGAGAACGACAACCAAACCACTGAATATTTGAATTTTGATACTGATACGATAATTTGATAATGATAACGGAAAGATTCGACGCTATCAAATGCAATCACATTGACGTAATTGTGGTGAAACATTGGTTGAAACCATCAATCCTGAAAACATCGGTTCTAAAATATCGATGGTGAATATATCGGTTTTAAACCATCGATGGTGAAAACATCGACTATCGAATGCATAACATCGATAGTTCGATAGTATCGACCATCGATGCCCATCTCTACTTCATGACAGACAGGCAGACAAATTGTTCAGGGAGGCCAGAAACGTAAAACGCGAGTGGAAATTTCTTTTTCAACCTTTAAAGTCTACCTTGGTAGACTCGGAAGCGACTTAACCATAGTAATTGAATGAATTGTAGCTGAATTGAGGAAAACCACCCAACGCTTTCCATTACCTATCATGGTCGTTATGGGGTTATTGGAGGCCTGAAGCACTAGAGGTACCTTTCAATAATGCATGCGAAATCAAAAGTGGTGTTAACCCAGCTCGTCCAATTAGGCTTCTCAGTTTCTATTCCGAAATTGATTACCTACCTATTGATTGATCTTAGAACAAAGAGCGTCATTAACTCTCGTATGAGGGCGGGTGGTGCATTAGCATTTATATGAAGACTTTTAAATTGCCCTTGTACGAAACCTTTTGATATTAATGTTAACTACTCACCTTCTCAATCGATATCGAATTACATTAAATGTTAGAAAATTTTTCTATCTGAAAAGCTCTACACGGAAAAGTGCGAGACAAAATTTCAGAATTTTATAATTCCAATAAAGGTAAATAAGATTTCATAATCCCCTATCATCATGTTTTATGTGGATCTATCAGTATCGTGCAAAAACTTGACTACCATGACGTGCACAGCTTTTGTTTCCTCTCTATGAAAGAAAGAAGAAGTTTCCCGCAATGAAAAAACTGCTGAGAAATTTTCAAAATTTTGCATAATAGAAGAACAGGTGAAAAAAAATCAATCAAAAATCAAAAAAATAAATCAAGAAAAAAGTCAATAAACAAACAACATCAACATCATCTATTAATCTTTTTCAATAAATTTGCAAGAGAATAAGGTTTCAAAATCACCACCTTTATATTGCTTCCGAGAGTACCAAGGAAGCATTGTTTTCACTTTTCAAGGTTGAAAAAAAAGGTTCTCCAAAATCACAATTTTCACTCGCGTTTTTCGTTTCAGACCTTACTGAACAATTTTGGTTTCGTGTCTGTGTGTCCGTATGTCTGTCATGAAATCCTTGTAACTGGTAGAACTTCTTCAATTTTCATCCCAAGTTGATGAATATCTCAGGCATTATTCAGATTGGTATGTAGATGATTCCCTTTGAAAATTATGGTCCCCAAATTGATAGTAGCCTCTGCGCATGCGCAAACGTTAAATCCTTATAACTTGCAGAACTTCTTTTTTCATCCCAATTTGATGAATATCTCTTGCATTATTTAGATTGGTATTTAGATGATTCCCTTTGAAAATTGTGGTCTCCAAATTGATAGTAGCCTCTGCGCATGCGCAAACGTTAAATCCTTATAACTGGCAGAACTTCTTCATTTTTCATCCCAAGTTGATGAATATCTCAGGCATTATTCAGATTGGTATGTAGATGATTCCCTTTGAAAATTATGGTCCCCAAATTGATAGTAGCCTCTGCGCATGCGCAAACGTTAAATCCTTATAACTTGCAGAACTTCTTTTTTCATCCCAATTTGATGAATATCTCTTGCATTATTTAGATTGGTATTTAGATGATTCCCTTTGAAAATTGTGGTCTCCAAATTGATAGTAGCCTCTGCGCATGCGCAAACGTTAAATCCTTATAACTGGCAGAACTTCTTCATTTTTCATCCCAATTTGATGAATATCTCAGGCATTATTCAGATTGGTATGTAGATGATTCCATTTGAAAATTGTGGTCTCCAAATTGATAGTAGCCTCTGCGCATGCGCAAACGTTAAATCCTTATAACTGGCAGAACTTCTTCATTTTTCATCCCAATTTGATGAAAATCTCAGGCATTATTTAGATTGGTATGTAGATGATTCCCTTTGAAAATTGTGGTCTCCAAATTGATAGTAGCCTCTGCGCATGCGCAAACGTTAAATCCTTATAACTGGCAGAACTTCTTCATTTTTCATCCCAATTTGATGAATATCTCAGGCATTATTCAGATTGGTATGTAGATGATCCCCTTTGAAAATAATGGTTTTCAAATTGATAGTAGCCTCTGCGCATGCGCAAACGTTAAATCCTTATAACTGGCAGAACTTCTTCATTTTTCATCCCAATTTGATGAAAATCTCAGGCATTATTTAGATTGGTATGTAGATGATTCCCTTTGAAAATTGTGGTCTCCAAATTGATAGTAGCCTCTGCGCATGCGCAAACGTTAAATCCTTATAACTGGCAGAACTTCTTCATTTTTCATCCCAATTTGATGAAAATCTCAGGCATTATTTAGATTGGTATGTAGATGATTCCCTTTGAAAATTGTGGTCTCCAAATTGATAGTAGCCTCTGCGCATGCGCAAACGTTAAATCCTTATAACTGGCAGAACTTCTTCATTTTTCATCCCAATTTGATGAATATCTCAGGCATTATTCAGATTGGTATGTAGATGATCCCCTTTGAAAATAATGGTTTTCAAATTGATAGTAGCCTCTGCGCATGCGCAAACGTTAAATCCTTATAACTGGCAGAACTTCTTCATTTTTCATCCCAATTTGATGAAAATCTCAGGCATTATTTAGATTGGTATGTAGATGATTCCCTTTGAAAATTGTGGTCTCCAAATTGATAGTAGCCTCTGCGCATGCGCAAACGTTAAATCCTTATAACTGGCAGAACTTCTTCATTTTTCATCCCAATTTGATGAAAATCTCAGGCATTATTTAGATTGGTATGTAGATGATTCCCTTTGAAAATTGTGGTCTCCAAATTGATAGTAGCCTCTGCGCATGCGCAAACGTTAAATCCTTATAACTGGCAGAACTTCTTCATTTTTCATCCCAATTTGATGAAAATCTCAGGCATTATTTAGATTGGTATGTAGATGATTCCCTTTGAAAATTGTGGTCTCCAAATTGATAGTAGCCTCTGCGCATGCGCAAACGTTAAATCCTTATAACTGGCAGAACTTCTTCATTTTTCATCCCAATTTGATGAAAATCTCAGGCATTATTTAGATTGGTATGTAGATGATTCCCTTTGAAAATTGTGGTCTCCAAATTGATAGTAGCCTCTGCGCATGCGCAAACGTTAAATCCTTATAACTGGCAGAACTTCTTCATTTTTCATCCCAATTTGATGAAAATCTCAGGCATTATTTAGATTGGTATGTAGATGATTCCCTTTGAAAATTGTGGTCTCCAAATTGATAGTAGCCTCTGCGCATGCGCAAACGTTAAATCCTTATAACTGGCAGAACTTCTTCATTTTTCATCCCAATTTGATGAAAATCTCAGGCATTATTTAGATTGGTATGTAGATGATTCCCTTTGAAAATTGTGGTCTCCAAATTGATAGTAGCCTCTGCGCATGCGCAAACGTTAAATCCTTATAACTGGCAGAACTTCTTCATTTTTCATCCCAATTTGATGAATATCTCAGGCATTATTTAGATTGGTATGTAGATGATTCCCTTTGAAAATTGTGGTCTCCAAATTGATAGTAGCCTCTGCGCATGCGCAAACGTTAAATCCTTGTAACTGGCAGAACTTCTTCATTTTTCATCCCAATTTGATGAATATCTCAGGCATTATTAAGATTGGTATGTAGATGATTCCCTTTGAAAATTATGGTCTTCAAATTGATAGTAGCCTCTGCGCATGCGCAAACGTTAAATCCTTATAACTGGCAGAACTTCTTCATTTTGGTTTATTACATTCAATAATGAACCTTTGGAATCGACCGAGAAATTTTTTTTTTAACACTCCCTCAAAATTTGATGGTTTACGATTCAAGGTACGTAGAATCCAAAAATCGAATAAAAATTTGGCCGTCCGTCCGCCGTACGCCGTACGCGGCACTTTTGCCACTTAGCATTGACCGATTTTGATGAAATTTGGTATGTAGGCTCCATTTGGGGTCTAGTTGTACCCCGAAGATTTTGGTTGATGTAGGTCACTTCTAAGGGTTCCACAATCAATTTTGAAATGTTGAAAACGCCCTTACTCAAAAAATTTTGATATAAAGGTATTGTTTTTCCTTCAATTTAAGATTCTATAGAATTTTTGGAATTTTTTGAGACCACCCGGAGCTTTGTAGGACAAACCAATCGTTCACTACGAGAATTTAAAGTTTGGACGTACGGTAAATCAGAAACACGAGTGTGAATCGCAAAAGAGGCCTAATCTCCGTTCAAATTAAAGCTGACCGAAATGCGATCGATCTTTTTCTTCATGTTGGATGGTTGGTGGCTTTGCAGACGAGTGATTTATATAGAAAAATAAAAAATAATAAACCTTTGTGTAATGATTTGCAGCGTTTTCATCCCAATTTGATGAATATCTCAGGCATTATTCAGATTGGTATGTAGATGATACCCTTTGAAAATTATGGTCTCCAAATTGATAGTAGCCTCTGCGCATGCGCAAACGTTAAATCCTTGTAACAGCCATAACGTCCTCAATGACCATCCGATTTCAACGACGTTTTCAGAGATTGTACGGATTGAGATGTTGATGGTCTTCTATGGAAATGATCACCTCCGGACTGATAGTATCCAGTGCGCATGAGCATAACTTAAATTTCCGTGTAACTGTAATATTTCCAATATTTTCTCCCCGAATTTGGTGAAATCTTCAGAGATTGGAGGTCCCCTATGAGTGTAATGCATGGTACTAAGAGATTGACGTTTTGAGATAAGCTACTATCATAGGATCATCTATACAATCGGGTTATGAATGAATTTTTTTGGTTCTGCCTATATTCTGGTTTCGATACAAAAAGGAATGCTTCGAAATCATAACGGCTGGTTGTGAGGGAAGATCATAATCAACAATATCAGTTATTCTATAAAAGGTATTTTAGTATCTTTAATCACTTCAAAAGTGGAAAAAACATTGAAAAATCCAGTCAACATGTGACACAGAACAGTAAATTAACTCTAATCCAAACGGTAACCTTCAGGTAGCGTTGGCTGAGAGGAGAAGAGACGCAGAGAAAAACGGCGAACCTCCAGCTGAAGATCTTCGCGACTTATCTGAAGGGGTCGACCCGAAGTTGAAATCTAAACAAGATCTTCTCCAGAAAGAGTGTGATACTCTGTCCAAGAAACTTCAAGAAATGGAGGTTTGATTTCATTCTTAATTTAATAAGAGTTGAAGTTTTGATGACTATTGACCGCCTATGGGTTGATTCCAAGGCTTAAGAAAATTGAATATTGCCGAATGATGTTGAGTGTAAAAGATGGCTAAATATGTTCTCTCACATCAATGATTTATCATCAATAAAAGTAGATAGGTTCATTGAGCAAAACCTCGCTTTTTGTCTTCAGTACTCTAAGCAGTTATTCAAGTGCACTTTTGAAAATATTATTTTTCGTTTACATTGTCTCCATTTCAGAGCCAAAATATCCAAGTTCTTAACGAATATCAATCTTATTTTGTGTTAAACGCTGGAAATTTGTAATAATACTAATTTGGCCTATAGAACTAAATTAGTTAGGCACTCAATTTTCTCACTTTTTGTAATTGATATCCCCTAATTCTCCCCTCCATATCCATTCGGCGAAGAGAGGAATGCTTGATGTTATTATGACCAGCTAGTATTTTGGAGACGTACCTACTTTGCTGTGATTAGGTACTGTGCCGACAATAGTAGATAAAAAAGCGGACTGTAATAATTTTGGTGGTTCGTTTTAACGACGTGATTGGTTAAAATTTCCTTCGCGAAGTGAGCTGGAAGAGGACCCCGCGTAAGTGGTAGGCACATGAGGTTTGCCCAGAATGTACCCCTGAGGATAAATTATGAAGAAACCAACCCCGCAGAATCTGAATAGCAATACGTAAAAATATCTGAAAACAGATCAAATCGTTAAATTAGGTAATAAAAAATTTTTCACTGACCTCCCGCGACGAGTGAGCTCGTGAAGGACGGGGGCGCCCGTTGATGAAGATGCAAACGATACCTGGGCCACAATCCGCAAATTCCTCCAGGAAGACAGCGCGAATTTAGAGCACAACTGACAATTTGAGGTGGAAGAAAATAGATGAAATAAACGTTTTTTCTAAAGAGTCGAGTGCAAGACTGCAAGGTGTCGAGGATGAAGATCGACTGAGAGCGAATCAACTGCATTCGCCGGTAGGAGGAGCACCTGTCGATTTGATCAGCTGTTCACCACAGTTTACCGCTAGTTAACAAATATTCCACGTAAACTAAACAAATTCTGCGGGGAACTATTCTGCCGTGTGAAGGAAGAACGACTCAACTCGAAAATGGCCGAAAATGGGGTTTTTACGCATTTCCTCTAATTTCCCCCCAACCTTTCCGATGAACGAGTCAAAATGTCGAAATTCACCCTGGAAGAGGGTTGAAATCGTTAGGGGTGTAATTTGAAAATTGCCTAATATTAAGCAAAAACGTCTCAACTCCATGCTTTTTAGGAAAAACATCTCAACTCCTCGATTAAAACACCCAAACTAGCTAAATTTGCTATTTATTTGTGGAAAAAAAAGACTCAACTCGCTGAAAACGCCGTTGAGTTGTTTTTCCTCCACATTGTTGGCTTCAAGATCGGGTTGTAACGTCTTGTGTGGTTGTCGATATTTGACTCAAATGACACGAATCGATTGAAGGTACGTATGTAAAGAGGAATAATTGTACCAGTCGATTGAGTTGAACAAATTATGAGGTCTGAAAAAAATGGGGTCACGGGAGTGATCTGGAGTGAATTTATGGCGAGTTTTCCAGAAATTCTTCGAAGCTGATTTCTGGGATTTCGAAAATTTTGAGTTGAGTCGTTCTTCCTTCACATGGCAGTATTCCAGTCCCAAACAGTTACATAAATATCAGTCAAGTGGGTGTGACTTATATAGGTATTCCTGGTATGGTTGTAAGGGAATTTTCCGGCAAATTGGTCTACTTTTTTACTTCAGAAAGTGTACTCCACTCCACTCAATTTTGCAATTGTCAGAACTAAACTAATTTTTTTTAATCAAAAAATTATGGTACACTCTCTTGGGCTGAATGTTTTTGAACAATTAAATTAAACAACGATTAACTATTAAATTAAATAAGTCAGACAATTAAATCAGTTGAAAACACAGATAAGTATTTGACAGCTACAATATACAAAAAAATGCAGATACAATACTTGTATTTTTCTCCAGAAATTTTTTGGCGATTACGGCTTGGCGTGGGTTAAGGAAGATGCAATTAACGAGACTGATCAAAATAATTTGTGGTAAGTTGCATTTGCACGTATTATTTGCTGATCGTAGGTACCAGGTGGATTAAATACACAGGTGAATATAACTGTGATGAATCTACTAATTAACCTTCTGAAAATAAGGCTTTATTCAGCTTAAAACGACAATTAGGAAATACATCTCGAATGAATGAAAAATGAAAGTAAACCACACGTCAGAACAATAAACATATGATTGATGGAGTTGGGAATCATCTCATTCACCCCCCCTTTCAGTACAGGACGTATTCTGCAAGGCGAGATGGAGGACGACGATCTCTTTGAGGTCTAGGAGAGCTGAGAGTGTCGGCATTCTTAGGTGTGGAAAGAGTGTTAGATACAGGACTCTGCTGATCATCTTGAGAAATATTATCTTGAAGTGACAGTGAGGATTTGTCCGGATTCAGCTGGTGAGTTGACAAATTTGGCTCTTGTGGGGGCTCGATCTCGGAATCAGATATCCGGGTGTTGCCTCGAGGAGCCAAGTGCTGAAGAGCGACTGTCGATTCTCTTCCATTATCGTGGCGAATTATAGCATATTCTGGGTTGGACTCCAGCAGCTCTACTTGTTCGACAAGGGGTTGATACTTATTCGCGCGATCAAATTTTTTCAGTAGGACGGGTCCAGGCGTGCTCAACCAGGAGGGGAGTGCGCTTCCATTCGAAGATCTCCGATGGTGTCGGAACATCCTTTCATGAGGCGTACAGTTCGTACTCGTGCAGAGGAGTGAGCGTACAGAATGTAGTGCATCGGGAAGAACCACTTCCCATTGATTGGGATTCAAGTTTCTGCTTTTGAGGGCTAGAGTGACCGCTTTCCAGATAGTGTCATTGAATTTTTCGATTTGCCCATTGCCTTCAGGGTGATGAGGGGAAGAGTGGCTCGTAGCTGTACCTCGCGTGTGAAGAAAGTTCGTCACATCACGAGAAAGAAAAGACATTCCCCTATCAGAGTGAACGTAGGCTGGCATGCCGTAAGTCGTGAAAAGATCCGTAAAGCACTTAATAACTGTTGAGGAGCTCATATCCTTGCAAGGAAATGCAAAAGGAAAGCGCGAAAATTCATCTATCATGGTTAGAAGATAGGGTCTTCCGTTATTCGAAGGAAGAGGGCCCTTGAAATCCACGCTGATACGTTCGAACGGTTGTGTTGCCTTGATCAGGGTGCCAGGTGGCTTTTTGAAAAATCGTGGTTTCACTTCTGCGCATGAAGGACAACTAGATAGAATTTTTCTGACCTCATCGAGACTGTACGGTAAGTTCTGACTACGGATCCAGTGGAAGAATCTGGTCACCCCTGGATGAAATAGGGACTCATGTAGTTCAAACAGCTTATTGTTATTCAAGGCTCCACATATCCGAGAGAGAGTATCAGCAACTACGTTTTCTCTGCCTGAGCGGTGTGTAATGTCGAAGCTATAACTAGATAATTCTAATTTCCAACGTAGAATCTTGTCATTTTTTATCTTACTTGAATGCTTGGTATCGAAAATATATGATAGGGCTTCTTGGTCTGTGATGATGGTGAAGTGTCTTCCGATCAAGAAATGTTTCCACTTTCTAAGGCATTCGACTATGGCGCTGGCTTCTTTTTCAATTGATGAATGGTTCTTCTCGCTAGCTGTTAGAGTTCTAGAAAAAAAAGCAATAGGGCGATGTTTCTGAGAAAGTGTAGCTGCTAGGGCCGAATCAGAGGCGTCAGTTTCTACAATTAAGGGGATATCCTCTTCAACAATTGCTACGGATGAATCTGCTATGTCCTTTTTCAAGCGAGAAAAACAGTCGATGGTAGATTGTGGCATAGGAAACTTACTACATTCAACCAAGGGACGGATTTTGGCAGAAAATCCTCGAATCCATTTGGAATAGTATGCTAACATTCCTAAAACCCTCTTGAGAGATTTTCCATCCTTGGGAGGAGGGAAGTCAAGGAGTGATTTCATCCTTATAGGGTCAGGTCGAATGGTATGATCGGAGATCAAGTGCCCAAGAATCGATATGGAATTTATTGAGTATTTGCATTTGTCTTCATTAAGAGTGAGACCATATTTTTTCGTAGCAGCCAAGAAACTATTCAAATTGTTGTCGTGTTCAGCCTTATTTTTGCCACAGACTGTGACGTCGTCAATGTACGCAAAGACTCCACTAAGATTTTCAGTTCGAATAATTTTGTCAATGAATCTTTGAAACCCTGACACACCATTGGTTAATCCGAACGCGATAACCCGGAACTGATAGAGGCACCCTCCCGCTTCGAAGGCTGTGAACAGTTTATCCTTCTCTGGGATGGGACACTGATGGTATGCACTCTTCAGGTCGAGGGTGCTAAAATGGGAGTGTTTAGCAATCTCAGAAATCATTTTATCTATATTTGGAACTGGATAAGCGTCTAACATCGTAAATTTGTTTATAGTTTGTGAATAATCAATCACCATACGTTTTTTGTGGTGTTCATTATTAACAACTAGAACCTGGGCTCGCCAAGGCGATGAACTTTCTTCTATAACACCTTCAGAGAGTAATTTCTTGATTTCCTTGGCTATAAATTCAGAATCTTCCTTCGAATGTCGTCTTGATTTAGTTGCAATAGGTCTTATATCAGGAGAAAGATTTGTGAAAAGCTGGACTGGCTCAACGAGAGCTTGAGCTACGCTACAAATTTGCAACGGAGGTTTTTGACCACCAAAGGAGACGTCCAATTTCGAGTGTTGCTTCAGAACATCATGTCCTATAAGAATATCAGCACATAGGTTGTTAAGAATTGATAGTTTGAGGTTTTTGTAATGGTGCTCCATGAGAGTTAGGTCTGTAAGAATGAATCCTTGAATTTCCGTGGATAAAGAGGTAGAGGCCATAGAAACCTTGTTATTTTGAATAGATTTGATGATGTTGAACTGATGGTCTTGAACGAATTTACCATTGATATAACTATTTGAGCTTCCCGTGTCTATCAAGCAGTGTGCTTTTATACCATTCCCTATCTGTACCTGAACTACAGCTTTGGATAGGAGGCCAGGATTAGCAGCTATAATCGTTGCAACGGTTGCATCATCGTCGGTAATTGCAGAGGTCGTTTTTTTATTGTATTTTGTTATTCTGTTATTGGATTTGCAGACTTTGGAGAAGTGTCCTTTTTTATGACAGGAAGTACAAACGGCATCCCTAGCCGGACAATCGCTTCGGTAGTGCTTAGTAGAGGACCCACAAAAATAACACTTGAAACTGAAAGCATTATTGGTGGCAGCAGACGTCACGTCGCGATTGTCCGATTCGGTAGTGAAAGAAGTAGACGCAGCGTTATGCACGGTATTGTTACCCGCCATGTAGAAATTTGCTTGCTTGATACCAGACTCGATTGCTTTAGAAGTGGTCAAAGCATCTGCCAACGACAATGTTTGATTTTCCAAGAGTCGCTGACGCATTTCGGGAGATGCTAAACCACTGATGAAGGCGTCTCTAATGCAATCGTCCCTATTTGTGGTAGCAGGTACAGCTTTAAAATTGCAGTCTTTACCTAGTACCTTCAAAGCTTGGTAGAATTGGTCAATTGATTCCCCTGGCTGTTGTTTGCGCGTAGCTAAGAGGAAACGAGAAAATATTTCGCCTTTTGACTTATCATAAACGTTTTTCAATGCAGCTATTGCCTCGTCATAAGTAGTACAGTCGGAAATGTATTCGTATACAGAATAGGAGAGGTAATGAATAAGTACCTTGAGTTTCTTCCCATCGTCCGTAATATTCGATTCTTCAATGAAGTTTGCGAGGGTTCGAAGCCAGTAGTTCCATTCTTTAGCAGCCGAGGACGATTCAGGATCAGTCTCAAAGCGGGACGGTTTTAGTATCCTATCCATGATTTAAGCTGAATAAATTGTGATGAATCTACTAAATAACCTTCTGAAAATAAGGCTTTATTCAGCTTAAAACGACAATTAGGAAATACATCTCGAATGAATGAAAAATGAAAGTAAACCACACGTCAGAACAATAAACATATGATTGATGGAGTTGGGAATCATCTCAATAACAATGGTAGCTATGTAATAATTTGGTCGTCTATCGATTCTAAAATTTAGAATTTAATGCGAAATATAACAAATTGTAAATATAACAAATTGTGTATGTTTGACATCGAAGTAGACATTTCTCGTACTCCAAGTGTATTATGATCGCCCCAACAAACAATTCTCTGTCAAATTGATTGGGAATGAGGTCCTCAGGAATAAAAATCCTCCTTAGCTTTCGGTCAATTTATCATCTTCCTCTGGGCTCGAAGGATGTGTTACCGAGCAAAACAACACATCAGCGACAGTTAATAACCAGGTAGTTGAAGGTGCCACTACAACTGGTTGGAAATGAAGATTAAAATAGGTACCTACCCTAATACTAACGCTGGTAGTAGCAGTTGTGAAATTCAAGTCATTCAAGTCATTGAATTCAACAAAGTCAATTGAACATTCAAGTCAATGTAAAACTTGAACTGTTGAGTTCAGTTTTTTCTTCGTTTAAATGAAACGTAAATATAAATTGGTACTGTTTCGAGTTTATAAACATCTGGTACCTACCTTCCCTGTCTACTTGTCGGGCTGACAAAAAAGGAATTGCAAGCCAGTTTGAAACACTATCCTTGGCTTTATAGAGGGAAACCAAATAGATAATTTATTTGAGAACTTAATTTTAGTACAGAAGCATAGGACAACTGCATGTTACCCCTCTGCGATATAGCAAAAATGTTCGACAGCACCGCAAATCTAGGGGACGAAATCAGGGCAGCATAGCACATCTACGCTAATTTCGAAGGTAGTTCGTTGGCAACCAAATTTATTGTAAAATCATGTCGAGCGACCCCAATTAGGCTAGTTTGAACACAGAAAATAAAGAAAACACGATTACTTTACTCGCAAAACAGTTTTTTGGCTCTCTTGAAAAGTTGGCAAAAGTTAGATGTGCCATGCTAGGCCTCAAACGACGATTTGGAGCTATTGCAGGTGAAATGCTAAAATGGAAAAGGGGGGGGGGGGAAGGGTTTAAAACATCATTTCCAGCTATAAATATGAAGTAAAAAACGCTGCAAATTATTACACAATGGTTTATTATTTTTATTTTTCTATATAGATCACTCGTCTGTGAAGCCACCAACCATCCAACACGAAGAAAAACATCGATCGCATTTCGGTCAGCTTTAATTTGAACGGAGATTGGGCCTCTTTTGCGATTCACACTCATTCTTGAGTGAGTTCCTGTGGACGACAGACGTACCTTCAGCTGATCGTTATCACCAACACAGATAAGATTTCCATTTCATTTTCAATCGTTTATAGATTAGGTTTTTAACTTGTTTGTACTTGAATAGCGGATTGTTACGTCTATCGAAGTTTTTTTCTCACCCAACGAAAGGCATCGGAAACGATGGCCCAAGATAGTGGAGGGAATAGCGTTTTCACTGATCATCATGAGTCATTCCCATCCCTTCCGATTTCTCGATCGTCCCATCCAAATTCGCCGTACAAAAAGTTTGTTGTTATGACATTCATTAGTCAAGTTCCTGACAAATCTAAAAGCCCTTTCAAAGTGTACAGATTCATCCGAAGTTATGCACCTTCTGCAAGTGTGAAATTCTTACGAAATGGAACCATCTTCATAGAAATTCATAAGAAAACTGAATGTGAAAGTATTCTGAACGTTACCTTATTTGACGGTCATGCAGTCAAATTTGAGTTACACAAAAGCTTGAATTTTTCTAAAGGAATCGTCACTTCGTACGAGTTAATTCATTGTTCAGATGATGAAATTCTATCAGAACTCAAAGATAAACATGTCATAAATGTAACAAGGCTGAATTCCATACGTGATGGAAGGAACACTCGCTCTCCATCTCTACTCCTTACTTTCTCTCTGCCTCAAGCCCCATCATGTATTTATCTAGAATTTTTGAAGCTAGACGTAAGACCATTTATACCCAATCCTTTACAATGCTTCAAGTGCTACCGCTACGGACATGGCTCCAAATTCTGTAGAGGTACTGCTATTTGCGGCAAATGCTCTCAAAACAAACATGAGCCGGAGCCTTGTAATGCCTCTGAAAAATGTGTCAACTGTAATGAGCCCCATCCATCATGGCATCGTTCGTGTAAGGAATACCAATTCGAACGACGCATCAATGAAATTAGGACTCTTGAAAATATTTCTCGTCATGATGCAGTAAAAAAGATTAGAGGTACTAATGTAACAGCAACACTCTCTACTCCTTCAACGTATGCTAAAACTTGCGCGAACCAGCCGAACGATAACCTCATTCTGTCAACCATGGAAAAATTATGTGCAAAGATTTCGGATATCGCTTCAGTCATTGGTTCGCTCATGGTTCGCTTTGATTCTATTGTTAAACTCTCATCATGTTCTTCCAAAGACCAAGCATCGCCTTCTCAAGTATCGCCCATATCTCCTAATCAATTGAATCCTGTAACTCAATGTCTCCCTCAAATTCCTTCTGTACTCACACTAACGACCCAAAAGACCCCCTCTGCTACTTCAGAACCTCAAAACTTCAGAACCACAACGTCAAAACCAATCTTTCAGACCAAAACACCGACCACCATATTGAAACGTTCAATATCAGCTGTTTCCATTAACTCCACAACTGATGATACTGCGTCTAAAACTTCATCCGACGATTTTGAAGCATTTCCTAAAACTATAAGCGATTCAATGATAACTGATGACCAAAATTATTCTGCCTCATCCCCAACTACATCTAAGAAGAATAACAAAAAGGAAAAGAAGAAGAAAAACAAATAATCTACAACCTTCGTTAAGCAACATTCAACTTAAGATAAACAAAATTTAGAATTTCATTCAACATTAATATTTTCCCATGAAAATACTTCAATGGAATGTAAATGGCCTAATTCAAAGATTCAACGACTTGAAACTGTTACTTAAGGACAACCCGGCTGACATAATTGCTCTCCAAGAAACTAAATTACGACCAAACTCTTACCATACCTGTAAAATTTCAGGGTACAGCTCAATTCGCTATGATTTCCTCGGTGGGCAAGTAGCTTGCGGAGGTACAGCTATATATCTACGTAATTCAACACCCTATTCACCCGTTGATTTGGATACGACTTTGCAAGCTATAGCAGTTACATTGTTAGCTCCAATTAAAGTCACAATTTGTTCACTGTATTTACACAGCTCAAATACATCATTGTCAGACATTGAAAATCTAATAAACCAACTTCCAACGCCCTTCATGGTACTCGGTGACTTCAATGCACATAGTCCTCTATGGGGATCCCTTCGCACTGATACCCGTGGAACCATAATCGAAAACGTTTTGGACAAATTCAATCTAGTAATCCTTAACTCAGGCCAGCAAACCCATCTTAACTCTCAAAACGGTGTCCATTCAGCAATTGACTTATCCATCTGTAGCCCTCAACTGGCACCATCTATGGCGTGGACTGTGAGCAAAGACCTATATAGTAGTGATCATTATCCGATTTTCATTGATGTTTTCTGCCGGAACTTTGCCAACAAACACGTCCCCAAGTGGAAAATTCAAAATGCTGACTGGGATGCATTTCATCAATCACTGGAAGACTCACTCTCCACACTCCTCGTACCTAATGAATGTCCGATCACCAAAATAAATCAGTTCACTGCTACCATCATAAATGCTGCTCATAACTCGATTCCGAAAACAAGAAGCCCACAAAACAAAGTTAGCGTTCCTTGGTGGGATACTCAGTGCTATCTTGCTGTCAAAAACAGGAAGAAAGCTCTAAAATTGTTTAAGCGGAATCCATCACAACAAAATCTTATCGAATATCGAAGGAATAGAGCCACTGCAAGACGCATCATCAAATCGAGCAAAAGAAACTGTTGGATAAAGTATCTCTCAACAATAAACAGGTTCACTCCTATGACTGAAATCTGGAAAAAAATCAAAACTATCAAAGGTCATAACTCTTCTCTTATTACCTCTATCACTTCCTCTGATGGTACTATACACACAGATAAACTTGAGATAGCCAACATTATTGCTGAACAATATAAAACCATTACTAGTACAACCGAAAATTACATTGACAGATCTGAACATGTACTTGGAGACTTCATCTCATCATCTCAACCAGTACCCTGTCTAGAACTACCATTCGCGTTAAAAGAACTTGAAGCTGCTCTTTCAAAATGCGGTAATACCTCCCCAGGACCCGATCTCATAACGTATAGCATGCTAAAACAACTACCTCCACAGTTCAAAGTCATACTGCTCAACATCTTTAATGATCTGATAACATCACACCTTTTTCCTGATAGTTGGAGAACAGCGACAGCAATTCCGATTCTAAAGAAGGGTCGAGATCCTACTAAGCCTGAAAGCTATAGATTGATTTCCTTAACAAGTTGCGTTTGTAAATTGCTGGAAAAAATGGTCGCTGCTCGACTTTCTTGGTATCTCGAACGCAACACTCTAGTATCATCTGAACAATGTGGATTTAGAAGGGGTCGCTCCACTATAGACTGTCTTGTGAACCTAGAATCGTTCATCAAAGAAGCTTTCAACAAGAATCAAGAAGTAGTGGCCGTTTTTTTCGACATTCAGAATGCATTTGACTGTGTTTCTCGCTCTCAAATAATGCAAGCTCTCAATCAACGAGGTATTGGAGGGAATTTCTCTCATTTTATCCACAATTACCTGAAATGTAGGAATTTCCAAGTTCTTTGTGGGGGCTCTTTTTCCAATGTTCATGAACAGGAAGTGGGAGTTCCACAAGGTGGAGTCCTCAGTGCACACCTTTTTATACTCGCCATTGATAGTATAATAAACTGTGCCACAGACTCAGTCCGAACATGTCTGTATGCAGATGATCTTGTCATTTTCACCACAGCAGTCAACATTTCAACCATAATTGAACAACTTCAAGCAACGATCGACAACATCATATCATGGACCCACATCACTGGCCTCTTCATCTCTATACAAAAGACTTGCTCAATGGTATTCTCGAGAAAACGCACGCCAAGTACCATCACTTTAATGTTAAATAACATCCCGATAAGAAATGTTGAATCTGTACGGTATTTGGGTATGGTGCTTGATCGAAAACTTTCCTGGGCTCCACACATTCAACAGTTACGACAAAAATCCATGAAAGCCTTGAATATTCTCAAAGTCCTTGCCAACAACTCGTGGGGAAGTGATCGAGTCTGTATGCTTCGGTTTTACAGAACTCTCATCCGATCGAAAATTGAATATGGTGCTTTGTTGTATCGAACAGCGCACCCCTCCAAATTGAAGACAATCGATCCAGTACATAATCAAGCATTACGATTGGCCACTGGCGCATTCCGTTCAAGTCCTGTTGAGAGTCTGAATGTCGATGCCGGTGAACTACCATTATCCTACAGACGTACAATTTTGTCTCTAAGGTATGCAGCAAAAATTAAAGCATCATCTGATCATCTTCATCACCACGTATCATTAGATCCTCAACCCCTTTCTCCACATGTCTGTCGCAGAAGCTCTCTGGATTATATACGTTCTGACCTATACATTCATTCCTTAACGCTTCCAAATTTTCAAAATGAAAGTGTTTGTTCACGAGCTCCATGGACTCTCCCAACCCCTCAACTTTGCTTAACTTTGACGAAATTTCAAAAAACAACATTATTGCCACAAGCCTTTTCTACTATTTTTAAGGAAACAATCCATAAATTCTCCCCGTGTCAGATTGCCTACTGCGATGGTTCGAAATCAGAAGTTGGAGTCGGATCTGCAGTTGCCTGTTGTCGGGATGTAATTATGTCATCACTACCTAAGGATTGCTCGATCTTCACAGCTGAACTATTCGCCATATATTCTGCTCTGAATCTTATAGTACCGACCGAAAACAAATTTGTAGTCTGTTCAGATTCTCTGAGTTCATTGATGGCAATAAAGAAAGGAGTCGACTCTCATCCGTTGGTTTTGAAGATTCTCCATTGCATCCAGTACCATCAAGATAACGGTGTAACTGTCGTCCTTTTCTGGACTCCTGGACATTATGGCATAGCTGGGAATGAGATGGCAGATCGAGCCGCTAAATTTGCTAGTAATGAACCAGTTTCCTCACAAATTTATATTCGTTCTGATTACACTCCAACTTTCAAGACAACAGTATGGGCTGAATGGCAAACAGTGTGGAGTCGTATGGACCATCAAAAGCTATGGCAAGTTAAAAAAGATGTTCGACCTTGGTCTTCTTCGAGTCGAACAAAGAAACTCCCAGATGGATCATTTCAACACTCTCGTCGAGAAGAAATCGTTCTAACAAGACTGCGGATTGGCCATACGAGACTAACCCATGGTTACCTCATGGAATCACAACCACGACCACCTCCACCTGTTTGCAATTCATGCCGATGCACATTGACGGTCCACCATCTGCTCGTCGAATGTCCAGTGTTCCTCTCTCATTCGACTATTCCAAGAAACATTAAGCAACTGCTGGACAACAACTCAAGAACCCTTGATGACCTCTTCAACGCCTTGAAGTCACTGTCTATTTTCTATGAAATATGAAGAAATCGTGATTTATAGTACATAGATATTTTATTATGTTCCGTTTAGCGCCCATGACCCTGCGTGGTCGAATGCGCTCAAATAAATAAAAAAAAAAAAAAAAAAAAAGCGATTCACACTCGTGTTTCTGATTTATCGTACGTCCAAACTTTAAATTCTCGTAGTGAGCGAACGGTTTGTCCTACAGGGCTCCGGGTGGTCTCAAAAAATTCCAAAAATTCTATAGAATCTTAAATTGAAGGGAAAACAATACCTCTATATCAAAATTTTTTGAGTTAGAGCGTTTTCAAAATTTCAAAATTGATTTTGGAACCCTTAGAAGTGACCTACATCAACCAAAATCTTCGGGGCACAACTAGACCCCAAATGGAGCCTACATACCAAATTTCATCAAAATTGGTCAATGCTAAGTGGCAAAAGTGCCGCGTACGGCGTACGGCGGACGGACGGCCAAATTTTTATTCGATTTTTGGATTCTACGTACCTTGAAACGTAAACCATCAAATTTTGAGGGGGTGGTAACAAATATTTTTTCTTGGTCGATTCCAAAGGTTCACTATTGAAAATCATAAACCAAAAGAAGATCCACAGCTTGGAGAGAACAGTGTTAATATTGAGGAAGGTGATAAATTCACCGAAAGCTCGGCAAAGAAAAGGTTTTATTCCTGAGGACCTCATCTCCAAATGTACGTTTACTTGAATTTTAAAATTTAGTCAGATGCAGGTGTCCCTCAGACAACGAGGACAACTGATCCTACCGAAAATAGGTACTTGGACGGGAAAAGGGTATGTAAACCCTCGTCGGAGCTTCACCAAATCACTCCAATTCGAGAATCTCTGAGTTGACTTTTCTTCGTACACCTCAGCATATTATCTCTGATCAACATCTAGGTGCATCACTACCAATAAGAACAATCCGGACTATTTCATGGCTAGAAACTGTAAAATACGCATTTTTCGAAGCGTTTGAAATACTATAGTTATTGAGTATGTACCTTTACTATTATTATTATTGAATACTATTGAGTTACCATAAAGCACAGAGAGGTACATCAGTCATAACGGAATACTGTGTAGGTAAAAAATTTTCTGGAAGCTAGGCAACGAAGCCCAAAGGATAAAAGGATATTTCTGTGGACTTCATTCCTGAACAAGTTGACGATATTTGGTTTCTTCCCAAACGTTCACTTATTATCAACTATTATACATCATAGTTTTGTTATATAAATACTACATTAAAAATCATTGTACCCTCCTTGACGCCATTTGGTCTTGATTTCTTTTACCCCCCCCACCCCTTCCCCCTGATCCCTTTCATGAGTATGAGCATGGGCTGGACACTCCAGCGAAAATATTACTTGTATTTCATGAATCCCTTATCTTTCATTATGGAAGTGTACTTGGGGTTCGCGGGCATACATTGTCAGATATCGACTTAGTTGATCATCGAGGCCGAAAACATAAAATTCGAGGATTTGTTGGATTACGAAGGCAAGCTCCAAGCTTGTTCCTGACCTACTGATCGATATACGTCACCCTCTAATGAAAGTCTTAATGGAAGACGAGAAAATATACCCATAGGATATTCCAGCATCTCCTTCATTTTTCAGGGTCCGTAAGACCAACATCCATTACACGCCAGATTTTGATAAAATTTTCTTGGTGGTTGAAGAACTCAACGTGGGAAATGCAGAACCTCAAATCGTCAGGACGGAAAATACAGCTCAATTCAAGGTAGGAAAAGGTGTATAGTTGACACATCTAAGGAATAAGTTTGATACAAACAGCAGATACCAACACTCAGATGCAGGTTCCTTAGAAATACCTAGTTTAGAAGAAATTATTTGGAGAGATACGTCGTTTTTCGGTTGGTACTACTAGTACTTCATCCTTCCTGGTTCATGTGATTGTGATGCACAGGGGTGTCCTTTGAGTCCCATCTTGTATGCAATATTCATTTATCGATGATCTAGTGAAGGAGTTGTGACATGGCATTAGGGTTGGTGATATTATCGTCAGTGTACTCGTGTGAGCCACAAAACACTAGGTAAGGATGCATTGCCGAAAATTCTTACAACAGAGATTATTGAGGGGGTCTCAGTCGGTCGCCGTTCATTGCTCGTCACTGGTTAGTATATTCTCTTACGAACCGGCGCTCGATTGCCCCTTTCCACCCCCCGTCTGAAGGAGCAACATTGCCATCCCCCCACCTTCCCCCAGCCTTCTCATGGATGGCCTGTTTTCATCAAGTTTTTCCCAGTTTTCTCAGGAAATAATCATTCAATTTTCATGTTTTTGGTAAATAACAAGAGTTATGACAGTTTTGATGACGTAAGGTCAAAACGCATAAAAAACTTCGAAATTAAAAAAAAAGAAAAAATTGAGTGGGTTAATAAAAAATTGCTAAGAGACATTTTTATTGGGAATTACCTTGTAGAATCGAAGTTATGCCCATCTTGAGTGTAGACACCCTGTATACTAAGTAGGATGTGAGGGAATAACCCCACCACATGCCAGTTGGAGGCAGTACCTAGTGGGAAGGTCCGAGGACCTTCACCACAGAAATATATTGTCCAAAAGCTAGGCAATAACCCGATAGTTGACAACATTTTAAACTCTGCTGTAATGTTAATACTTCTATGATTAAGAAAAATTAATATGTATAGAATAGTGAATAAACCATTTGCCTATCTATCTATAGATACTAACTATCTCACAATCTCCATAATTATTCTGGTATGTATGTATTTCTCATCTTGTAAATAACTAGTCAGATACGTAACCGTTTTGTCATTGTACATCTTACTATTGCACGTTACATTCCGGTAAATTTTCTCCAGACAGCGGATTTGTTACATTTGACGCTGTATTCAGACGGAATTCAATTGGAGAACAACCCGTTCCGGCAGTATGATTCACCGTCTGTGGAAGAGTTTTTCCATGATTTAGAAGATGGCTACTTCCCCTCCGAGCTCAGAGGAGAACATCCCGAAGGTGTAATTTTCAAGGTAGGAAGAGACTTCTGCTCCGTTCTTTTTATGTCAGTAATAAAATAATAATAAGCCCCTCTGGTCTCCAGTAAAAGGATCTCTCATTTCAAAAGTTGTCGTAAACCCGATTTATCCTCAACACCAAAGGATTAGAGTTCTTACAGCATCTGGACCACAGAAACATTCCCGGTGAACCCAACCATAATCTCAAATTGTTTATTAAAATAATAATAATTGGATTTTTTTCTTCTATCTCACTTTTACTTAGGTAATAAAAGACAACGTTATGTTGATGGAATGTATTTAAAAAATATGAAAACCCTATCCGTACAGCATGAATGGATGAATGAATTTTCAAAGTTTCATTTTGGTTTATTATTTTCAATAATGAACCTTTGGAATCGACCAAGAAAAAAAATTGTTTAACACCCCCTCAAAATTTGATGGTTTACGTTTCAAGGTATGTAGAATCCAAAAATCGAATAAAAATTTGGCCGTCCGTCCGCCGTCCGCCGTACGCCGTACGCCGTCCGCCGTCCGCCGTACGCGGCACTTTTGCCACTTAGCATTGACCGATT
The DNA here is from genome assembly GCA_009739505.2 of Apolygus lucorum. Lineage (NCBI taxonomy): Eukaryota > Metazoa > Arthropoda > Insecta > Hemiptera > Miridae > Apolygus > Apolygus lucorum. The sequence continues at coordinate 11,464,487 of CM019181.2, read as the reverse complement.
TTGATGAAATTTGGTATGTAGGCTCCATTTGGGGTCTAGTTGTGCCCCGAAGATTTTGGTTGATGTAGGTCACTTCTAAGGGTTCCAAAATCAATTTTGAAATTTTTAAAACGCCCTAACTCAAAAAGTTTCGATATAAAGGTATTGTTTTTCCTTCAATTTAAGATTCTATAGAATTTTTAGAATTTTTTGAGACCACCCGGAGCTCTGTAGGACAAACCGTTCGCTCACTATGAGAATTTAAAGTTTGGACGTACGATAAATCAGAAACACGAGTGTGAATCGCAAAAGAGGCCTAATCTCCGTTCAAATTAAAGCTGACCGAAATGCGATCGATATTTTTCTTCATGTTGGATGGTTAGTGGCTTTGCAGACGAGTGATCTATATAGAAAAATAAAAAATAATAAACCATTGTGTAATAATTTGCAGCGTTTTGGTTTATTATTTTCAATAATAAGCCATTAGAATCGAGCAAGAAAAAAATTAACCCCCCTCAAAATTTGAAGTTTTACGTTTCATGGTACGTAGAATCCGAAAATCGAATAAAAAATTTTTCGTCTTTCCGCCGTACGCGGCACTTTTCTTAGCAACCCTGGACCGATTTGGTTCAAATTTGGTATATGGGCTCCATTTGGGGTCTAGTTGTGCCGCGAAGCTTTTGGTTGATGTCAGTCACTTCTAAGTCTACCTACTAGGGAATTTTAAAAAATTTCAACCCTTCATTTCCATTTGGTTGGTGGTTGGGGTTGAAATTTTCAAAAATGCCCTACTACGAGGGGGGACCCAAAAGTAACCGGAATCGAGCTGGAGGCGAAAGACAGGTGTGATTGGCTGATTGGCTGGTAGGGGGTTTGAAAGGGACACATCTCACGATTCAGTGAGCGAAGTTGGGATGCTGTGAGTTCAACGGTTCGTCATTGAGATTTTTCTAGTGAAACAACTTTTTCCGTTTTGGAGAAAACGTGTGATGGCAGACAGCGTGGAGCAACGCGCGGCCGTGAAATTTTGTTTTCTGTTGGGAAAAACCCCGGCTGAAACTCTCGTAATGCTTAAAACTGCTCAAGAGGATGCTGCATTAAGCAAGACACGTGTCTACGAGTGGTTTCAATGTTTTAAAAATTGGCAAATGAGGATTGAAGACCAATCTCGTTCTGGCCGTCCTTCAACGTCAAGAACTGACGACAACTTTGATAAAATCAACATCATGATTCGCGAAGACCGTTGTCGAACGGTTGATCAATTGGTTAAGATGTCTGGGATGTCTTGGAGTTTAATCCAGAGAATTTTATCGGAGGATTTGTGCATGAGAAGGGTTGCAGCCAAAATTGTCCTACGCCTTCTCATAGACGAGCAAAGCCCCCGCACTCATTGCCCTGTCTGTGAAGCAATTTCCTATGAAAAATAGTATGACACCGGTTGTTCACCCCCCCCCCCCTATTCAGCTGATCTCGCCCCCCGCGACTATTTTTTTGTTCCCCCGACTTAAAAGGGACTTGAAAGGAAAACGGTTTTCGTCTGTGGAAGATGTGAAACAAAAATCGCCGGATGGCCTCAAGCTCATTGCATTAAATGAATTCCAAAAATGTTTTGAACAATAAAAGACGCGATTGGAAAAGAGTGTTGCAGTCAGTGGTAATTACTTTGAAGCTGATCAAAATTTGGTGTAAAAATATTGCAAAATGAAGAAGTTATGATGAAATTCCGGTTACTTTTGGGTCCCCCCTCGTAGGTAGTAGGCACCTATGGTTGGTATGGAGGGATCTATACAGAAAAGTGGTCTATACATAAAATAATAAACCTTAGGGCAATGATTTGCAGCGTTTTATGTCAAAAACCTAAAAAATAACTCCCTTTGTCACCCCGAACTCATAGATTTCGAGAGTAATTTTACTCACATATAAATTGTTGATTTTGTTTTCAATACCGTACCTCCTTTCTGTATGCAAAGTGTACGTTTAGAAAATCATACTTGGTCATATTCATCCAAAACAGATTTCAGGGGAAAATAAGGTAAATTTTTACTTGTAATAACCATATTTAGTTATTTTTGTTGGGCAGCTATCAGCGAGTTGAGGAAAAACTTACTTCAACAAAGCTTTCAATCTCAGGAAATTCTTCCATGATTTCTTGAGCAGCCGGAAAAAAAGTGCAAAATGTATACCTACAACATTATGTAATCGAGTAATGGAAGAAAATAAATAAATTGGAATCTCGCAAGTGTCCTAGTGGATCATTGACAAATGAATCGAGTAGTATAAAGCCGGGCCCTTAACCTATCAAGTTACCTTACCAAATTAAATTTAATTATATTACCCTTGATAGCTATATAATTCATAAATTGATGTGCTTGTCAACGGCAATATCACGGGTAAATAGAAAATTAATTAATTAGGTAAGTTCAATATCTAGTTTACATTTTCACAGTCAACGCAAAACTTTCAATAAGAATCTTTTACATTTTCAAAAAAATCCTTGCAACTGGAGTAAACTATTTTTTACTTCAAGAAACTCAAAAATATTCCGGCATCTGAGGTAAATAATAAAAACTGTTACAACTTGGGAAAACGAGCTAATTTTTACGATTTACAAAATATCGAATTGATAGGTATGCCAAAAAATCTTATTTTTGCTAGTATCTAACTATCGACCACCAATCTTTTTGACCGACTTCAACGCGCCGAAGGCGCGCGAAAGAGGAGGTACTCAACTCGGGTTGTCATGGAACGACGATTTTTTTTTTTTTTTTTTTTTTTTTGTGTCCGAGTCGCTTGCATTTCTTTATTCTGGTACCAATCAATCTGGTTCTTTTTGAAATTTGTTCTACAAGTATCCGTGGTGGTCCCGTTTCAAACAGATTTCATTTTGCTTTGTTAGAAGTATCGAAAATTTGTGAATGAAGTTGAAAAACGTGGGTCCCGTTTTCGGGAATATCGGTCCGCATTCACTCTTCTTGCCCTGTGACTTCCGACTGAGTCGATGGAGGACCATTTGTGTGTAGTCAAATTAAAGGTCTGATTGTAAGCTTTAAAATGATATACTATATGAGGGGGGTTCCGATAACTAAAAGGTGCTGCGGTGATGAGAAAGGGGGAAATTATACTGGGTTATTCGCTCAGAACCTGCATGAGCCATATCAAACGTGTTTATCAATGCTCGAGTATGTGAGTTTTCCTACCAAATATGAAGGATAATCATAGTACTGTTAAATAGGTATTCTACCATGTGGGTGTAGCACATAGCTCTCTCAACACAAATAACACGATTGGGTAGGTAACAGTGTAGGGGATCGTCAGATCTGCATTGTGCCGTACCAAATATTAGGGATATAATTGTACAGTTAGGTGATGAGAGGGTATTCTACCAAGTGGGTGTAGCACATAGCTTCCTCGTCATCCATAATATAGTTGGGTAGGTTATGGTATAGGAGATCTTCAGAAGTACATTGTGCTGTACCAAGTGGGTGTAGCACATAGCTTCCTCGTCATCCATAATATAGTTGGGTAGGTAATGGTATAGGAGATCTTCAGAAGTACATTGTGCTGTACCAAATATGAGGTATATAGTACAGTTAGGTGATGAGAGGGTATTCTACCAAGTGGGTGTAGCACATCGCTTCTTCGTCATTGATAAATAGTAGGGTAGGTAATGGTATAGGAGATCGTCAGAACTGAATAGTGCCGTACCAAATATGAGGTATATAGTAGAACTCGGTGATGAGAGGGTATTCTACCAAGTGGGGGTAGCACATAGCTTCCTCATCATCCATACTATAGTTGGGTAGGTAATGGTATAGGAGATCTTCAGAAGTACATTGTGCTGTACCAAATATGAGGTATATAGTACAGTTAGGTGATGAGAGGGTATTCTACCAAGTGGGTGTAGCACATAGCTTCCTCGTCATCCATAATATAGTTGGGTAGGTAATGGTATAGGAGATCGTCAGAACTGAATAGTGCCGTACCAAATATGAGGTATATAGTAGAACTCGGTGATGAGAGGGTATTCTACCAGGTGGGTGTAGCACATAGCTTCCTCGTCATCCATAATATAGTTGGGTAGGCAATAGTATAGGAGATTGTCATAACTGCATAGTGCCGTACCAAATATGAGGTATATAGTAGAACTCGGTGATGAGAGGGTATTCTACCAAGTGGGGTAGCACATAGCTTCCTCATCATCCATACTATAGTTGGGTAGGTAATGGTATAGGAGATCTTCAGAAGTACATTGTGCTGTACCAAATATGAGGTATATAGTACAGTTAGGTGATGAGAGGGTATTCTACCAAGTGGGTGTAGCACATCGCTTCTTCGTCATTGATAAATAGTAGGGTAGGTAATGGTATAGGAGATCGTCAGAACTGAATAGTGCCGTACCAAATATGAGGTATATAGTGCAGTTAGGTGATAAAGGGTTTTCTATCAAGTGGATGTAGCACTTAGCTCCCTCGTCAATCATGTCATGGTTGAGTTGTTGAATTGTGTTGTCAGAACTACCAAGTACCTACGATATATGAGGGAAGTCGAACAGTTAAGGGATATGAGAGTAGATGGCTAAGAAGGAGGGTGACCCCAATACCTTCTGAAACTGATCCATCGGAAACTCACCTACACGTATGGAAATTGATCCGGATTACAAAATGTCGTCCACCCTATGGCTTCTAGTTCACCTTACTGAAATGATGCACAGTATTGAAGTAGATCTACATTGCGAAAACTGATCGAAAAACTGCGGGTAAATTAATTTCTGATTCAAATTGAGGACCACTAAAAAGTGAAAAATAAAAAATAATATAAAATGGAAAAATAATAAAATAAAAACCTTTTTAACAAAAAAATGGACCGACCTCAAAAATGATGTCCGTGAACACCAAAAAGGAAAAAATAATAAACTTAGCGAAAACACACTGATGTATTAGGTTGTTGGATATAAATATCTTGTCAACAGATGGTATGTTGGAATACCAAATATTATTTGTAATGTGATTCACACTCATTGTCACACTCATATCCTCCATCATACCATAGCAGTGACGTACTACCCAATAGTTTTGGAACACTTATCTCTACTCGTATTCATGTTTTGTAATACTCACCAGATCATGTGAGTATTACTTAATAACCACAGTGTATCCAGATAGGTAGGTAGGTACGCATTGAAGTACCTACGCCGTGCCCACCTGTAGACACAAACGTCTCCTAGATGTTCTACTTACCAACATTTTATTCGTTTTCGGAAATATAGGTACATACCTCCCATACCACAGACATGCTTCCACACCGAGTATGAACGTAGATATCTTTTTGTCTAAAATTGTGGACGGTTTTGAACGTTAATTAGGTAACAATGATTCCGAAGGTATGTTGCTACAATATAATATATCCACCAATAAAATAAACAGTCTCATGTAATAATAGAGTCTCAAATTACTCGTCACAACCATTCCTAAGAAGGTTCACACTTACTATCATACTCATATGGCAGCAGAGACGTACTAGGTACCTGATAGTTTGGGGAGCACATTGTAACTCAATGGTAGGTACTTACTCTTTTAATGCTAACCAGATCATCGAGTAAGGAAGGTGATTAGTTTGTGTCTACAGGTGGGCACGGCGGCGACTTCAATGCGTACCTACCTACCTATCTGGATACACTGTGGTTATTAAGTAATACTCACATGATCTGGTGAGTATTACAAAACATGAATACGAGTAGAGATAAGTGTTCCAAAACTATTGGGTAGTACGTCACTGCTATGGTATGATGGAGGATATGAGTGTGACAATGAGTGTGAATCACATTACAAATAATATTTGGTATTCCAACATACCATCTGTTGACAAGATATTTATATCCAACAACCTAATACATCAGTGTGTTTTCGCTAAGTTTATTATTTTTTCCTTTTTGGTGTTCACGGACATCATTTTTGAGGTCGGTCCATTTTTTTGTTAAAAAGGTTTTTATTTTATTATTTTAATTAACTGCGTTTTTAGTAATGAAATGTATCTAAAGGCTTACTGTATCTTAACGCTTGCATACAAGTCTGCAACACATTGGGACATTTTATGTCTTCACTTTTTCCCGTTCCTCTTCACCCGTTTATTTATTTTTTTCTTTTTCGAACTCCCCTCAAAGAAAAATTGTCTTTTGTGACGGAGGGGCACGCCATAAATTAAAAAAAAAAATATATATAAATGGGAGGACGCCCAGGACTCACCCGACGCCGGCCCAAGGGATGTGGGAAGACGAGGAAGGTGGGGGTGGGAGAGAGGGATGAATGGAAGTGCGTCTGTAGAAAGACCACCAATTGAGACATGAGCCTAGCAGGGCGCGGGTGGTGATACCACGGAGTACACCTACCGAGATGCCCAACTCACGCAACTCCGTGGCACTTTTCCCGCACCGCACTCCGTGCTATGACTTTCGCTACCTATCCATAACAATATGCTTTCTCAACAATTGTTTGTTGACATGTAGGTAACAAACTCTTACTGCAAATGTTGTTTACAGTTCTTTTAACTCAGGGGTGTGTCTCAGTGTCTTCCATAATTACAGCGGTTTTGACAGTATATATTTTATGGTTACATTCATGGCTTTCCAACGAATGGTGAACGATTTTTCTACGAACACGAATGACGATGATAATGTTCCATAGCAACGACTTGGTTGTAAGTGGTTATTATTAAAAATTCTGGTGAGCAATTTTCGTTACATTTTTTCGTTTATGTGCCAAAGTAATGACATAAAATGTCAAAAAGTCCACCCTAAAATTTTGTATCCCATTGCATAGTTAACTTCGAAAATTTGCCAAAACTGTACTTATGATACGTAAACAAGTAATTACTATTTAGCAAAACCAGCTTGGGAACAAAAAAAACATTGGTTAGATGTTGGTGATGTTGGAAACAATATTTTTTATACTTCGTAATTTCATAATTTGATTATTAAGCGTTCTACATTGGTGTGTTTTATCAGATGGTGCTAACGTTCACCTAAAATGTCATTAAACTAAAAGAAAGGGTCAGAATCTTTTGGGTAGTCTGGAAGGCCAAATTATAAAATTGAGAGTCAAAAACCGAAATTAATGATAATTTGGTACATTTCTTAAATTATGTTCCCACAGGTTAAAGATATGAGAAGTACGAGATTTGCGGATGATCCTCAAAAAAGACCAGTTGTGAAGAGAGACCGAAGTCTGACGTCTTCCCCACAAAGAGCGTCTACGTCATCTACTTCACCGGCGAAATCTCCCACTGGAAAGGACAGGAAAGGTGAGCAGAAGAGTCCAAGTGTGAATAGTGGTGTACGAATCGGTAGACGGAGCAAAACTCTGAGCCTTAAGAGCGGCACATCAATCAGGAAGAAAATCGTCAAGAATGTTGCGGCCGAATCAACTGAAGCACAGAAAATTGCGGATGGGATAGTGACTCCCACAGCCGCAGGTGGTGATATTGGGCCAAACGGAGACATCAAACCTGCTGCTTCGCCGGAGGATGAAACTAAGAAAACCAGCCACGACGGAAAGGGTGTGACTGGTGGCGAAATCAGTCCTGGAAAAGACGAAAAATCACCCAAAGCTGTGCCAGGAAGTGACGGACCTGAAGGAGTGGCCACTCCGGCACATGGAGATCTTACTGCAGGTGCGCAAGGTACCGAAATGAATAAAGGCGTGGATGATGGTGCTACCCCTGCACCAGGTGGACAAGGCACGGAAATCAGTGGAGGTGTGGCTGATGGTACCACCATCAGTGCAAGTAAAGGTCCTAGCAACAATATTGGCTCAGAAAATCAAGTTTCGGTACCTCAAAGCACCGTAAACGGCTTGAAGCAGATTTTCGTCGCTGAAAAATCTCCTCAAGGCAGCTCCACGAGAATGTCGGAACCCAATGCAGTTACAAACGAACAAAAAACCGACTTGGAACAAGAACGGACTTTGGACTCTTTCGGTCTCCCAAGACCCCCATTGAGCCCTGATGGGTCTTCACAAGTCAACAAGACCAAAGGACCACCCTTGAAGCACTTTGAAAACTTCTTCATAAATAAGGTTGGAGAAACTCAAACGAGTGGTACTTACATTGCACAGCCACCACAAAACCAACCTCAACCTCAACCCCCAACAGGCAACATCACAGTGAGTAACATTCACAGTATCAATGAGCAGCAGAAGTAAGATTATAGGAATTGGAATTACCCACAGATTGTCAAATCGAATCGATTGATTTTGGCCCAACTGTTACGAAATGAGTTTTGGAGGGTCAGTAACTCGAACGTGAATCGCTTTAGTTTAGTTTTTGAACCGTTTGAAAGTCTCCCTTGAGTCTGGTTACCTGGCCTTACCTGGTATGCACGGTTTACCTGGTTTTACCTGATTTGCTTCGGTAGATACGTCATTCAGGAAAAACATTTATTCACTGGCTACTAAAAAAGTTCATCAAAATCAATCAAATTCTGGCTAATCCGTGTGAGCGGCAAAACTGTTCGAAATGTTTTCTAGTGGATTCAGATGTCGTTTATAATTGGAGTGAAAGTTGAATTCTAAATTGTTGATTATGTCTCCTTTGTATTGAATTAGCTGGGTATTTGATATCCAACCATTCTGTCTAAATGGGGGGTGCGCATGATTTTTTAAAAAATTTTAATCGAAAGTAGACCTCATCCTGAGAATGTTGACACCAGCCGTTCTCTTTTTGGGTGAGTACATCTTTTTCTATGATTTTTTCAGAGTTTGGAATATTTATGACGTCAGGCGTCCCTCCCGCCTGGGCGGGACCCCCCAGCCCACTGTGACGTCATAAACATTCGAAACTTTGAAAAATCATAGAAAAAAGTCTTCTCACGCTAGAAGGTCGCAATTGGTGTCAAAATTCTCAGAATGAGGTCTGGTTTAGATACAAAATAACAATAAACAGTTTTTCCGACTCATGCGCACACCCCATTAACCAAACTGTTCTAAAAATGTCACTCGAATGATGAAAAATTTGAAATTTTGACTGTGTAAAATCGACACTCCCATGTAATACAGCGCGAAAAAGTCTGCCAAGTGTGGCACATAGCTTCCTCGTATGAATAATCCGATAGATGATCCAATAGATAATCTCAAAAGATCAATCTCTACGTACTTTGCATGCATTACCCACGAGCATCTAAACCACACCAACAGCATTAGTTCATGTATCCTCCGCTTAAGATAATAAAGCGTTTTTCCTTTGAATCATATGAGATAAGCCTAGTTACCTATTTTGGTAAAGCTTGAGATAATACGATGCTTGTGATTCAAGGGAAAATGCTTTACTATCCCTAGCGGAGGATACATTAACTAATGCTGTAGGTGTGATTTAGACAAAACGTGCATCACCCTAATAGGATGCAGAGGCTACTATCAGTCCCAGAACGACGATTGCTATTGGGGACCGTCTACATCCTAATCTGCACATTCCCTGAAAATTTTATCGAAATCGGATGGAAAATGTAGAAGTTGCGGCTGTTACAATGATATATACGTTTGCCTCTCCGCAGTGGTACTATCAGTCCGGGGCGATGATTTTCATAGGGGACCATCTACAAGCAAACCCGCACAATTTCTGGAAATGTCATCGAAATCGGACAATAACTTCGTAGTTTTGCTCGTAACAAGGAATTCATGAGAGACACATAGACACACGAAGAAACAGAGTTTTAACATGAAACATGTTATAGCCCTATAGAAACTACCCGAAAAACGTTACGCTGGGAGGGGGCGCGAGAGTTTCACGTGGGATTTTCGAGGCGCGAAGCGCCGAGTTTTAACATGGAACATGTTATTTCCCTAGAGTAACTAACGCTGGAGAGGGACGTGAAAAATTCCAAAACTTTGACTTGATGGTTTTCAACTTTTGGCCATGAATTCTGATAAATTTAACAACGCTGAATCGAATGTAAACTTGATGTTTGTGCACGAACTTCGAGTTGATGAACACATGTCAAAACATTTCGGTGACGACTAATTTTTCATGAAATTGTGGTTTCTATATCCTTCAACGTAATAATAGGTAATATTTAATGAACTTTTCAGAATATCACATACAACGAAGCCCCGATAACAATTCAGATGACTCCGAGTGAATTGATGGGAGGCGAGAGGAAAACTGTTCCCGCTCCCTCGAAAATCTGCTGTCCAGTAAGGAAATGATATATTATGACTATAGAATATAATGTTTGGGTACTGGAGTAGATCAGATTTACCACCTTGCCTCATAGAGTAGTACCCCCCCCCCCTCGTATTAGTTCATAAACCTCCATACATCAAATTGTGCTTTGATGGTGACCATGAAAAACATGAAGTCAGTTGGTAACATATTATCTTACGAGTATCAGCATTGAGATGAGTTCGTCAGGATTACTCTTATCATTATTTTTCCAGGGTAATACTCAACTCACAAAAAGTACACGGATCAATTCAACAGTTTTTTCATTAATTTTCAGATATTTATAAATATTTAGAGTGTTCATCATCAATCAGTACTAATCTCTTCATGTGGCACTGAAGAAACCTCCTTCACAGTAATACCCGTACTAAGTTGTCCTGAGTTATAATAATTTAAAAAAATAGTGATAATGGAATTCTTTATCGTAATAATGAAATTTCTGTATAATGTTACACAAGAAGAAACAAGTTACCCCCTTAAGAATGTGTTTATTGATAATGGTGAGACTTTAGGACGATCTAAATCAATTTAAAAAAATGTATTTTCACATATTTCATCATAAAATGATGTATCTAACTAATCATTTTATTCATATTTAACTTAGGTAATTTTTACGATTTTCTTCCACATTTTGCTATTTTTGTTTGTGAGGTAGGAAAAACGGGTGTCTATTCTCAGATTCACACCATCATGTCGTCTTTACCCTACATTTCACTTAGGTCGAATTCCGTGTGGTATATTTATGGTTTCGGTGGACTGGCATTGTGAGCTTGGTACCTCAGATTGCTGTATGACACACCGTTCGGTCCCTACGAGAACTTGAGTGTTTGGCTTGTGAATAATCAGAAACACGAGTGTGAATCGCAAAAGAGGCCTAATCTCCGTTCATATTTAAGCTGACCAAAATATGGTCGTTGTTCGTTTCTTCAAGATGTCTTCAGTTTTGCGTCCTTACCAACCAGTAATCGAATTTCCTAATGAAGGCATCCACAACTCTTCATGTCTTCGAACTGAGTGTGAAGCGTTCATTTCATCCTAAAATAAACCTATGGTACCTATAGTGCCAATGGCAAAGTCAAGTTCTGATCTACAGGGTGTCACCCTTTCGGGCGCACCACTGGGCAGGGTTCGATTCTACTACTAATTTGCAACAAAAAATGTTTCCTAGCAATTTTTTCTTAGAGGCTTCGTTTTCGAGTTATTTCACTTTTAAGATTTTTTTCGAGTTTTCGACCTTACATCACTAAAATGGCTGTAACTCCCTTAATTGATGAAGTAAATTGAAATTTGATTATATCATTAGAAAGAGCGTCAAATTTCCCATCTCCCTGATGGGGTTTTAGAAAATTTCGAATGAAACGAACGGGTGTAAAATAAGCCAAAAGTAAAAAATTGGTAAAGTTTCGAAAATTTTCACTTTTTCAAAGTTTGATTCTCGAAACGTCGTAAACGGAAATTTCCATGCTGTAAGCCTAAAAGTTGCATGTAAATCCCAGATTTCTAACGGCGTAGTCATTTTTTTAAAAACACCACTTATTCAGTTAGAAAACGACGTTTTTAGGACAGAAAACGTTCATTTTCGGGTGTAAATCGGCGTTTTTCACCAGAAATGCTTTCCAACTTGATAAAATTTATCAAGTACAACTGATTTAATCATTTGACATGAAATTTCACGTACTTATTGACGCTGAATCGAATGGTAACACTTTCCGATCTCCTCGACAAACAAAAAGTACTTTTCAAGCCCTTTCTGGGTTAAGCAGGGTACAACTGAGTCCTCGACCCCCAACTTGTAATCTATCGAAAAGATAAAGCTTTCCGAAATGATCGGGACGATATTTTCAAGACAGAGGGCAAAAATTGGGTATGTCAACAAAGTGGAAGGAGTGCGAGTCATTAATAACCCAGACCTCCCTTAATGACAATTTTGGATAAAACGAACAACGAGATTGAGCCCTTCGCCCAAAGGAAAAGGCTTGAAAAGTACTTTTTGTTTGTCGAGGAGATCGGAAAGTGTTACCATTCGATCCAGCGTCAAAAAGTAGGTAAAATTTCATGTCAAATGATTTATTAAGTTGGAAAGCATTTCTGGTGAAAAACGCCGATTTACACCCGAAAATGAACGTTTTCTGCCCTAAAAACGTCGTTTTCTAACTGAATAAGTGGTGTTTTAAAAAAAATGACTACGCCGTTAGAAATCTGGGATTTACATGCAACTTTTAGGCTTACAGCATGGAAATTTCCGTTTACGACGTTTCGAGAATCAAACTTTGAAAAAGTGAAAATTTTCGAAACTTTACCAATTTTTTACTTTTGGCTTATTTTACACCCATTCGTTTCATTTGAAATTTTCCAAAACCCCATCAGGGAGATAGGAAATTTGACGCTCTTTCTAATGATATAATCAAATTTCAATTTACTTCATCAATTAAGGGAGTTACAGCCATTTTAGTGATGTAAGATCGAAAACTCGAAAAAAATCTTAAAATTGAATTAACTTGAAAACGAAGCCTCTAAGAAAAAAATGCTATGAGACATTTTTTGTTGCAAATTAGTAGTAGAAACGAACCCTGCCCGGTGGTGCGCCCGAAAGGGTGACACCCTGTATATTGATCCATAAACCTTTTGTGAAATAATTTGCAGCGTTTCAAGTGTCATACTTAAGTATTTCACTGAATAAGCGTATGGCATTTTAATGGGTGCGCCTGATTTTTTTTTTAGATTTTTAATCGAAAGTGGACCTCATCCTGAAAATGTTGACACCAGCCGTTCTCTTTGTGGATGAGTAGATCTTTTATGTCAACTTTATTGGGATTTGGGTCCAACAGCAAAATCCTCCTCTTTCACCAAATTTTCGAAAAATTTATTTTCTTCATCAGGGCTTAGAGGATGAGTTTAGGTTTGAACATCAAACCACGGTCGGGAATGAAGAGGTTGTATAAACCAGGAACACTAATCATGAAATTGGTGTTAAAAAACTTGTCTATTATAACTAAAAATTGGAGAAAACACATTAACATTAGGCTTTAAATTTAATGATATTGGTAAAACAAAATAAGACAGTCAGAAAGACACAACAACATTGATTGATGAGTGATGAGTGATTGTTGTTGTGTCTTTCTGACTGTCTTATTTTGTTTTACCAATATTATTAAATTTAAAGCCTGATGTTAATATGTTTTCTCCAATTTTTAGTTATAATAGTCAAGTTTTTTAACACCAATTTCATGATTAGTGTTCCTGGTTTATACAACCTCTTCATTCCCGACCGTGGTTTGATGTTCAAACCTTAACTCATTCTCTGAGCCCTGATGAAGAAAATAAATTTTTCGAAAATTTGGTGAAAGAGGAGGATTTTGCTGTTGGACCCAAATCCCAATAAAGTTGACATAATTTACTTCGGGTCGATTGTCATACACTACTAGTAGATCTTTTTCTATGATTTTTTAAAGTTTTGAATGTTTATGACGTCACGCGCCCCTCCCACCTGAGCGGGACCCCGCAGCCCACTGTGACGTCATAAACATTCGGAACTTTGAAAAATCATAGAAAAAGGTCTCACGCTAGCAGGTCGCGGTTGCTGTCAAAATTCTCAGAAGGAGGTCTAGTTTAGATTAAAAATAACAATAATCAGTCTTTACGACCCATGCGCACACCCCATTGAAATAATTGTAATTTATGCTAGGACTTTCCTGTTGGTAAACTTAATTTGTACTAAATTTGATTCGTCCAGTTCTAAACTCTACTTCTTTGTCTAATTAGCTACCTGGTTGATGTAAGTTTATAGTTTTCGATGTATTTATCTAATCTAAGTCTTCTTCGAAAACCTCAATAAGCAAATGCTTTTTTAAATGAGAAAACGAGGATGTACTTTTGTAATAAGTGGAAGTCAAGTTTCTACGTACTTTTTTCAACATAGTAAATGTTGGTATTTGGCAATTTTTGATTTTTGGGAAATAATTGGCTAGCTTACATAATCAATGTTAATAATGAATGATAAATAAATTCGTAGAAAATCGATAATGCATAGTTAGTACAGGAAGGGCGAATTGCGCTCATTGGTTGTTAGCTTGAGGTAGGTTGCCTAGCAACACATCCCCTCCCCTGTTATAACTTTTTTTTCGGCAGGCAGGTGAGAAAATCTTTAAGATCCACAGAAGGAGTTGGATCTTGTAAGATACCTTGAAGGGTCCTCATCTTCAAGGTTGTGTGGGATTCAAACCCTCTAAAAAAACACCTCCTTTTCTCCAACGTTGGAGGCTCAGCCTGGATCCGGTTAACACATTATTTCAGGCTGAGCTCTGGGGCGCTTCATCAATTCTGGATGGCGGGACGAACCTGGAGCTCCTTTCTCTCTTTCTCCAGTTCTAACAATGTCTTCCTTGTCAGGATACTCTCTGTGTACACTGCCACAAGACTCCAGCTCCTCCAGAATCTTGCTGATAACAGCTTCCGGCCCTTTTGATATGGCACAGTAACTAGTGCTACTGTTTATGATTCTGTCTCTCCCTTCCCTCCATAGATCCACACTTGTCGTCTCTTTAGCTTCAACAGGTTGCTCCAGTCATATGTTCACATCATGGTAATGATCTGAAAACATTGTGGCCCCTTCACTGAAGGAAACAATAAAATTTATTGTTTACCATTTAATGGTCTTTCATATCTAATGGTTTTGATATCTACGTAATAAATTCAAAATTTGTCATTGTTCATTGCTCGATTAATAACTGCGTAAGGTTTTTTTCAAGCTGAAGGAATTTCAAAAAGTTGTGTGCCTCTCACACAGACTGGCAACAAGAAGCTCACAGTTCATTCAAGAAATCAGAGTACAAAAAAAAAAAAAAAAAAAAAAAAAAACAAGCTCTAGATCCACATATATAGTTTTTCTATTATATCAGGAGCTTCCATAATGACTTTCTTTTATAATTATCTTTCTCATATTTACAGATTCGTACAAAACCATGCGATTGTGCAAACAACGCACCTCCTGCTGTAACAATAGGAGACAACGACGGTATCGGAAGTAATTATTTTATCGATGTCCGTAAAATAAAACATATTATGTATTAAATTGCGAGTTCAGTGAACAAACATAATCCGGTGTGATGGTTTACATACCTCTTTCCGTCTAAATTGAAGGTTTGACGGGCGTTAAAAAATTGTTTTAATTAGAAATCATTGCCAAACCTTTGGAGGGTCCTTAGAAAGTCAACTGCATCCGTTTTTAATATAAGTAAGATAAGTACCTAAGATAGTAAGTTTCAGAATATATAATGAAATTGAACATAATATATAAAGATCGTGCTTATAATTTTATAGGAGGCTAATAATTTCATGTTGCACACCTCTTCTTGTTTCACTGGAAGCAAGAATTTTTGGGTTTATTAAAAATACAAGGTTTATAGCGAGAAATATTAAAGAAACTCCGTGTTTCGGAAGTCGGAAGGTTTAATTACGCGTTGTAGTTATTTTATTGCAACCTTGCTTCATTATTTTCTTCCTAACACCAATTTTATGAATTGCACGTGAGAATCCGCTTTCTTACAGTTTATTGAGTCGGGAGATTAGAAAATTATTGGAGAGTGCCTGAATAACGGTGAGACGAAATAACGTCCCTGGATTTCACGTGTACTTATCACCTTTCTGTCAATTATTAACTGTCAATGTAGGTTTGAGTTGAGGAGTTATCAACAGAATTGTTGCTTTATACAAGGGTTGATTAAA
Source organism: Apolygus lucorum (assembly GCA_009739505.2). Classification (NCBI taxonomy): domain Eukaryota; kingdom Metazoa; phylum Arthropoda; class Insecta; order Hemiptera; family Miridae; genus Apolygus; species Apolygus lucorum. The sequence goes on along the minus strand of CM019181.2, from coordinate 11,448,575 downwards.
TATAAACAAATATTTTGTTTTGGAAGGCCGTACAGTTTCGGAATTCAGCAGACGTCTAGAAAATTTGGAAAACTTGAGTCACTTAAGACTTAGGGGAGGAGCCGAACGGGATTAATTAAGGGTTAAGTACCTACCACCAATATTAAAAGTAAAGTAAAGTAAACAACCGTTTCAGGTTGGGTTTTGGGTTTTCGTCCGACTACCATTCGTCGCGGACGTATAGGGAAAATAATAATTTGTTCTGATGATTTACCTCATGGCTTCCCATTGCCTCACCGCCCTGGGGTGGGAACCCCGGCGGCGAGATTTGAACCCACGACCCCCGCAGAAGTTGGTCCGAAGCCATCACCAAAGAACGCGCGCTTCAGCACCCACGGTCACACCGGACCCCTATTACACACCGACCAATATTCTCTTTAAGGATTCTACTCTGAAAGGCAAAGGAATACAGATTTAGGTCGCACAATATGTTCATAGACTTCAAGTCTGTTTACGACAGTGTCCTGAGGGAAGAGCTCTACAAAAGTCTCCTAGAGGAGTGTTGAATTATCAAAAAATTACTTCCCGCAACGGGGGATCGTTCTCCTATCGTTCCAATTCTGATTCAGAGCTCCTACCACTTGAGCCAAGGATGTGAATGGACAGAAATGCGAAGAGGTAGCTGATCACAACAGGAGTCCTACCTAAATTAGTAGTTAGCCCCATCAAGATGACATTGAGTGAGAGAACTTGGGTCGTGCAATTTAGCACACACAAAGCTTCAGGCAGGGTGACGGAAAGATTTCCTTTTTTTCCTACATGGTGTTGTAGAGGGCTGTAGAAGTCCAAAATACAGATTAGTGTAACAATCATCAATCGGTCGGTGCAAATGCTGGCCTGCGCAGATGACGTAGATATCGTGAGTTGTTCTCTTGGAGCAATAAAAGAGACATACGGCTACCTGGTCAGGGAAGCGATTGCCACAGGACTTCAGATCAGCCGATATAAGGCCAAATACAAGATGAGAGTCCAGCCCCCAACAATCCTTGTCGGGTTTCAGCGCTACCTCCCGCCACTTCAACGAACTACCATTGTTGATTTCTATTACTACCTACAATTCTAAAGATTGTTGTCTCCTTATCGTTTTCGTTTCTCATATTCGTTTTCATTTTTCTTATTGTTTTCTCTCTGAACAGTTATGGACGTGAAAATGATGTCAAGTGTCGTTTTATGTTGCCCAAAGTCATCAAATTTCAAAGCTGATCTCAAATATCGTCACTGGTTCATGTTATAGAAATACCTACGAGAAACGAAAACGATTACGAGACAACAATGTTTAGAATGATAGTTATGGTAATCAGGAATGGTAGTTCGTTGAAGGGGCGGGAGGTAGCGCTGAAACCCGACAAGGATTGTTGGGAGCTAGACTCTCAAAAATACAAGTGTAGAAATCGCGGGAATTAACGAGATGCGTCATTGCCGTCTCTATTCACCATTCCTTTGTCTAGTTAGAGTTTTGTTTCCGAGAGTAGTATGACGTGGCAATGTGAATATTATTTTGAATTAAGTTGAATTCAAGTGGAAAGTTTTTGTCAATAAAAGTATCGAATAGTACCTACCTACCTAATGTCGTTTCGTGAATGATCACATCCCAATTTCAATCTCCACACTAGTAAACCAAGGCAAAGTTTTTTTTTTTTTTTACATTGGTGAAGCGTTTATTCACAATAATTACAATCTTTAATAAAATCGTAAATAATTTATAGCTCATTTTAATAGAAAAATAAAAGTATTGACTGCCACAACTAACTATTTCTATTATAAGTAATTATGGAATTACACTTGATATACAAAGAGTAAATTTTATAATTAAATGCAACTGTCATACTCGTTGATGGAAGTTAATCCAAGAACAAGAGAATATTAATAATAGATACAAATTGAATATCGGAATCTATCTATGTATTGGGGAAATGAGAAGTATATATTAAAAATACATATAGATATTACCCATTGGATTTTCGGATTTGAACCACAAGGGTAAAGGAGATTATCTTGTATCGATCGGTGTATGGAATAAGATTGGTGGAGCAACCCCTGTCTCAGTGTTCAATCGCTTCTTTTGGTTTATTTTTTTCAATAATGAACCTTAGGAATCGACCCAAGAAAAAATTTTAACCCTCCCTCAAAAATTGTTGTTTCACGTTTCAAGGTACGTAAAATCCAAAAATCGAATACAAATTTGGCCGTCCGTCCACCGTACGCTGCACTTTCGTTAGTTACCATGGGCCGATTTGATGAAATTTGGTTTATGGGCTCCATTTGGGGTTGTGACCCGAAGCTTTTGGTTGATGTAACTTCTAAGGGAACAATGCCCTAGCTCGAATATTTTCGATATGAAGATATTTTTTTTTCTTCAATTTAAAATAGTCTTGAATTTAAAGAATCGAATGAGACCTCCCAGAGCTTTGTAGGACCAACCGTTCGTTCCCTATGAAAGCTTAACCCTGGAAAGGAATCGTCACGTAAATTTTACACCTGTGGCCTTGAAACAGTCGCCCACCCCACTAGCGAAAAGGGTGGGAAGGCGCCACCCCACCTATGCTATCCCTAGGGTGTACCCCTTCAGTCGCGCATGCCCTCTGCCACCGAGTTTGTCGCTGTTGTCTCTCACAGGCCAGTAAACTGAACTCATGGTGTAATTTTTACAACGTTTCCAATAAGGTAGGTAGAAAGGTGTAATTTTCACACCACGTTTCCATTCCCTGCCCCATTCAAGGTGTCAAAATTAGATCATTTTTGTTTCACAAAACAGCCATCTAAAAAAAAAAAAAAACAGTAATATTCCTAAATCTTCTATTGCTTCCAAGTCTACCAAGGTAGCGGAAGCTTTGTTTTCACTTTTCAAGGTTGAAAAAAAAGTTCTCCAAAATAAAAAATTTCACTCGCTATTTACGTTTCAAACCTTCTTGAACGATTTTGGTTCCCTATCTGTCTGTGTGTCATGAAATCCTTGAAACCCGCATAACTATTCGAAGTTATTGTCCGATTTTGAAGAAATTTTCAGGGATTGTTTGGATTGGCGTGTAGACGTTCCCCTATGAAAATCATCAACCCCAGACTGATAGTACCTGCTGCGCATGCGCAAACGTGAATTCCTTGTAACAGCCATAACTTCCTCATTTTCCATCCGATTTCAACGAAATTTTCGGGGATTAGGTATGCGGATTGGGTTATAGATGGACCCCATGAAAATCAAGGCCCCAGAATCCATTACAAATGTTTAAAGTGGACTCTATTAGACCCTCTCTCCAATTCTCTGTTTGATTTGGGTGATGCTACAGCTGATTCGTGTCTAAAATGTTTGATTCACATAGTAGAAATGCGATACTTACAAGTGAGTTATTCTATCATTCTTTTAGGTATGGAGCGGAGATCAAACAAGAAAGTATTGAGTGATGCTGCTCGTGATAATTACTAAGATTTTATACCTACATACTCAAATGTAATTTGTTTCCTGTTCCTTTGAAGTGATTTTCATATTTGGATGTTACTTTTTCTAGTCCGTCAAATACCTTGAAAGACAGAGGAAAACTGTTGACTCATATTTTGTAATACGAGCTGGAAATAAAAATAAATTCATTGTTGAAAAACTATTTATTGGACTGGTAGTAGCACCTGGCAGTACCCTTTTGGTATTGAAATCACCGCAGAAGTATTGAACTTGGATATTGAGCCCAAAAAAACGAATAGAAATCAAGGGAAAGAATCCCCTCATTTTAGTAGTATAGAGGCAATAATTGTAAAACGGCCACAAATTTAGTGAAGAGCTACACTTGAATGAAAAACGCTGCAAATCATTGCTCAAAGGTTTATAATTTTCTGTATACATCACCCTTCTGTATAGATCAATGGTTCTAGATCAATAGCACCTACCACCATCTGTATTCTCCCTTGACCTCCCCTCTCAAATGTCAGCTTCCTGCGTTCAATAGGATTGAAAATGGCTTCGGAGCTCACTCAGCTGATCAGTGATCTGAAGAGTGAAGAAGATCTCCTCGAATGCTGGAGACGCCTGGAAGAGCACTTCCATTCAATAGGAGTAAAAATGGTAGTGGAGCTCACTCAGCTGATCGGTGATCTGAAGAGTGAAAAAGATCTCCTCGAATGCTGGAGACGCCTGGAAGAGCACTTCCATTCAATAGGATTGAAAATGGCTTCGGAGCTCACTCAGCTGATCAGTGATCTGAAGAGTGAAGAAGATCTTCTCGAATGCTGGAGACGCCTCGAAGAGCACTTCCATTCAATAGGAGTAAAAATGGCTTTGAAGCTCACTCAGCTGATCAGTGATCTGAAGAGTGAAGAAGATCTCCTCGAATGCTGGAGACGCCTGGAAGAGCACTTCCATTCAATAGGATCGAAAATGGCTTCGGAGCTCACTCAGCTGATCAGTGATCTGAAGAGTGAAGAAGCCTTTGAGCAATAATTTGCAGCGTTTTTTACCCACCAACATTTTTTTTACCTACCAGCTAGGTACTACCTACCACACCATACTGGCTTCACACCTCCACAATCAAGTTTATTAGAAAGAACTAAACGCTTCACACTCGATTGGAAAAAAAGAAAGCTTAATATGGAAATTTGATTACTGGTTACGCAGAAGGCAAAAAAATGAATGCGATCGCTGTTCATTTCTTCGATTTGTATACACAAATCGAAGAAATGAACAGCGATCGCATTTTAGTCCGATAAAATTTGAATGGAGATTAGACCTCTTTTGCGATTCACACTTATGATTCTGTTTTATCGAAGGAAAACCTTCAAGTACTCGTAGGGACCGAACGGTTCGTCCTACAGAGCTCCGGGTGGTCTCAAAAATTTTTAAAAATTCAATAATATTTAAAATTGTGAAAAAACGATACCCTTATTTCGAGAGTTTTCGAGCTAGGGCACTCTTGAAAATTTCAACCCTTAATTTACACCCCTTAGAAGTGACCTACATCAACCAAAAGCTTCGTGGCACAACTAGACCCCAAATGGAGCCCATATACCAAATTTGAACCAAATCGGTCCAGTGTTGCTAAGAAAAGTGCCGCGTACGGCGTACGGCGGACGGACGGAAATTTTTTTATTCGATTTTCGTATTCTACGTACCTTGAAACGTAAAACATCAAATTTTGAGGGGGGGGGGGTTAAATTTTTTTCTTCTTGCTCGATTCCAAAGGCTTATTATTGAAAATAATAAACCAAAAAGTGCTAATCAATGCAGAGAGCTGACGAAATAGGTTGAATATTGATGTTTTCTGACTGGTGTAAAAATTATACCTGACGTTTCCATTAAGCACACATCGGGTGACGATTCCATTCCAGGGAATTTAAGGGTTGGGCTTACGATAAATCAGAAATACGAGTTTGAATCACAAAAGAGGCCTAATCTTCGTTCAAATTTCAGCTGACCAAAAGACGATCGTTGTTCGTGTCTTCGAGTTGTCTCCAGTCTTGCGTCCTTAGCAATCAGTAATTTATTTCGTCAAATTAACTTGATTATGAAGTAAAAATAAGGTTGGTAGGTAATGGCACTGCCATAGGAGAGTGATCAACACAGACAATTGTAAACCTTTGTGTAATAATTTGCAGCATTACTTCACATCTCACCAATATTAACTCATGCTCTCAGTCGCTCCAACAACATCCCTGCAAAGATTTTTGCCACTGTATTCGTGAAGGCTAATCCAGAAGTGTCCAGGGTTCCCCCTCCTACATAATGGAAACAAGATCGCTCTCTTGAACAGATTGGGTGCCTCTCCCCTATATGGTTGCCATATATACGGATTATATACGGTCGGAATATATAAGTTGTTGAATTATTCCAAAAGCTGCCCTCACATCGGCCTTCCAGAACAAAAGGTTCGTTTATATTAGATCAACTCTCATTCATCCACGTGGTTTCTCATTTCGCATTTCACAACGACAGCAATAGAAGTGATCAAACCGATCGGAGAGACGGAATACCGCGAGAAGTACTCGGAAGGTGCTGCCAACTGGGTGAATGTTCTGAAGCAGAAGCACAAGTACAAGGAACAGGAAGCGAAGAGGTTAGAGGAGCTGGGAAAGAAGGTAGAGGCGCCTCTCCCGCCAGATCCCACGTGGGATTCGAGAGCAATAGATCCCAATCTGGACACAAGACCTCCAGATCGATTTTGGGATCCTAAAGCACCAGATCCTAGATGGGATCCAAACGTTAAGTGGAGCAATTTCGACTACTTCGGTCACCAAAAGGGTCAAGCGGCTTCACCACCTCCACCTACACCGGTATCACCCGCAACGTAAGTATTACCAAAATTGTATCCAGATGAAGCTTTGAAGATAAAATATCACCCGAGTAGATGCAAACATTTTACTTTTATTTTTATTTACTTTTATTTATTTATTATTACTTTATTTATTTACTACTTTACTTATTTATTTACTTTACTTATTTATTTACTTTACTTTACTTATTTACTTTACTTATTTATTTACTTTACTTACTTATTTACTTTACTTTACTTATTTACTTCACTTATTTACTTTACTTATTTACTTTACTTATTTACTTTACTTATTCACTTTACTTATTTACTTTACTTATTTACTTTACTTTTACTTACTTTACTTTACTTTACTTACTTTACTTTACTTTACTTATTTATTTACTACTTTACTTTATTTATTACTTTACTTACTTGTTTATTTATTTATTACTTTTATTTATTTACTTTTATTTCACTTTTTTCAAATTTTATTTTACATTTATTTTAGACCTTATTATTTTATAGTTATATGTGGAGAAGAAAGCAGTAAGACCCTGTTCTCATTCGTTTTTCATTTTACTAAGGCGAGCGCTTTCTGGGCAAACTGTGGCCTCTTTTTCAAGCCTAAAACAATTATTTATAACAAAGACCAAACCATTTTTAAATTGAACCACACATAATTAATATTAGTATATAACAGCAGTTGCTAATAGCAACTGGTCAAAAATGTGTTTTTAACATTTAAACTTAATTATAACTCATTTTGCCAATAAAAACACTAAAAATTGAAAATAAGCACTCAAGTCAGAACTGAACTATATATCGAAATCAAAACACAGACACAACATCAAAGAAAAGAAGGAAAACAGCGCCTACCTATATTCAAAGAACTGCAGTCATACATTAACCTCCATCACCAACTCTGATCCTCTAACCCTGGGAACTTTAAGAACATTCCTCTCTGGAAAAAACCGTTTAAGTAGATAAATCATTTAAGTTCATGAAGGGTCTTACTGCTTCCTTCTTCACATATAACTGCAATATGACTACAGCAGGAGTACATAGCAACAACTTATTATTTTAGTGTTAACTATTTGAACATTTCATTTTTTATTAATTCATTTTTTTTTGCTCGTGCTTAGATGCTTGCATTACTTTGGGAGCAACGATATTTATAGGGGACCATCAAAACTCCGACTCGAACGACACTGGAAAGTTCATCAGACTTGGACTGTAACCGTATAATAGGCCGTATAATAGGCATGTCTTTTGGCTGGGGGTCAAGAAATTTTTCGCGACACTTTTTTTTGGGACAAAAAATGGAACGCGATACCAGTAAAAAAATCATAGCTGCAAATCGGTAGCTATGAAACAAGGTTCTCTAAAATACTGCGATAAATTACGTGCAATCAAAGAGTGTTTTTTTGGGGGAAAAAATTCTGATCATTCGTAGAAACAATGGACATATCCATGATCTATTGATTTTCCACTAAGGGGGATTGTTCCTTATAAGGATTTGCAGGCACAGACGGACAGACAGGACTTTTTAAATTGATTTTTGTACAGTTGTATGGTAGGATGTTTTACAGAGATTTCGAACAAACCACATATAGGATGAAGACTCCTAAGGTGTCCAAATTTCAAGGGATTTATTCATCAAATAATTTCTAACAAAAAATGTCCATTAGCATTTACTTAAATACAGGTACCAGGTAAATTGAGGTAGTTATATTTTAGTGATATAAGGTCAAAAACAACACTAACAATTAGAAGAATAGCAATTTTGTTGCTATAAGACGTTTTTTTTTGTTGGGAATACCTTATAGAATCGATCCCTGAAGTTTGGCGAATCGAACCTGATAGACCTACTTAGAGGTATATTTATATCTGATGTACCAGTGTAGCCAACTGCTACCTATATAAATAAATAAACAATATAAATGGTTTGGGTGATGAGGTGAAAGAACGACCATGATTAATGCAGTAGGGAAGTCAATGCTTCCTACTAAGGGAAACTTCACATATGAAATTCCACTAACTTTGTTTAATTACAAAATATATTCACATGGATATGTCTTTTGGATACCAGCAAGGTTCTCTGCAAGGAAAAAATGATGTTTATTTATAGAAAAAGAATAATTATAATATTATTTCAATTAGTTTCAAATAAAGTATTAATTCTACATTATTTCTTCAAAATAATGTGTATTCATAGGAAAAGTAATTAGGAAGGTATCTACAACAATGGACATATCCATGATCTATTGTTTTTTCCTTTAAGGGGGAAATTGATTTTTCTCATGGTATTGATCTAGTTGCTATTTGTTATTCCATCGGATTTATTGTGATCAATTTATTGATTCTACAACCTAGCTTTCGTAATCTCTGTCCAGCGCATCGAAAAAGCAATCGGACACTCCTCAAATCATTCAACTAAATGAAAAAACTTCTGACAGGATGATTTCTGTGAAGATGAGAACAAGAAGCGGTAAGTTCTTCATTCCCGGAAATTTTTATTTTTAATTATTTCTGGAAATTATTTTTGATTTACTCAATTTTCTTTTTTGTCACTTGAACATAATAAAATTCCCTGTCAGATGGCCATTCGGTTCAGTTTTTAAATGCATAGCGTCTGTCAGGGACGACTTCAAACTTCGTTTTTTCGATTTTATCAGAATTGGGATAAGAGGAGTTCGATCCTTTTTCCTCGTGGCCCTTAATTTCGATAGTCCAATAATTTAGGTGTTGTTGTGGGCTGTGGATTGGAAGTCTGTTTGCATAATATTTTTACTGAATTCATGTTTAATATTGCAATAATCTATGATGGAAAAGATGTGTGGTTTCATTTCATATTTTTTTAATAGAAATTAATGAAAAGAAATCCAGTTTTGGGCGAATGTGTAAAATTTACTCAACAGTACTCTTAAGCGTTGGGAAAAAGATGCTATCCTTCTAGGGTTAATAAGAGGTTGAGAACAAAATAACTATTTACAAGAGTTTTAAATGGAATGACTGACCCGAGTCACTTGATACAAAAAACGTAACTTGATTGACTTGACACAATTCAACTTGACTATGAATGGAATGTTCTACTCTAACCATAAAGGAATTTCATAACTCAAAACATTAACCAACATTGGCCAAATTACTGGGTTTTAACTTGAGTGCTTGGGCCCGAGAGAAATCTGTGGCGGTGGTCAAGCTAAAATTCAGGGCAGAGATTTATCTTTGAGTCTATTTTTTCTATGACTGGTGGCACCAAAGTTCGAGGAGTGAAACCGTTGGTGTTTGGCTGGAGACTTAGACAGCTTAGAGGGAGAACTGCTCAGTTGGATGGGTTCTGCAGAGTCTCCAAGCAGGCACTTGGAACTTCCCGTGATGAGAAAGAGCCCTGTGAGCTGTGAAGCCTCAACGTTATAGTAACCTTTCCTCTTCCTACCGTACTGTTAGATTGTCAGGAGGAAGGCATTTTTTTAAACATTTAGGTAATATTCCTGTACCTGATTTTCAAGGTACATACTTGAGTAGCTGCACATAAGAAGAATAAAAAGATCTCCTCCTTCCTTAGAATCGGCCATCAACAACCTGTATTTTGATGACTCGAAATTTTCCGAACATATAGAATTATAGAATCATCAACCTTTTTTATGATAAGTGTTTCCTATGTATCACATCTCTGAACGAAACTGTGGGGGCGAGACAGAACTGTGAATCAACGTTATTGTTGTGCATTCAGTACTATCAGCATATATAACCATCAAGTTTGTACAACATTTTATACGTAATTTTTTAGGGAGTAAGGAATACGTAGCCCACCTATATCCAAAAGAATCCGTGAAAACACTCAGATCTCTTCTCAAGATGCACGAAGGAGACCAAATCATGATTGAAAACGAAGGTCAAGCTCTAACGGAAAACACGAATTTGGGAGACATACCAAACGAGTCAGGACGACGTTTAGTTGTTTCTAGCTACGGAGATAGAAAACCTGAAAAGTCGCAGCCTGAGAGGCCAAATTTAGGGTCCACAAATCCGGATCTATTTAAACACTATCCAGGGAAAATTGAGGTGAAGAGAAAGAAGAATAAGAAGAAAGCCCTAGAAAAACAGGAACTTCCGGATGATTATTCCATTTCTGATAATATTTCGAGAAAAGTTAGTAGTGATTACTACAATAAGTCACGTGACTTTGTCGTTTCTCGATACGAGAATCGGGATTGGTTATCGAATGAAGTGTTTAATAAGCCAAACGTACCACGTGTGACGTCAAGTGAATTGAAAAACATGCTGGAGGAATTCAAAAAACAGGAAATTGCTGATGATGTTGCGACATCTTCAGTGTCAGACATGAATACAAGATTGGCGCCTAGGATTCTTTCAGACGACGTGGTGTCAGACAGATCTTCGACGAATGTGAAAGCCAATTATCCCAGTCGTACTAGGAAAGGGTTGGGAAATGAAACAGATGACTCCGTAGTCTATCGTCCGACAGTCATTCCTTCCGTGGAAAAAAGCCGTTCGAGCAGCATGATAAGTGAAAGCCAATGCCACGTAAATAGCTTTGTGGCAGAACCACGGAAGAAACCAGTTCGTAAGAATATTCGTGGAAATTCATCAAGCTTTGACGTAGTTGAGATGGACCGAGAGTTCCTCAAGCGACTCTCAATGCATAGAGGTAAGCCAACTGAAAATCAGAAGTCCAGAGATTCATCAGATATGTCCATTCAACGCGAAGAAGGGGAGAACCACTCATTGATTTTCAGAAGAAGACCTAGTTTGGAGAACACCATTTTAACAGAAGAATCATCACTTAGATCTTTGAAGATTGAATCTATAGACACCACCCCAAGATCGTCTAAAGCAAATATTTCGCATCGATCTTCGAAAAGTTCAAAAAGTGTGGTTGATGGTACAAAATTCGATCATACTTGGGGAAATGAATCCTCGGCAAGTGGGTTGAAGATTGAATCTATAGATACGATTTCAAAAACTTCCAAAATCGATATTCCTAACAAATGGTCTAAACATTCGAAAAGTAGTGCGAGTTTCATTGAAAATATTGAGCCAGTTGTCATAGAAAGTGTAGCCGAAGGCCCAGAAAGTAGTCTGAAAATCGAATCTGTAGATATCTCTTTGGATGAGTCGAAAAACATTGCGCGTAGGCATTCGAAAACTTCAAACAGCGACGTAAGACCCTTCAAGACTGATGTTGAGGAAACTAGGAATTCAAACCACACGTTGATTAATGGAAAAGAGACGACTATTGACGAAGGATCTCTCTCAGCAAGGGGTGTTTCGGAGCAAGATATGATTCCAGCGAAAAGAGCAAGCTCTAGCGGAATCAGAGGTGATGGTTTTGAATCTGCAGCAATGCTGGAAATATTAGATGCTATGTTACGAGCTCAAAAAGAATACGAAAGTGAACGGATAGAGAAAATGGGAAAAGAAGATGTCCTAGTGAGGAAAAATAGTCTTTCCGATGTCGCGATATCGACTGAATTCGTCCCGCCGGCAGATGTCGTACAGGAGCTGGAGGAGCTGAAGAGATCATTAGGTGGGGTACCACGTGAAAGATCATCTTCTCATCATGACCAAGAATCGGATCGTGAGTTTGTCGAGAAGCTCCTGGAAGATTTATTATCAAGGAAGAGCACTCCGGAAGAAGTTATTAAAAAATTGAAGGCTCGTCGATCTGGTTCATTCAAGGTGCGTTCAACTGTTCCTGAAATCTCATCAAAGCCAAACAATAATGATAACCGCCGAGGAAGAAAGGATAAGAAACCAATAAAGACGAGAAGACGTAGAGGGGTAGAATCTACCACAAGAAAAACATTGCATCACAGCTGAGATTTGGCACATTCACAAACATGAACTCATCAAAAGACTAATAAAAATTCATGTTCTTCGTGATTATTTATTTTGAGTAAAAGTATCATTTGTATTTTAAAGGATTGAAATAGGAAAACATTTGTGTTCAGGTGAACATCATAGGCACCTAATTAAGATCTTGTATCTCTTAGAGATAACTAATGCTAATTCTCAAGGTTCAATAGGTTCTCATACTGCTTTAATAAGTTTTTGTTCTATTCCTATTTAAAAATATAATGTAATGAATGAATATAACGATACAAAATGATTTTATTCCATGAAAATTTGAATATAACGATTCTTTTCATAAAAAATTGCCAAATCACGCAGCATTTGAACATGTTTTTAATGGAGTTTCAAGTAGTAGGTAGGTATTTCTGTTTATAGAAATTAATTTCAATTCGTCCTACATAACTGCTGGTTTGTAGGTCACAAGGAGTTTAACGCCAATGTATACCCCGAAGAACCTATCAACAAACTATGGTCTCTGCTGAAACTTAATGACAAAGAGTACAGTCTAGCATCTAGTCGTTCTCCTGACAAGCAGTTGAAACGAGGCTCAATTGGAGAGCATTCTGAAAATAATGATGTGTCGTTGATTATATCGAAAACAAGTGATCCTCCTATGGCTAAAAAGACGGGAAGTGCTACTTCAACGGATTATCAGCCCTCCAAGAGAACCGGAAGTAAATCGTCGACCAAAGACCAGTCAATAAAGATGAAATCTGGAGAAAAAATCTCTACATCTGGAGGAATGAACGAAACGTCTAAAAGTTCCAAAACGAGAGATAGACAATCATCTCATGAAAGTGCGTCTTATGGAAGTGCAAATGTATCTGGATCTTCTAAGGTCAAAGCAAATGTTTCTCAAGATGGCTTCAACGCGAGTAATGTGAATGTTAGCAAGAGTTCAGGCTCTCGTACAAGTCGGAATGAGAATGCAGAAGATAAGAAGTTTGACAAAGAAGGAAAATACAATCCACCAAAACCAAAAGAGCCAAACATTCCAATCACTCCGAAGACCCGCGCTAAATCTTTAAGTGAGCATTTAAGTCAGTCAAGTTTACGTACCAAGAAGAGTTTTATGAGCATTAGTTACCGTAATTCTCCCATCAAGGGGTCGGTACACCTGGAGCCAAATATGCTGGAAGAAAAGGAAAAAGCCTCCGTTGATAGTGGAAATAGTGAACATCCAAGCACACGATCTTCAAAGAATCCTGTTAAGGCATCTTCATTCCCTTCAGTAGACAACCGGAAAGCCTCCAGTAATACCTCGATGAGAGGTCGCATTTCTGTTTCCAAGTTGTCATTGGAGAAGAAGGGCAGAAGGGGTAGTTCAAGATCATTTAGAATAGAAAATCGTGGTGATACGAGTTCCGGAGGAAACACATCAACGAAGTCACCTTCTCAAATACCTTCAGCTGCTGCAGCAACGATGATGGACAAGGGGAGATCCCCTAAATCGCCATCTCAACCACCACAAGCTGTTGATGGAGCAGGGCCACAGGACATTGAGAGGGCAGTGGCAGGCACATATCCCAGCTCTCCGTCTCAAACACCTTCGGCGGCTGCAACAACGGTGCCCCAAGACAAAAGCAAATCACCTGGATCTCCCTCTCAACCGCTAATGCCTGCTGCAGGGATCAAAATTGAAATGCACCCACCGTCCCCACCTAACGAAAAGTTTCATTCTCCTGAAAGCGTCATCAGGGTAGACTCCAGTAATATCACGACGAGAGGTCGCATTTCCGTTTCCAAGTTGTCATTGGAGAAGGAGGACAGAAGGCGCAGTTCAAGATCATTCAAAATAGAAAATCGTGGTGATACGAGTTCCGGAGGAAACACATCAACGAAGTCACCATCTCAAATACCTTCGACTGCTGCAGCAACGATGCCTCAGGACCAGGGGAGATCCCCTAGATCGCCATCTCAACCACCTATGACTGTTCCTGGAACAGAGCCGCAGGACTTGGAGACTACTGTGGCAAGTACATATCCTAGCTCTCCGTCTCAAACACCTTCGGCAGCTGCAACAACGGTGCCCCATGACAAAAGCAAATCACCTGGATCTCCCTCTCAACCACCAATGCCTGCTGGAGGGATACAAATTGTGATACACCCACCGTCCCCACCGAACGAAAAGTTTCATTTACCTGAAAGCATCAACAGGAAAGTCTCCAGTAATATCTCGATGAGAGGTCGCATTTCCGTTTCCAAGTTGTCATTGGAGAGGGAAGGCAGAAGGCGCAGTTCAAGATTATTCAGAATAGAAAATCGTGGTGATATGAGTTTTGGAGGAAACACATCTCCGAAGTCTCCATCTCAAATACCTTCGGCTGCTGCAGCAACGATGCCTCAGGACAAGGGCAGATCCCCTGGATCGCCATCTCAACCATCAAAAGCTATTGATGTAACAGCGCCACAGGGCATTGAGAGGGCAAGCACATCCCCCGGCTCCACGTCTCAAGAACCTTCGGCACCTCCACCATCGATGCCTCAGGACATGGGGGGATTTCCTAAATCACGATCTCAACCACCTGTGACTGTTCCTAGAACAGAGCCGCAGGACTTGGAGACTACAGTAGCAAGTACATTTCCCAGCCCTCCGTCTCAAACACCTTCGGCTGCTGCAACAACGATGCCTCAAGAAAAAGACAAATCACCTGGATCTACCGCTCAACCACCAATGGATGTTCCTGGAACAGCATCGCAGGACTTGGAGAGTACTGTGGCTCGCAAATCCCCCAGGTCCCCGTCTCAAACACCTTCGGCTGCTGCAACAACGAAGCCCCAAGAAAAAGACAAATCACCTGGATCTACCGCTCAACTGCCAATGGATGTTCCTGGAACAGCATCGCAGGACTTGGAGAGTACTGTGGCTCGCCAATCCCCCAGGTCCCCGTCTCAAAAACCTTCGGCTGCTGAAACAACGGTGCCCCAAGACAACGAAAAATCACCTAGATCACCTTCTCAACCACCAATGACTGCTGCAGGGATAAAAATTGAAATACACTCACCGTCCCCACCGACCGACCGTCCTAAGGACGAAGTTGTTACACCGATCGCTGCTGGTGATCGCCCAGATGAGATGGAAGGAACCATCCATACTTTGCCAAAGATGGATCAGAGGGGATCAACAAATCTTCAAACTAGTGGTAACACGGGGAATTTTGATGATGATTTGAATGGAGCTGTAAGTAAAGTTGGAAAAGAGAGAATAGTCAGTCCCCAAAACCAAGATGAAAACGTTGTCAAGAGCGAAATTAAGGTACCCAATGCCGAACCTCCACAAATAAAACAAAGCGACGCCGATTTGATGGACGAGAAAGAGTCAATAGGAGTATCTTCCGTCATCCACGAAACGAAATACGAATACGACAAGCATGACTCAGAGCAGGAGTTTAAACGTGCAAGCCTGACTAATCCAAATAAAATTCCAGCTGAAGTTGAGAAAGTCTCAGATGGGAAACTATCTCCCGAACCAATGGAAAAAAAAGAAGACGGTAATAGCTCCAAGAAGAAAAAGACCGGTAGTAAGATCAAGAAACGAAAGAGCTTGGAAAATGATGGCAAGGGGAAACATAAAAACTCACAAGACCTTGTCACATCTAATGGAAGTGGGGAGGAAAAGTTGGGCTCGACATCGCCAGTAATTTCCAAGGAAGACATTGGGGGTGATAATACGAAAACGCAAGATGGAGAAGATATCAGCGAGCGGTCCCTTACGTAAATTGCCCTTCCCCCGTCCACTTTGTCACGATAGTCTGATGTTGGCCCGCACTCACGTATTCATGTAATAAATTGGTTCATGCATCTTTAAAATTTTTTCTCGCTTTTCCTGGGAACTACCTAATTTATTTTTTAGGGTGTTGTTATTAGAACGAAGACAAAAAGGAGCACATGATGAGATGAGGGGTAATTATGTATTATTTGAAAAGACAAATTGGAGCATGTAATGCAGTGCCGTCCTTAGGGTGGAGCGAGTGGAGCGGCCGCTCCAGGCCTCGCGCTGCGAGACCTTACTCTCGCTAGAACACAATAAGTAAAAGTTTTGGTTGAATTGAAATAGTGTGCAGAGTGAAGATATACATGCTTAAAATATAAAGTCTTATTATACGCGCAATATTTTCAATTATTGGATAGATAAAACAAAAACGAACAAGATATTAGTGACTTAAAGAAAGCAATGCAAAACATAGTTTGATAGCGGCGCATTTTCAACTTGGTTTTTTTCAACTTTTCCAAACGGTTTCTGAGAGATTTTTTCACGCTGAATCCAACGCCGTCAACCAAAATGCTCTACGACCTCTAGTTTTCGAGAAAAATCGATTTTAATGTTTAAAAAATCGCATTTTCAACTTGTTTTTTTTTCAACTTTTCCAAACGGTTTCTTAAAAATTTCTCACGCTGAATCCAACGCCTTCAACCAAAATGCTCTACGACCTCTAGTTTTCAAGAAAAATCCATTTTAATGTTCAAAAAATCGCATTTTTTTAAAAACGAAATTACTCGAAACATACCAACCTGAAATGAGTGTTTTGCACCACCCCTCCCCCTTTTAGAGTGTAAGAGATAAACGTTTTGTTTATCAATAAGCTTACAATTACGACTTTGCAAGTATAGCTCGACAAATATTTTCCGGACCCCCCCCCCCCCCCGGTATCCATAGTTAAAAAAGGCCTCGCAAAAATGTTTTGCTCCAGGCCTCGCATTTTCTAAGGACGGCACTGATGTAATGAATGCAAGTAAATCAATTTAAAAATGCATTTTCGATGCCGATCGAGTTGAATGGAAATGGCATGGTTACAAAGAATCTATTTGGATCAGAGCCTCAACAGGTACCAAAATTCTTCAATTTGGAATTGGAACTCCACGATAAAGTTGTCAGTTTTCTGCATTTAGAAACAACTATACGACATCAAATTTCATCTACCCTTTTCGTCGATTTTCCACAATGTTGTGCTATTCCCTCAGAATCCACTGCTCACTGAATTACAATTAAATTCATCAGCAATTATTCTGAACTTCTGAATTGAATGAGACCACCCAGGGCGCTGTAGGACCGACCGTTCGCTCCGTATGAGAGCTTAGGGGTTGGGCGTACGATAAATCAAAAACACGAGTGTGAATCGCAAAATCTCCATTCAAATTTTAGCTGACCAAAATGCGATTGTTTTCCGTTTCTTCGAGTTGTACTCAGTTTTGCGTCCTTAGCAATCAAGTTTCCTAATGAAGGCACCCAAAACTCAGTATTTTCTTCAAATTGAGTGTGAAGCGTTTATTTGTTCAATATAAACTCGATTGTGAAGCGAAAATATAGTTGGTAGGTGGTGACAATGGCAAATCTGTGTTCTTTGCAAGCGAGTGATCTATATAGAAAAATATTAAACAGTTGTGTAATCATTTGCAGCGTTTTTCTCTTCGTTGAGTGTTGACCTCCTTTACTTCATATTAATAGCATGAGGGCGCTCAATTCTTACTAAGGGACGTCCTAAAAAGACATTTTGAAATTAGAGTAGGTACCATCATAATGCCGCTTGGGACTTCTTGAAACACGAGCATTTGGGACGGATAGATATGGACGGGAGAGCGGCTGCGCCTTGGAATCTCTGGAAAGGTCTGACATTGAGAAGCAGTTCCGCGTTAGTTCTCGGCTGAACGCGACACTGGGAGGCACCTCCCCGCCACCAATTACGCCGCCCGTTGGCGTGTTTTCATGTCCGAAGTGTAATTTTTCCCAGCTAAGACTCCTCAACGGACATTTTTCATGGTAGGTTCACATTAATAAAAAAACGCGATGCAAATGAATTTGACCAAGAAACGAACTACCGATGAATTTTTAGATGTACAATTGTTAATGGAATAAAATTCCCCTACCGAAGTCTTGAATGATGAGTCATAAAAAGGTAAGCAAGATGTAAGTGGAAATCGCCAGCAGTTTACTTATGAAATAAGTTACAAAGAATATGGTTTACTTTCTTTGCTCCACCGATAACATAAATGTGTGACGATATTTGGACGAAACTTCGTTTTAGCTTATTTTTCCCAATTTTGAACCTTTGGAATCGAACGGGAAAATATTTTTTCAACGATGGATTAAATTTGATCAATTTTGGATTTAGTTGTCGCTATGAAAAACGTCCGCCGAGTGGGTGAGGCACATAGCTTCCTTGTATCCGTAACCCGATTGTATGGATGATCCTTGGCTTAGTAGATAATCTCAAACCAGTCTCTAAACAACTTGCACTATCCTAGGGGACCATCTGGACACCATCCCGCACGATATATATGGAAAGTTTTATTGAACTCGGATGGAAAATATAAAGAAGTTATGGCTGTTACGAGGGTTTTATGTTTGCGCATGCGCGGAGGCCACTATCAAACTGGGGGCAATGAATTTCACAATCCATGAAAATACACTCCTGCTCAAAATTAGCGCACCACCATCCATTTTTTCGTTTATCTCTTTCCTTCTTCCCTTATAAATTTTGTATCCTGGACTGGCCACCAAGGAGCCTAAACATGAATCCGATAGAGCATGTTTGGGACATGCTGAAAAGAAGAATTCGAGCCAGAGATCCACCATCAGACAATCTTCAGCAGCTGGAAACAGCAGCGAAAGAGGAATGGGCCAATATCCCCAGGAACGTATCCAAAACTTGATTAGAGGCATCGGTCGATAGCTGCAAGCCCTCATCCTAGCTAGAGGAGGTAATACCAAGTATTGAAAAGCTAAACTGGCATAATTCAAACCTTTTTTTCAATTTTTATAATTTTACCACAAGAAGTACATTTTTCTATAATTCATTAAAAACATATTTTTTTCTCGAATTTGTGCCTTTTTTTGGTTACATTTGTTTTTCTGAGTTTGCAAACAATGTGTGCATATAGATAAAAACTTGATAAAGGAAAAAATAAGGGGGCAATCGAAGAAATAGATGGTGGTGCACTAATTTTGAGCAGGAGTATATATTCGAAATAGGACAATAACTTCTTAAATAGTTTCGCCCGCTACAAGAATTTACGGACACTGGCCTGTATGACAGACACGGAACCAAAGTTGTTCAGGAAGGTCTAAAACTTGAAATGTGACTGGGAAATTTTACTTTGGATAACATTTTTTCAAACCTTGAAAAGTGAAAATGATGGATCCGCTACCTTGGTGGACTTGAAAGCAAAATGCTTCTTGTCTCTTATACGTTTCTTAGATAGTACATTCGTAAGACATACCTATATTCCTTTTCGTGAGACATACTGCACAAACGTGGTGTAGTTCCATAACGAAGATTCACAAATGAATTGATGAAGCTGAACTCAAATGTGAGGGAGTCGTCCACTCACTTCAACATACCTACCTCATAAAAATACTGAATCACTGAGTTACTCAAGTTGGACATCTCGGCAGGCGTGCTCGGTGGTATCACCACCCGCTTCCTGCTTGGCGGTCGTTCCAGAGTCACATCCTCCCATCCTTCTCTCCTTATACCTACGGCCGGTGTTTCTAGTTGTTCTCCCTATCATTAAGATTTGATTTGTTTATTTACTCATCTGGTTTGTCCTCACCGCCTTGGAAAAAAATGAGGATCTTTGAGATTTAGATGCGAGAGGCTATTAAACAGCATAATATACATATATTATATGTATAGGATTAGAGTTTATTAAAAAGCGTCCATTCTTCAGTCCAATCATGTAAATTCAAGTAATGGTAGAAAAAGTAGTTTATCATATATATGATAAAATACTTTTTCTACCACTACTAAGTAATTATAATATAACTACCATTACCATTAAGTAACATAAAACATACTACCATTAAGTAATATAATATAACTTATATCATATGATTTGTGTATCATAATATGTATTTATCAATTTACTTACCCAGAGGGAGCAATTTTGCAAAGATCCTACCGTACAACACGGGCCAAGCCTAACGTCAGGTAAGAAATCAGAGCATTTACGTTATTGGCATAATAACGTTTCCAAGTATTTATTTTAAAGAATGTTTGAAATATGCTCAAGTATTAAAAATAGGAAAACACACACACAAAAAAAACCATGTATAAAAATATTATACATGGTCATCATACAATAGGAAAATAAAAACATGTAGTTCCATTTAACAAACTGAAAAGATCGGACAATGCTCATTGCTATTACGTTACCAAATTGAATAATGCATTGCCAACTGCAATCAAGAATAAACCAAAAAATTAATTCTGTTCGTATATTACGAGACTATTGAGGAGGAAAACCTTTTATTCTGTTGAGGAATTTTTGAAATTTGATTTTGACGAATCGAATTTAAAGATAATGTCGATAGATTCTTCAATAAGTAGAGGAAATTTTATTTATAAGTTATCCGCATTGTATATATACGAGTACTTATTATATTTATTATCTTATTTTATTGTTGTTAGGTCAAGTGTGGGTATGGTGCCAATAGATATTGTTATTTCTAATGTCAATTTTTTTTGACATGTACTACTCGTATGTATGATATATCCCAGCAGTATGCCATACAATATCTATCTATCTATCTATAGGAGTAGAAGAATCCGACAATCATGTTATTTTTACACTAAACTACTCGTAAGTACATCAAACAATACTTGGATACCGAAATTTAGTGGTGGCGGGAGGTATTGTGGAATTGGAAGGGTTTAGTAAACGGTGTGAGGTGTCTAAGTTTTTTATTTGTATTCGCAACATCATACTGACAGATTCAGTCTACCTCGACGCGAAATTTTTCAGAAAGCTCGCCCAATATGGCAGTATCTACACGTATGCGTTGATTTTTTCCTTCAACAGCTCTATACTGCTTGTTTTGAAAACGTCGCCTCGTTAATAAAGATGAACCGTTCGAAAAAAAATCTTCCCGTCACATCATTTCAAATTACCGGCTCGTTTCGAACGATGAGTTCTCATCGTAGCCTCCAAAGCTCGGAAGCTAAATGGGGAACAACAAATGGGGCGTTGACACAAATGAATTCAAACGCGGTCTGAAGCGTACTAACAAGTAAGTAACCGATCGGTATTCCATCCGTGCGTTGCAACATTGTCACCCGAATGGCGAGCACAATCTGCTTCCCTTCGCCCTTCGTTTTTTCTTTTGAAAAACATGATATCCGCAGTAGAGAAATCCATAAAGTGGTCAAATTGGGTCCATCCACATTGGAGTTGTGGTACTTTCAATACCGGATTTTAGGAGGTTGGATACACAGGGTGGCCCAATGAAGTTGTCTCCTTTTATCTTACTTGAAAAACGAGGTAAAATAAGAACTTCAAACGGTCATTTCCAACATTTATTTTACATAGATCGCAAAATCCAATATAAAAATTCTGAAAAATTTTCAGTGAATCAATATAGATGATCCTCACTGTTAAGACGCTATTTTGCTTCCGAGTCTACCAAGGTAGCGGAAGCATTGTTTTCACTTTTCAAGGTTGAAGATAAAAAGTTCTCCAAAATCAAAATTTTCAACCGCGTTTTACGGTCTTGGACTTCCTGAACAATTTTGGTTTCGTGACATGAAATTCCGTGGTCTGTGTGTCAGGCAAAACTATTAAAAGTTATTGTCCGATTCCAATGACATTTTCAGGGATTGTGCGGTATGGCTCGTAGAAGATAATAATCTACATAGGAATGGTCCCCTATGAAAATCATGGTCCCCAGATTGTAGTCTCTGCACACATAGAATCCTTTTAAGAGCCATAAACTTTTTTATTCGAATTTGATGAAATTTCCAGAGATTATCCAGTTTGGCGTGAAGATGATCCCCTATGAAAATCATGGCCTCCCTATTGATAGTAGCCTCTGCGCATACGCCAACGTAAAATCTTTCTAAGAGCGGTAACTTACCTATAAATTTCCCTCCCGAATTCGTTGGAGTTTTCATAGGTTGTACAGGTTTACGTAAAGATGGTCCCCCACAAGAGCAGTGCAAGGTACTTGGATATTGATGTTCTGAAATCAGCTACTATGTACCTATCGGATCATCTACATAATCGGGGTTTGCATACGAGGAAACTATGTGCTACAGCCACTTGGAAGAGTTTTTTTTACTTTGTTCACCAATTTTGAATTTAATTAATTTTGTATTAAAAAAATGAACTGAATTTGAATTTTTCTGGTGAATAAATTTATTATATGAAGATTTTGATGGAGACTGTCGGCCAACCCGAAACACCGATTGCGAAATGTATGTGAGAATGAGGGTGATCTTACTGTGATTAGGATGATCACCTGGCCTTCTGTATAAGGTGAGGGAATAGGGGAGAAAAGTGAGACACCCCCCCCCCCATTACACCCCCATCTCCCAATATTCTCATAGCTCGTCAGTTTTCATCAACAGTTTTTCCCATTTTTCTCTGGAAATAATCATCTAATTTTCATGTTCCTTGTGGCTTTCTTTTAATTTTTAGAATCTCTACACTAATGCTCTTGTCTAATCCCAAAAGTTAAATTCCATAAATAAAACGCAGCAAATTATTTCACAAAGGTAAAATCCAGATATATATTTGTCTATATAGATCACTCCTCTGAAAAGATCACAGCTTTGCCATTGTCACAATTTTTTTACCTACCTACCACTCCAAACTGCCTTCACACTTTCACAATCAAGATTATTAGGAAGAACTAAACGATTCACATTCGATTCGAAAAATAAGGAGCTTCATAAGGAAATTATTAGGATTATTTCAAATCCCTAATTATTAGGAAATTTGATTACTGGTTGCTAAGGAAGCATAACTGAATACAACTCGAAGTAACGAACAGCGATCGCATTTTGGTCAGATACAATTTGAACGGAGATTAGACCTCTTTGGTGATTCACACTCGTGATTCTGTTTTATCGAAGGAAAACCCTTAAGTACTCGTAGAAAGCGAACGGTTTGTCCTACAGAGCTCCGGGTGGTCCCGAAAAATTCTAAAAATTCAATACTATCTTAAATAGGTGAAAAACCCCCACCCCCACCTTCCCTTTGAGAATTTTCGAGCTATGGCACTCATGAAAATTTCAACCCTTGATTTTCACCCCTTAGAAGTGACTGACATCAACCAAAAGCTTCGGGGCACAACTATACAAATAGAGCCCATGTACCAAATTTCGACCAAATCGGTCCATGGCAACTAAGAAAAGTGCGAACGGCGTACGGACGGAAAGATTTGTATTCATTTTTGACCGACTTCATGCGCGGCGAAGCCGCGCCGAAGGAAGGAGGTATACAGTTCGGTGTGTCATGGGACGACGATTTTTTTTTTTTTTTTTTTTTTTTTCTGTATGTTTGTACCACTAGCAGTTTCTTATTCGGCCACCAATCTGCCTGATTCTTTTCGAAAAGTGTTCTACAAGTATCCATAGTGGTCCCGTTTTAATCAGATTTCATTTTGCTTTGTTAAAAGTATCGAAATTTTGTGAAAATAGTTCAAAAAACGTGTTTTTTCGGAAGATTGTTCCGCATCCTCTCCCCCCGCCCGACTCGTCGAAGCCACCCGCCCGCTCGTCCCCCCCCCACCACCACCCACCCACCCGTCCCCTCCGGCATATTCTCGGACGCCTGCCGCCCCTCAACAAATTCAAGGGGGACCACCCTCTCATTCATTGGGGACCATCCTCCCCATTAAGAGTGAAACGCTCATTTCTTCAAGATAAACTTGATTATGAAGCAAAATTTTAATTTCAAAAAATGATATTGAACTCAATTTTGAAAATAACTTTAACATTTCATTGAAAGACGAGTTTCCCGACTCATTGTACATTTTTGTACATGTTTGTGTAGGTACATTCAAATTTAAGGTCCGATTCTAAGCTTCACAAAAAATGAGATGCTTTATGAGGGGGTTTCCGATAACCATCAAATTTCGGTAGAATACCAAGTGGGTCTAGCACATAGCCTTCTCATCATCCAAAACATGTTGCAGCGGGCTAAAATATGAAGTTCAAGTCCGATTCCGATGAAATTTTCAGAGATTGTACGAGTTGGCGTGTAGATGGTCCCCTATGAAAATCATCGCCCCCGGACTGATAGCCGCTGCGCATGTGCAAACGATAATTTCCTTGTAGCAGCCATCATTTCCACATTTTCCATCCGATTTCAATAAAATTCTCAGAGATCATGCAAATTGGCATATAGATGGTCCCCGATGAAAAGCATTGCCAAGGAACTGATAATAGCCACTGCGCATGCGCAAACGTGAATTCCCTGTAAGAGCTATACTTTCTACATTTTCCATCTGATTTCGATGGTATTTTCTGGGATTGCGCGGATTTGAGTGTAGATACTCCTCTACGGACATCATCGCCCCCATTTTACTTACGTTGAGTGAAACAGTTTGGTGCAGGAGGAAGGGAAATAATAATGCGTGTTTTTTCGCTCACCAACAGGTTCTAATTGACTTAATGCTTATCCAATGGGACGTCCCCTGGAATGCATGCATTACTAAACAATATGTTTAACAATTTTTTGGACTCACTAATAACTACTTTAAACAATAATACTGTAGGTATAGGTACTAAAATAAAATGTAAAAATTAAACAATAATGTTACCTACTACCTTCATAAAAAAACCTCAAAAAGTAATAATTAATTCCACATTAAAAAAACCATTAGTGATTGAAAAATACAAGTAAAAGATTTAAAAAAGAAAAATAGCGAAAAATGTCGAAAAAAGGTTAACGGTCGGTAACTCAAAGAATACCGACTTTAAGCAAACGTACTTGGTAGAAGGTAAATTATGTAAAATTAAAAAAAAAATTATAAAATAAAAGTCGAAAAAATTAATGAGTTAAAAATTAAAACGAATGATTTAAAAACTTAAACAAAAGTACTTGGTAGTAGGTAAGTTATGTAAAATTAAAATAATTAAAGTCGAAAAATTAATAAGTTAAAGATTAAATCAAATGATTTAAAAAATTAAATTTTAAAAATAAATTTAAAAAACCACTAAAAAGTAAAAAATAAAAAATTATGAAAATACAAAAATAGTAAAATAAAAAACTTTTTAACAAAAAAACGGACCGACCTCAAAACTGATGATGGCATCCCACTAAAAAGGAAAAAATAATAACGACAACTTATTCAGTTAGGTTGGTAGGTAGGTACGCAGTGAAGTCGCCGCCGTGCCCATCTGCAGAAACAAACATACACAAGTAGATTCCACTTCCATCTGGTTAGTATTACAACATGGGTCGATAGTGCAATACAAAACATGAATGAGAGTGGGTACCTATCATTGAGGTAATGCATGTGTTCCAAAACGATTAGGTAGTACGTCACTGCTGTCGTATGAAGGAGGATGAGAGAGTGACAATAAGTGTGAATCTCAGTAAGAATATTTCCTTTGATAACAGCTGAAGACGTCTGCGTCACCAAAAATGGCAGTTGGATAAAAATTGAACATGAGAAGGTTGTTTACTTGCTTACCTACCCTTAATCCTGTTTTGTATTGCACTATCGACGCATGTTGTAACACTAACTGGTTCATTTGAGTATGAACTCATATCACAAACCCACATCATGATCTAGACAATTCTACATTCAATATGCCATACATGGAATATAAGAATAATTAGATATTATGACATAATAATACGTGATCTAATTATACGTGATCAATCTTTGATTACATTGTAATCAAAGATTGATCACGTATAATTAGATAAATAACTATTGGATACTATCTAATCAAGAGAAAGTTTGTTGGAATCCCAACATTTCGTACGGGGATTCACACTTATTGTCACTCTCTCATCCTCCTTCATACGACAGCAGTGATGTACTACCTAATCGTTTTGGAACACATGCATTACCTCAATGATAGGTACCCACTCTCATTCATGTTTTGTATTGCACTATCGACCCATGTTGTAATACTAACCAGATGGAAGTGGAATCTACTTGTGTATGTTTGTTTCTGCAGATGGGCACGGCGGCGACTTCACTGCGTACCTACCTACCAACCTAACTGAATAAGTTGTCGTTATTATTTTTTCCTTTTTAGTGGGATGCCATCATCAGTTTTGAGGTCGGTCCGTTTTTTTGTTAAAAAGTTTTTGGGATTCTACGTACCTTGAAACGTAAACCGTAAAATTTTGAGGGGAGTTAAACAATTTTTTTCTCGATCGATTCCAAAAGTTCAATATTGAAAATAATAAACTAAAAATAACAAAAAGTTTTACCTACCCAAATTCAAAATTTTACAAGAATTTTTGAAATGAATTTGTGCATCTATCTAGGGAAATGAAAAACTAAAAGATTGCCGCTGAAATCACCAAAATCGACCAGTAATTTCCAAAGAAATGGAGGAGAATCCGTGAGTTCCTCTTGTCTCGAACTAATTACCTGTTTTTGGATAAGTTTAAAAGATAGTTAGGGGCTGGGCCTAATATGATCATGACATGTATGAGTTCCATCACGGTCGACGAAAAATAGCGGAAAGTCATCAACGTGAGCGCGAACAATTTTGTCTAATTTTTATGAAACTTACAGGGTTTTAGCAATTTCGCACGTCTAATAATTGCATCATCAGAAGAAGAGTAGCCCACGCACTGAGGTGAAGATAAAATGACAGAAATTTGCTCAAATTGGGAGTGCAGTTTGGGGTTATGCCCAAGTTGACTTCATCACGGTCCGATCAGTCGGTGTTGCGGTCAATAATCCCGAACAACTTCTCAATCGTGTTACTGTTTGTCAATTTATAAAAATCTCAACATTACCGTGGAACTCACGTTTCATTCGCCTTATAATACTACAATAATTAATTTGTACATAGAAATCGATATAATGTCTATGTTTTACAATGAAAAGTAGCTAGGTATATGTTTACACATTTGTCTTTTTGTTTTTTCGGGATTTCATTATTGTTTTTTTTTTCCTCTAGAGTATTTTGTTTTATTTTGTAACACACAAACTGTAGGTTTATATGGGGAGAAGTAATGTTCCAGTGGAATATGCTTGATTCGATGAGGTTTTTTATTCGGGGATCATAAAGATGGTTCATTAATATTCTGGCATACCTAATTCGTTTCATTACTCGTCATTATCTTATGAAATATTCTTTCAACCTCCAATTTATAACTTATTTTTCGTTTCATGATATTTTTTATATCATCATTCCGCTGTTTAAAAGGCTCTTTCTTGGTGGCTGAATTATTTTTAATTCGGTCATTTTACGACTCCAGAACCTAGGTACAGTTATAAGTACAGCTGAAAGGTTAGATTATTCAGATAATAAACTAAAACTTGGAAATCTATTATGTTTTTAACAACAAACTGAGTAACCTGCTTATTTTTTTAGTCAGTAGCTTAATGCTCCTTGGTAGGTCCTTAGTGATAATGAACCAGCAAAACTATGAACTTGACTATGCCATGAATATCACGTTCACTAATATAGATGAGTACCTACGATTACTATGAGTGTAATCCTGAAAAAAAGTTTACAAATTAAAAAAATCGAAGAATGCTTGTATATCCATGAAATTCACTGAATATTTCATCATACATGTATTAAACTATTTTTTATCCTCGTAGTCTCAATTCAGTTACAGTCATTTCTGTAGTCTGGGAACCAGATTTTGGTTTATCATTTTCAATAATGAATCGAGCTAGAAAAAAAGATGGTCCTCCCCCCCTCAATCAAAGTTTGGTTTACATTTCAATATTCGTAGAATATGAAAATAAAATTTAAAATGTTCCGTCCGTCCACCGTAAGCGGCATTTTGTCCGATTCCCAAGGACCAGTTTCGATGATATTTGGTTATATTGGCTCCAGGTGGTTGCTTTGTAGGTAGTTTAACCCACTTGAAAAGGGTAGAAAGTTAAGGCGGGGGGGGGGGGATTTTCAAAACGCCCTACCTCGAAAACTCGCAATATACAAGAGTTTTGCTTTTTTAATTAATTTAAGATAGCAAAGATTTCACGAATTTTTCGATCCCACCTCTTTCGGACTAACCGGTTGCCCAATGAGGATAATTATTTACCTAATTAGAGACGACTTTTCAACAGTTTAAGGTGGTGTTCATTTTCTAGAAACAAATTATATCACCCAGACGATCATAAACAGTTAAATGCTCGTAGTCCCCCTCACCCTGAGCGATGGGCAAATTATGAGTCAGAAACTCGAGAGTAAATCGCACATAAACACTTCGCTGACGGAAGTGAGCCAAATACCAGCTGATCAAATAAGATTTTTTGGATTATCATTTTCAATAATGAACCTTGGGAATTGACCAAGAAAAAAGTTTAACGAGACCACGCGGAGCTCTGCAGGACAAACCGTTTGCTCCCAACGAGAATTTAAGGGTTGGACTCATAATAAATCAGAAACACGAGTGTGAATCGCAATAGAGGCCTAATCTCCGTTCAAATTTTAGCTGAACAAAATGCGATCGCTGTTCGTTTCTTCGAGTTGTACTCGGTTTTGCGTCCTTAGCAACCAGTAATCAATTTCTAAATGAAGGAATTCCTCATTTCTCCGAATGGAGTGTGGAGCTTTTATTTCATCTAAATAAACTTGACTATGAAGCGAAAAATTAATTGGCAGGTAGTGACAATGGCAAAGCTGTGTTCTTTGCAAGCGGATGATCTATACAGAAAAATAATAAACCTTTGAGTAATAATTTGCAGCGTTTTTCATTCTTCCGAATTGAATGTCATGTCACTCACCAGTGCTTCCCTAACAACCCGAGAATCGAATCAATTAACCCATTGCCGGCCAATGATGCGTTTTCGCATCGTCATATTTATGAATTTTTTAGGAATTGAAAGTATTGGAAAATCGTTGTAGATTAATTTTTTCTCGTTTATACTGTTCCTTAACTGATCAAAAAAAATGTTGCTTCAACGTTCAGGAACTCATTGCGAATTTGGAGAATTTTTTGAAAATAGGCATTTTTGATGGTCTGGAGGAGCTTTGACCATGTGGAATTTTTCGTTACTTTGGAGAAGGAACAATACTTCTCCTCTCTTGATCCTGAATGCGTGGAATGGTGTAGAAGCCAAATACATTCAAAAAAAAAAAATAAATAAATAAATAATGGTATTGGTTGTACAACGACGAAAATCGACGAATGCGAAAACGCACCTTTGGCCGAAAGCACTTTTGTTTTGAAATTTATTGGAAAATTTTGAGCTTCATTTCATGTTCATACATTCTTAACCCAGTTTGAACTGACGTCCTTCTGGAAGGACGGCGACCATTGCCGCAGATTTTCACTCGTGGGCGTTGTTCATGTTAATTCCCATAGATAGTTGCATAGTCTCATTAATGTTGACATCTAAACTAAGGGAGCAAAGGTCATTTGGTTCCTGTTTTTCATTCTCATCAGCTGTTTTTGCGGTTAAAAGATCCGACCCATGCACGATGAGTGAAGCTTCTGATTTTTATGTTGATGGGCAAGTACCGCTTCAATTTTACCTCTCAAAAACCACTGAAATTCATTGTTAGGAGGTTCTAGTAACTTAATATATCCAATATAATCGTTTATATGTGCTCCTGAGATTTCAATGGTTCTGGAAACAGGCGATCCTTCTGGGAGGACGTCAGTCCTATGTGTACTCACTTCGGTTCCTACGGTTTTCTTTCGGATGTTTATGAATTGCTACCGGATATTGATTATTATTCCGTACTACCAATTGCTTGAATTGGAAATAAATATAAATATAAATTTTGGTGTGGAGGTTCATCATCTGATTACATAAGTACTACATACATGGTGCGAACCTTGCCAGAAAAATATGCTTTCTTTGGATCGGGTTACGGAGTTGTCATGACCTATGCAGATCAGCTGCCTGAGGATTTTCCCTACAAGCTGTATTTGGACAAATTTTTTACGAGTTGTGACTTGATGAGAGATTTGGAAGAAATATTTGCGCTACTGGAACAATGAGAATAAATAGTCTCGACAAGACTTGACCTCTGCAAGATAGACATGCTCTAAAGAAGAAAGACAGGGGAACATATGTCTTCTGCGTTGATAAGACTCAAAACATTATGCTTTTGTCCTGGAATGACAGCAACATCTTTACGCTTGCAACGAATTTTGATTCTAGATTCCTATCAATGCTGCAGCAAGATTTTCATGCCAGCTAAATAAAACGATGTCCATTGAACAATCTCATCTCGTCTCAGATTATAATGGGACCATGGAAGGAATCGATCGTGCCGATCGAAACATATCTCTTTACAAAACATCAATCACAGGGAAAAAATATTACTTTCCCATTACAGCTCATGTTATTGATGTTGCTGTACAAAATACCAGGCAGCTACTTAGATATAATGGAGGAACAATGGACCACCTAGCTTTTCGCAAAAGGATCTCATCAACTATGTTGGAGCCTAATAAACGATTGGTATCGTCTAAAGGCCGTCCATCCTAATTTGAGAAGATTGACACCAGATTTGATAAAATGGAATACTACGTTGCCGAACTCGAAGTTGATCGAAACACTGGAAAAGGCAAACAACAAAGCTGCAGAAGTTGCAATAGAAAAGGAACCACAAAATGTTTGAAGTGTGAGATCCCTCTTCATGTGTTTTCTTTTTTTTATATTATTATTACCACACGAAAATATAATTTTATAAAATTTATAGATAAACTGTTTCTAAAACACAATGCATGTGTCATCAACATGCATTGTGTTTGTATAACCAGTTGAAAAACAATGTATTATAATAATACATTATTATTATAATGTATGATTATAAGGATAATAGACAATTTTGGGAGAATGGAATATCCTTTTTTTGTATAACCATTTTAATCAAATAACCAGAATAATTCTTTATTATAATTCTTTAGTTATTTGATAAAAATGCTTATACAAAAAAGGATATTCCATTCTCCCAAAATTGTATATCATCCTAATAATCATACATATAATATTTATTTGTAATTTTTTATAACTTTTTCTGGTCCTATTTGAAAATTCAAATAAATCCCTCGAAGCAACGGCGATTTCGTTTTAATTCTGTGACCCGTCTAATAGTGTGTGCACATAGGACTGACGTCCTTCTGGAAGGACGGGCTTCTGTGACGTCACTAAATGATCAAGATCGAAATGAATATTTTCCTCTCGTTCAGAGAGGTCCTTAGAGGAGGAAAATGTGATTAAGATGTACGAATTTCGATTTTAGAAATTCTGTCTTATCTGGGTTAAATATAAAGTTTTTACATAAAAATTTCAACTTTTAAATTTATTTCTACCCTTGGCCGGAAATGGGTTGAAGGATTTGGGTTAAAGAAATCAATCAAAGTAAACAAGTTTGGGATAACGATGTTTACCGGTGGGAACTTTCATCCTGAATAAACTTGACTGTTATTTGTCTCTTCGAACAGAATTCAAGTCCCTCAGTTGTGATTTCTAAACAACAGAAACTCAAATATTGTAATGAAGGGACCCACAACTTAGGAATCTAGATGTTCTGCTGTACCTACTGACAAAGCTCTTTGCAGACGGGAGATATTTGCTGGATAAAATTGACCGTAGTGTGATAAATTGCAGCGTTTTTCGTGACAGTTATGTACGTTTCGAACTCAATGGGAACTACATGGAAAAACAGTTGAGTATATTGTGAAGTATTCTGTAAGATTCAATAAAATACGAGCATTTTTTGATATTTAAAAATGTAAACTTTCTTTCTTTCCTTATAGTGATAGTTATGAATAACCCCTCACACACCACTGATTAGTACAAACCATGATAAGGAACGTCTCCAAGCGGGTGTGGCACATAGCTTCCTCGTATTCATAACCTGATTATATAGATGATCCGATGCATAGTAGTTAATCTCAAAACACTCTCTAAGTACCTTTCACTACCCTCATAGGGGACCATCTACACGCTAATCTGGACAATCCTAGAAAATTTCATCAAATTCGGATGAAAAATGTAAGTGAGTAGTGATTGGATCAAACAACTTCTTGGCTTGGCTGGGAGTCGAACCCGGGACTCCTGAAAGGGAGTCCAATGCGCTAACTCTGAACCATTGAGGCCTGGTGGAGGAATGTATAGAATTTGAGATTTTCACGTCACACATGGATTTTACGTTTGCGCATGCGCAGAGGCTACTGTAAATTTTAAGGCCTTGATTTTCATTGGGGACCATCTACAACCTAATCCGCGTAATCCCTGAAAATCTCGTAGAAATCGGGTAGAAAATGTGAAAGTTATGGCTGTTGGGTACAAGGAATTCACGTTTGCGCATGCGCATCGGCTACTATCAGTCCGGGGGTGATAATTTTCATAGGGGACCATCTAAACACTAATCTAAGCATCCCTGAAAATATTGATATCGGATCGAAAATGTAGAAGTTATGGCCGTTACAAGGAATTTACGTTTGCGCATGCGCATTCGCTCCTATCAGTCCGGGGATGATGATCTTCATAGGGAACCGTCCACACACCAACCCGCACAATCCCTGAAAATTTCATATAAATCGGACAATAACTTCGTATACTTAGTAATGCCCGTTACAAGGATTTCATGACAGACACACAGACAACAGACACACAGACAGACAGACATAGAACTTGTCCAGGAAATTTTTTCAGAAAGGTCTTAAACGCAAAACGCGACTGAAAATTTTGATTTTGGAGAAATTTTTTTTTCTCATCCTTGAAGAGTGAAAACAAAGCTTCCGCTAACTTGGTAGACTCGGGAGCAAAATTCTTCAAAAATTCGTTCGTTTTGGGAAAAAACGTCTGCCAAGTGGGTGTGGCACATAGCTTCCTCGTACCCATAACCCGATTGTATAGATGATCCGATGCATAGTAGTTAATCTCAAAACATCAAAACAACATCCCTGAAAATTTCATTGAAATCGGATGGAAAATGTAGAAGTTATGGCCGTTACAAGGAATTCAAGTTTGCGCATGCGCAGTGGCTACTATTAGTCCGAAGGTAGTGATTTTCATAGGGGACCATCTACAACCTAATCCACATAATCCCTGAAAATTTCATCGAAACCGGGTAGAAAAAGTGGAAGTTATGGCCGTTACAAGGAAATTCACGTTTGCGCATGCGCAGTGGCTATTATCAGTCCGAAGGTGATGATTATCATAGAAAACCGTCTACACACCAACCCGCACAATCCCTGAAAATTTCATTGAAATCGGATGGAAAATGTAGAAGTTATGGCCGCTACAAGGAATTCACGTTTGCGCATGCGCAGCGGCTACTATCAGTTTGGGGATAATGATTTTCATAGGGGATCGTCTACACACCAACCCGCATAATTTCTGAAAATTTCATTGAAATCGGATGGAAAATGTAGAAGTTATGGCCGCTACAAGGAATTCACGTTTGCGCATGCGCAGTCGCTTCTATCAGTCCGGGGATGATGATTTTCATAGGGGACCGTCTACACACCAACCCGCACAATCCCTGAAAATTTCATTGAAATCGGACAATAACTTCGTATAGTTATGCGCGTTACAAGGAATTCATGACAGACACACAGACAGACAGACAGACAGACACTGAACCAAAATTGTTCAGAAAGGTCTAAAACGCAAAACGCGAGTAAAAATTTTGATTTTGGAGAACTTTTTTTTTCGACCTTGAAAAGTGAAAACAAAGCTTCCGCTACCTTGGTAGACTCGGAAGCAAAATCTTACTTACACAAGTTATTATTATTCACGAAGAAGCTTCACTGTTCACTGGTGTTAACTCTGGATCATACTTCGTGCTTGTTGTACAGTGTGGGTTCATCCAGTAAGGGCGCCCTGCGTCGATATCGGGAAAAATATAAGCCCTAACAAACATCTGCTGATATGAGTATGTAACCACCCGAAAGATATAACTGTAATCCTACAAAGCGCGATTATGTTCACGAAATCGCCACTTGGAGCCATCGTTGAACGAATAACCTATGTTTGTATCTGCGCAATTAATCATTGTCTCGTCTACCAAATACACGGTCATTCTATCTGGCTTAGCAATCAGAACGATTATGAACCAGTCTGCTCTTTCGGATGAATAAAACGAACATTACGATTCATTTGACGAATTTTCCAGTAGATGAGATTTCCTCCCGAAAGAAGGTTTGGGTGAGCAGGCTTTCCGCTTATTGGCCTTGGGGTTCTCTGTTGTGTAACACAATTCATTGGGTTCGAGGACCGCAATTAAAATTTGTGAAAGAAAGATATCACTGGTAAATATAAATCTGCCACACGGGTGATTACGATTTCAGAAGATTACCCGTGCGTTGCAAAGGCTCATTCTTCTTCATTTCCTCTCAAAAATTCCAAAATTTTCTTTTAGTTTACGACTGTAGAAGTTATACTTTCTACAGAGTTTCTACAGAGTTTTCATATTTTTATTCTACAGAGTTTCTACAGAGTTTCATACTTTCTATAGAGTTTTTGGTTTATTATTAGCAATGATGAACATTAGGAATCGAGCAAGAGAAAATTTTCAACCCCCCTAAAAATTGTATGGTTTATGTTTCAAGGTATGTAGAATCCGAGAATCGAATTAAAAAAAACAAACCCCGTTCTTAACGTGGGGTCCATGGGCTTCTAAGGGGTGAAACATTGAGGTCGGAATTTTCAAAACCTCCTAGCGTGAAATTTCTCGATATAAAGGAATTGATTTGTAATCAATTTAAAATAGAATTGCATTTTTAGAATCGAATGAGACCTCTCAATGCTCTGTAATACAAATCTTTCGCTCCCTCCAATGACTTGAGGGTTGGACTTACAACATATCAGAAATACGAATGTGCATTTTCTTGTTTGATTTTTTTAATAAATGCGTGTTCAACTCTCATGTTCCACTCTAAATGTTCATTTTACCATGGGCGAATTTTGATGAATTTTGGTATGGAGAATGCTCTATTTGGGGTCTAGTTGTTCCCCAACGCTTTTGGTTAGCGTCAATCACTCCCAAGGAGTGAAAAATAGGGGCTGTAATTTTCAAAAATGCCCTTGCTCGAAAACTCTCGATATCAAGGTAATATTTTTCCGTTGTTTTAAAATAAAATTGAATTTTCAGAATCTGACGAGACCACCTAGAGCTTCGTGGGACGAATAGTTTGTTCCCCATTGAGGACTTGCGGGTTGGACTCGGAAGTAGGTACTGCTTATAGAATAGCCGCGTTCTTTGCATTTTAGTAATCTACACAGAAATATAATAAACCATTGTGTAATAGCTTGCAGCGTTTTGGTGTTAACACTTGTTTCGAACTCATATGTACTCCCCCAATCTAGTGATGATGCGAGAAAAGAAAGTACTGGGTATTGAAATTTCTTGCTTCACAACTAGATGGGCGAATAAGTACATACGAGTTCGAATCGAATGCTAACTCATAGAGATAGTTTTGGAGTTGACTTCTTGTTGCTCAATAGTGTCATCAATTGCAGAAAGAAGACTAAGGAAAATAGAAAAATAATTATTAGAAGCTGAATATAGGATTTCTCAATTAAATTAGAAAAATACCTACCAAATTTCAACTGACTACACAGATGTTTAGAGTCTGAATGGCTGAATTCTCAAAAATATACTTGATTACCGTTGGAATCGTCTTATAAATTTCTATTCAAAGAACAATAATCAGTCGAATTAAGTTCGAATTATCCTATCAAGTAACCGGTTCGAATTAAGGCTAAGCCTCTTAGTATGATTCTAAAAAAATACCCAAATGGCGTTGAAGCAGCGAGCCCACTATTTTGAAACTTTTGAAATTTGTACGAAAACGCGAGTGTGGTCTGAATTAATAAATGAACATATATTACCTATGTGATGAGAAATCTGCCTCACAATTTTTAAATTTTTTTTCGAGGGGGGGAGGGATTTTTTGTCGTTCACTGATATGGAAGAAAACCATAATGTGGTGCTCGAAAACGCATCCAAAAAATGTAGAGAATTTAAGGAAGATGAAAATTTTAAACGTAGTGGCGATCTGTATTTGGGGGCAGCCATGTTGTGACATGACGAGCTGCCCCTAACGACAGCAGTGGCACCTCTGGAAGCGTACTTTCCTTCTTTTCTTCCTTTCTGAAGAAGCTTGGTCTTCCTTCCGCCTGTGCACCTTAGCCTGACCCCGGATGTTCTCTATCTTAGTCCCCTTTCTCCCCATCTTTACTGGTCTGCGCTTTTTCAATTCACTAATTTCCTCTCTCTTCTGTTCTTGTTCTCCTTCTTCCTCTAAACACCATAATATCATTTTCGTCAATCTTCCCTTCATCCTCACGCTCAGATTCAGTGCAATTTATTTTGTCATTTCCTTCATTGAACGGTTGATCTATCTTATCCCAGTCAATAACATTTTCCATTCTCATCACTAGCACACAAATATGTTAAAACAATGAACTGAGAGGACAGCAAAGGAAAATAAGAAAAGAAGCAAAGGACCCCCACTTCACGTTGAAGAGGTCCGTTTTCCCGGTTGTTTTTTGAAATCGTAAATTTTGAATGTCTCCCAAAAATAACAGGAGACTTATTTTCCAAAATCAACCCGATTTTCATCTATCCCACACCATTAACTATTCAGTAAAAATGCAACCAGAATTAGGTGAAATTCCTCATTTCTCTCTCTTTCTCTCTCTCTCTCTCTCTCTCTCCCTGCAAGACTTGTATGGATGATTACCAGAGAACACTTTCTATAGCAACCTTCCTCTCTTGCAACTCAACAAAAACCTCGAGTAACGATTGTTTGAGATGAGGGTTGATGAGATGACGAAGTCTGGCCGTGGTGTAAGGAATGATGGATGGTTGTGGGGCGTGAGCTACGGTTTGAACCTCCAACGCGTTATTTCGGCTTACACATTTCCCATCAAGTACCGCTCGAGATACGAGATGACTAATCCCGATGGGAATCAGCTGTTCGCACATACCATCGAATGCTTGTTCAGTAAAATAAACATTCTTGGGAGGCGACAAATCAGTAACGACTAGAAAAAAGGACTTTCTCTCTCAGAATCTGTGGAAGTGAGATGAACTTTGTGAATGGCTTACTGGTCAAATCTACTTGCTAACTACAGTACAAACTCTTCAGCACTTTGAAACCAGGTTCAGCTAGAATTACTAGCAGGTATTTGGTTACTTTGTACATAAATACATGATAATTCTAACTGAGACAGGATTGAAGTTGGCTAAAGTGAGATTTTGGACTCATTCTCTCAGAATCTGAGGAAGCGTGATGTACTTGATTGTGGTGTACTTGTGACGTAGTGTGAGGCAGAGCACGTAGCTTCCACGTATCCATAACGCGATTATACAGCTACGCGGTGCATTATGGATAATCAAAATTGTATTGTCCAAGTACTCACTACTAGCTTCTACTACCTAATTTAAGGGGGTGAGGCGATAAGCAGCCTTGAGAAAAATCATCATAGTAAATTCTGAACTTCCCTTTGGAAGAATTTGGTCGGAAAATTGTTTGTTGTTGTTTTTAATCCAAACTAGACCTCATTCTGAAAATTTTGACAATAAATAATATTATAGGTATAATATTTTGACAACAATTTTGAAAATAAAATTAGGCGCACAACCATTCAACACGAGATGGTTGTTTAGTATTCTACTAGCTTCCTAATGTTATGATCAGATTAATGATGATGATGATGAAAGAAGAATCTTCCTCCGTTCTAACCACAAACTTCCTGTTGATTCCACAAATATCGGATGGACTGTATACGTACTGTATACGAACTGTATACGTTTAATTTCACATTTGCGCATGCGAAATGACTACCATCGATATGATCATGATGGATTTCATAGTGGACTATCCAGAGTCTCAACCTGACAATCCCTGAGAATTTCAATGGAAACTGTAGAAGTTATGCTTGTCAAACGTGATATCCATCCACAAAGAAATTCATATGGAACCATCTATGCTCCGATTCTTGAAAATTTAATTCAAGTCGGACTTTAACTTCGTATAGTTTAGCCGACAAATGGATTTACCGAATCGAAGACCGACCGATTGTCCAACTGATAGACACACACAAAGACATACAAATTTAAACTGTGAAACGTGAATGAAAATTTC
The DNA here is from genome assembly GCA_009739505.2 of Apolygus lucorum. Taxonomy (NCBI): domain Eukaryota; kingdom Metazoa; phylum Arthropoda; class Insecta; order Hemiptera; family Miridae; genus Apolygus; species Apolygus lucorum. The sequence goes on along the minus strand of CM019181.2, from coordinate 11,410,431 downwards.
GCCTAAAACAGTGAAAATAGTGCAACACATGTCACTTCACATCTTGGTAAAGTGTCTCAAATGGTCAAGCGGTTTCTGTAGCTTCGATTAGTAACAATAAATAATTTTGATTAAAAATTTGGTTAATAAAAATTAAATTCGTCCGTACCGAGTTGAGTACATTCTTCTAGATGCCTAGATAGAGATAGATATGTTTATTTGGCGCCGTTTTGTACACTTTTACAAGAAGATAAATTCATGATGCGATGCGATTTGCTCAGATTTCCTTCTCGACGTCAGGCTTGGCTAGCGTTGTAGGGTAGGATCTTTGGAAAATCGCTCCACATCGGTGAATAAATTGATATCTACTGTACATTACACTAATAAGGAAATTACTAAACAATACTTGATAATCTCTAATCCTATACATGTATGCTGTGTAATATCCTCTCGCATCTGAAGCCCCCTACTATAACTAGCCAACTTAACACTTGCTTTTTGGTTTATTATTTTCAATAATGAACCTTTGGAATCGACCAAGAAAAAAACAATTTTAACACCCCCTCAAAATTTGATGGTTTACGTTTCAAGGTAAGTAGAATCCAAAAATCGAATAAAAATTTGGCCATCCGTCCGCCATACGCCGTACGCGGCACTTTCCCCACTTAGCATTGACCGATTTTGATGTAGGCTCCATTTGGGGTCTAGTTGTGCCCCGAAGATTTTGTTTGATGTAGGTCACTTCTAAGGGTTCCAAAATGAATTTTGAAATTTTGAAAACCCCCTAACTCAAAAATATAAAGGTATTGTTTTTCTTTCAATTTAAGATTCTATAGAATTTTTAGAATTTTTGGAGACCACGCGGAGCTCTGTAGGACAAACCGTTCGATCCCTACGAGATTTTAAGGGTTGGACGTACGATAAATCAGCAACACGAGTGTGAATCGCAAAATAGGCTTAATCTCCGTTCAAATTTTAGCTGACCGAAATGCGATCGATGTTTTTCTTCATGTTGGATGGTTGGTGGCTTTGCAGACTAGTGATCTATATAGAAAAATGATAAACCGTTGTGTAATAATTTGCAGCGTTTGTATTTTGGTCTAGTGAACTTCTGGGGACTTTTCATGCTACAAACAATTCCTCTATGTAACAAATGTAGAATGAAGATCGGGCTGTGCGTTGTCAGAGTCAGTCTAGGTCCAATTACATTCCCTGCGGCGGCACATCTAGTATTGTATTTCGGATCCCTTCGAGAAACTTCAATTAAGTTGGGTATCCTAAAGAACTGCAATAGTATGTTTTTCACATAAAGTTGTCTAATAGAAAATACCTTAGCAGTATCAAATAGGTCTAAGGATGGGGTCTAACGCGGTAATGACAAAATCATTTTTATGATAATTTTCTGCCGAACATGTAACTTATTTATATGGGTGGAATATGTTCCTCTCCAAGCTATTATTGCAATACAGATTGCAACATGGTATAATATATAAGTTGCCTGCTCCCATCCTGATAATTATAGATATGATAGATTCCGCTTTCTGTCGATACTTCCCTTCCCAGGGTTTTGATGGTTTGAGAAAATTGAAAATGACTTTTTGAGGCAACGATGTGTAATAAGAGAATGAAAAAGACAGATCTGGCTGTCTTTAGCACGAATTGAGTGGCCTGGTTTTCAGCTTGAGCTTTGGTTTCTTTATTATAACTAGGGATTTGATTGAACACACACTGTTTTACTGTTCGAGGGATTACCAGGATCATCATTTAAGACTATCCTGACGAGTTACATAAAGCGAGATTTGCAATGAGTGCGAGGAACGTAGAGATTGTCTACCGAACCACTTGAAAAGCTGATAAGAATGAAATAATTCTTGTTACCTGCTATGCATTGTTTTCATTCTCCTCTATTGTGTTTGCTTTTCACAACGAAAATTTCTGTTTCGATACAAAAACTGTTACACAATTTCCTACAACACGCTTTCTTTATTTGTATTTATTTACGCAAACCGGAACCCGGAATTATTGCTTCCTGATTGTTCAAAGAACTTCTTGTAATACGAAAACTCACTTACTAATAAAACCATAATACGGTTATCCAGAAAAAAGGATTGGAACCAAAAAAACGCTACTAACCCTAAGAGGTCACACAAAAGTTTTTGTGACATGGAGCTCACACAGGAGTACAAATGTACCCCAACTTACAAAAAATTAAAATCTTGTGTCTGTTGCCATTTTTAAATGAAATTATTGTTGCTTGAAATTCTGTAAGAATCTAAACAATTATGACAATTATTGGGAGTTCAAAAAGATAATAGTTATATTTTTTATTGGACATTCCTACTGAAAACCAATTTTCAAAACTGTTAAATATCGCTTCTCATTCAAAATTCGAAATAAAATTTGTTCGATATGGATACCTTCGTTACTTTTGATTATGCAAATTTGCAATATTCTGAGTTGGAGGAAAAAATTGGCATCCAAATCCAATGAGTAGTTTCCTTATTCTACCACCCCAAAGATCACCCTTTTGTGAGGCACTTGAACCCCTATTCTGCTACTTCTGAGCGTTCCCTTCTTCCCAATAAAGGTCATGTGCAATATTGTTACGTAGAAATTGTAGTGGGGTAAAAAGGGCGGTTCTGGCACAGGTACTAGGCATCTCGGCAGCAGTGCTCTGTGGTGACATGTAACCTCCACGCCAACTTGACCCCCTTCCCCAACCACCCTCCAATTCCGTATCAGTGCTCTGTGGTGTCATGTAACCTCCGTGGCAACTCCACCCCCTTTGTCCCCCATCTCCCAATTCATAAGGGACCATCTCCCAATTCATAAGGGACCATCTCCCAATTCATAGGGGACCATCCTCTAATTAGGATGTAACCTCCGTGGCAACTCCACCTCCTTCCCCCACCTCCAACCAATTCATAGGGGGTCATCCTACCATTCAAAAGAGACCATCCCCAATTCATAGGGAACCACCCTCCAATTCTGCATCACCTGTGGTGTCATGTAACCTCCGTGGCAACTCCACCCCCCTTCCACCACCTCCTACCAATTCCAGGGGGGTCATCCTACCAATTCAAAAGGGACCATCCCCAAATCATAGGGGACCACCCTCCAATTCTGCATCAGCTGTGGTGTCATGTAACCTCCGTGGCACTTTCACCCCCTCACCAACAAATTGTTGTGACATGGTGGCTCGGAACAGTGAGGATCCAAAATTTACCTATGACGTTTCCAGGGATTCACACTGGGGTAAATTCGTACCCCAAACAGTTTGAAAAAACACACTGGGGTGATTTTGTACCCCACCACGAAAAAAGACGCAAACCATACGAATTCTCAGAGCCAACTGGACTCGGGACAGTGCGTTTCCCATTCACAGGGGTACCAACATAATTTACGTGGGTCCCATTCGGGGGGGAAAATTTTTTTCGCGGATGTGCACCCAAAAATACGAACAGTGGGGTACAGCTGTACCCCTGTGTGAGGTCCTAGGGCTAATTATGACAACGGTTTATTATTTTTCTGTATAAATTACTCTCCTGTAAATAGCACAGATTTGCCATCGTCACTACCTATCTTTTTGCTTCTAAAAATGCTTGAAAATTTTTGAACCCTTAGAAGTGCCCTACATCAACCAAAAGCTTCGCGGCACAACTAGACCCCAAATGAAGCCCATATGCCAAATTTGAACCAAATCGGTACGGCGGACGGAAGGAACTTTTTTATTCGATTTTCGGATTCTACGTACCTTGAAACGCAAAACATCAAATTTTGAGGGGTTAAACTTTTTTTTTCTTGCTCGATTCCATAGGCTTATTATTGAAAATGATAAACCAAAATTAAAGTACATACAATTAATGGCCTATAATTTTCATCACTGACTCAAGTCTCTACTATTAGGCGTTCCGCCGTTAGAGCGCGTTGAAAAGTAGGTTTCGTTTTGAAAATTCAGCAAAAAGGCTTTTTTATGTTAATTTTACTCAGAAATCATTCTCAAGAGAGCATTTTTGGATACCAAAGTTACTTTTCCGTAGACTCTAATGATGATAAATTTTTTGGTCTTCATTGGTGAAGGAAAGATCAAAATAAAATTACCTTCATCTCTCCGCAGTGAAAGAGTTGGCAATTCTCTACCAGTTCATGCCGTTTCTTTTATATCTACATATTTTCCTTCGCTAGTCGTTTCATCATTTATTAGTCCGGTAGATGGCATCATTTGGCCAAAAGTTATTCCACGATGCTGAGGTCTTTGCCCGCAGAAGGCTTTTTACGCTCATCCTCCGATCAGCTTCCGTAATGGCTTCCATCATTCGGAAAACCCCATGAATATTCGCCGTTCTGACATGTTGTTTTCCGTCACTGTGTTTAGAAGTTTTCTACTTTCCTGAAAGAACGAGGTGGAAAAGGGGTATTGTATTCAATTTCAGTTTTCCTCGTCAAATAAAAGAAATTTTCATCTTCGGTGTCCTATCCCGATTTTGTTTCCCAGACGTCAATTCACCCCGAAAAGAAATTGGCGTTATGCGTCTGGGAGTTAGGGGGTTCTTTTCAATCAGAATCACAATCGAGCTGTCTGCAACGGCCTATGGCTTCCATCTGAAGCAATAAAAGATTTTCCAATCCGCCGTGACCGACCACGTATTACTTCCTGCGGTTTCTCGTTTCCTTTTTCTCAGCGCCATAACCCAGAACGAGAAACCCGGATTCGTCTCTAGAGTCTAACGTTTGATTGGGGTAGGTTCGATAAATAAAATTCTTCAGAAATAAAGAAAAATTAGATAGAAAAGAAAAATGTCCCATTTCGTATGATACCTCTCGTAAAATTTTTGTTAAAAAAAAAAAAAATTTCGATACCCCTGACAATTTTGTAAATTATTTTATAAATGTTGAGACTGATTGAGATAATATAATTATCCTTTGAGCTCTGAGACCTACTCCCTTTCGCGCTAACGGCTCTAACGTTGATCTTCTAACCTGGTTCTCTTGCGCCAGTTGTTATAAAGTGGAATTGGGGCTGTCAAGACCACAACACGCCAATGGTTTAATGAGGCCGATCGCATGCAACAGATGTTCCACCGAAGTTTAATAGGTTCACCACCACCCCCGTCATCACCGACCTATATGATGTGGTAACTAGCACTGAAAAGGAAATGGGCAGGGAACCGGACGCTTAATTACAAATGGGCTCAATTCTGGGTGAAATCTATCTTTCCAAAACCTCCATACTTCGACATAAGGACGAATTTACAATGCGAAGGCGGCTGAAAAGGCCAAATTTTGAGGGTAGTAATCAATATTGCCAGAATGTTCCCTCATTTCATCCTTCATTCTTACAACAACCAACGGCACTCGGGAAACCTCAAAAATTTCCTAACAGCCAATAGGTTTTCATTCATCCTTTATTCGTAAAATTCAAGAAAAGGAACAAGAATTTACAATAAAGTTACTACATGCTGTCCGGTTCACCCAAATTCAATGGGTGAAACAAATTTCCCATGCACTACCTTCATGGGGGACCGTCTACTCGTCAACCCGCACAGTCTCAGGGGATTTCACCAAATTTGGGAAGCATATATCGAAAATATGGCCGTTACAAGGAAATTCAAGTTTGCGCAAGCGCACTGGCTATCAGTCCGGGGGCGATGATCTTTATAGGGGACCATCAACATCCCAATCCGTACAATATCTGAAAACTTCATCGAAATCGGATGGAAAATGTGGACGTTGTGGGTGTTACAACGACTTCCTGTTTACGCATGCGCAGTAGCTATTATCAGTCCGGAGGGCGGCTACACTTCAATCCGCATAATCCCTGAAATTTTCATTTATATCGGACGGTAAATGTGGAAGTTATGGCTGTTACAAGAAATTCACGTTGGCGCATGCGCAAAGGGCACTTTCCGGAGGTGATGATTTTCTTACGGAACCATCTACATGTCAACTCGCACAATCCTAGAAAATTACATCGCGAAATCTTACAATAACTTTGTATAGTTATGCTCGTTACTAGGATTTCTTGACAGATACACAGACGCACGGACACTCAGACACGAAACCAAAATTGTTCAGAAAGGTCTAAAACGTAATGAGAGTAAAAATTGTAATGTTGGAGAACATTTTTTCAACTTCGAAAAGTGAAAAGTAAGTACCATAGATAAATTTTGCAATATGAAAGACGATTTTCACAATCGTATTGGTAGTTTTCCAAGTTGACAAACAGTAACAAATTGCGATTGCGTGTACTGTGGCTCGTGTAATACGAGCCACAGTACACGCGAAAAAAAAACGAAAAATCGTCAACATAATCGCAATACTATTGTGCGCAACTACCAATACGATTGTGAAAATCGTCTTCCCAATAATTGGGATGTGGTGAAATCTATGTAGGTATATCGATTTTGAGGCCAGCCCATCACTATCTGCAATAATCGAAAAAAATTGAGCAATTAGAATGAAAGAATTGGGAGTTCAGGTCACCTTTACGCTTGCACACACTGCTGTCTTCTCAAGTCTTTATTTTGCTATACAAATGAAGGGTCACGGGGAAAAAGGATCAGACTCCTCTTTTCCTGATTCCGAGAAAATCGAAAAACAAAGTTTGAAGTCGTCCCAGACAGACGCTATGCATAAAAAAAATGAACTGTTTGGGCCACCTGACCAGGAATTTAATTATGTCCAAGTGATGAGAAAGAAAATTAAGTAAGTCGAAGATAATTTCCAGAAATAATTAGAAATTTCAAACAAGGCATGGACTTTGATCTTTTTTCCCCACAAATATCCGCGTTTCGGTCACCTTAATACCTAAACTTATATCACCATGTAACCTATTGATTATTCAAATCTCGTAATTCACTTCAGTAAGTTTACTAGGGTTTGTAGGTACCTTACTGTCACGTCCAGAAAAATGTTGGGCAAAAGTGGCTTAATTTTCCAAATTAGGTGTAGTTTTGTACAAAACATTAATTGCAAAAAGGCAAAAAATCAATAAATAAATCATTTATCTAAAGGATCGTCGCAATATGAAATGGCGTCATCATCTCCTACATTCCCCAACTTGTTGGACAGTGACTCAGAAAATATTAACACCGGGGTTGACGAGAAACTGACACAAGTGTTTTAAATCCTTTGATTTTGCTGGTTTTGATGGGTATGGGGCCGTTGTGAAGGTTTCCCAATGTTACAGCTGCTTTTGATACTGAAGTCTTCTTCTTCGAGAGTTGGGAAAACTGACAGGTATCTTCAGAAGTAGGAGCTTTTGTGCTTGATGAATCTTTGGTGTGATGCCGTACAACTCATGCAAAGGCGAGGGAAGGGGTCTTTAAATCGGACACTGATCTTTCTTCCCTGCGAACGCATGGAATCTGATCCTTCTTCCCCGGAGCCCCGTATTTGTTTTAGCTTTAAAATGTATGAATGCGATCTTTCTTCCACAAAGTGAAACAACCCTTCGGTTCTACTCCTCCCAAGCTACACGATGGCGTGCCCATCTCAATTCGGCCAAAAAATGGAGTTTGATCCTTTTTCCCCGTGACCCTTCAAATTCAAAGCTCCTATATCATGCTTGCGAGTCTACCAAAGTAGCGGAAGCTTCGTTTTCACTTTTGAAGGTTAAAAAAAATTTCTCCGAAAGCGAAATTTCCACTCGCGTTTCACGTTTCAGACCTTTCTGAACAATGTTGGTTCCGTGTCTGTCTGTCTGTGTGACTGTCATGAAATCCTTGCCACAGCCATAACTTCTACATTTCTCATCCGATATCGATGAAATTTTCAGGGATTGTGCGGGTTGGCGTGTAGACGCTCCCCTATGAAAATCATCACCCCCGGACTGATAGTAGGTCTTGCGCATGCTAAAATTCCTTGCAATAGCCATAACTTCCACATTCTCTATCCGATTTCGATGATATTTTCAGGGATTATGCGAATCAAGGCCTTTAAATCGACATTAGCCTTTGTAACAGCCATGACACTTACATTTTTAATCCGAATTTGATGAATTTCTCTAGGATTGTTCAGATTGGCGTGTAGATGGTCCCCTATGAAAATTATTTTCCCCAGACTGATAGTAGTTGCTGCGCATGCACAAACGTGAATTCCTTGTAACAGCCATAACTTCTACATTTTCCATCCGATTTCGATGAAATTTCTCGGGATTGTTCAAATTTGCGTGTAGATGGTCCCCTTTGAGGGTAGTGGAAGGTGCTTAGAGATTGATGTTCTGAGATAAACTACTATGCATCGGATCATCTATACAATCGGGTTACGGATACGAGGGAGCCATGTGCCACACCCACTTGGCAGATGTTTTGATATTGTTCTGTACTCCTGCAGTAGTCATAATATGACCTACAATATTATTGTAGGTCTATGTGGAGAAGGAAGCAGAAAGGACCCAGTTCTCGTGCATCCTTTCTTCACTCAAGCAAGAGAATTCGGGGCAAGTTATGGCCCCTTTTTCCTGAACATAAAAACAGGAAATGCCTAAAATAAAAACAATTCATTCAAAGACAAAAAATAATAAAATTTAACCATACATAAATGTGATATAATCGCGGTTACTAGAACCAACCGGTCAAATATATATTGTTAACAAGTTTTTACCTAATTATTACTCTTCGTCAATAAAAAATATTAAAAATTATCTCATTTTTACATATTTTTATGATTTTAGTCGTTGAAATTTTTATTTTTGAACAGTTTCACTCAAATTGCACGTTTTAGAGCATTTTAAATAAATTTATGAGCACTCAAGACAGAACTGAACAATACACCCAACTAAAACAACGACAAAACATCAAAGAATAGAAAGAAAACAGTCAACCTACCTATGTTCAATAACCTGCAGTCCTAATCTATCTTCAATCTGTCACAAACACCAGTCCTCTAACCCTGCCAAGCTTGAAAGCATTCCTCACTGGAAAAACAATATATTTTTGACCGGTTTGTTCTAACTACCGCGATTATATTACATTTATGTGTGGTTCAATTTTATTATCTTTCGTTTTCGAATTATTTTTTTTTATTTTAGGTTCGAAAAAGGGGCCGTAGCTTGCCCCGGATGCGCTTGTCTTGAGTAAAGAAATGATGAACGATAACTGGGTCCTTTCTGCTTTCTTCTCCCCATAGACTGCAATAGTTTTGATAGCGAGAAACAAAAATTAAAAAATAAAATAAAATAAACCTTGAAGTTTTTCCAAATAACCTTGAATACTCGTATGACGGATGAATAAATTCTTGTGGTGAGAAGGGGCCCCAGATAAGACACGTACTTGGCTGGAGTGATGAGCACGTACTAAGGAATTTTAAACAAAACGTATAGCGGTGTATTCATTAAATATTGAATGATTGATTGAATCTAAGTAGGTTTATTCAAATTATGCTTTCTCATTATAATGTTATACTTTGAAGTCACCAACAATGCTTCCAAATGAAGGAAGGTTGGGAATCACTGTTACCAACTTCATCTTCAATGGGAACTACTAGTGGTCACAGTAGCGAATGGAATTACGATATTAACGAGAAAGTTCTTTGTCGGTTGACTTTGAAAATGCAATAATTATTTATGTTGGAAACAACAATACGAGTACCCTCATAAGTAGGCTAATTCTTATTATACGGTAGCGAAGGTATTGTTCTTTCATGTAGAATGGGAGCTTCATCTAAACTGGCTTATAGAGACAATGAAAAATGAAGTCTCGTATAAAAAAATCCTCAGTTCTCTAATGAGAAGAACCTTTATGAATATCTTTTTTAGTGGCCTCTTGAAAAATTAAAACTTATGCCAAAGCTTCACAGAAATATCTCTGCCCAGTAAACCCGTATACATGAAAAATGCAAATACGAATAATTATAAAAACGTACGTTTCAAGTTACCTGTTATTCGTAATCTTACTCCTTCATCTTGTGAAGGAACGCCAACTAACATTTCAGAAAAAGAGTGTTCAATATTTGGGGAATAGGCACCAAGTATCGTCAGATGTAACAAAACATGGTACTTGTGTTCATCCTATATTCCAAATACAAGCTTACATTTTGTACCATTCTGGGAACTGTTCCAAGAGGATCATTGGATTCATCATGGCAATTATCAGTCAACTGATTGGGAATGGGGTCCTCAGAATCAAACTCCTACATAAACAAAAACAATATTCTCCCTTAACATTTAAAACCTAATCTTCCTATAAGTGGAAACAACAAATTAAAATTTAAAAAAAATTAAAATATTAACAACAAATTTAAATATTACATATATTATACAAAAAATTTATTTCACTTACTCAAAGGGTGTATTACTGTGTGAGCATCACATCAGCGTCAATCAAAAAACCAGCTACAGATTCCACTACAAACAATAAGTAGGTAATTTAGATTTAGATTGTTTTTGACTTAGGAAACATTATACAAATTAAGCTAGATTAACTGTAAAGTCAGATAGATTAAAATAGGTTAAACTAGATTGGAGCATGGTAAAACTATAAGTGTGCAGTTGAATTACATCGTTCCCAAGTTCATTTCCCACCAACTATGGGTGAGTCATTTCATTATGTAATTCAACTGCACACTTATAGTTTACCATGCTCCAATCTAGTTTATTATATATCTAGTTTTTTTGATCTATCTGACTTTACAGCTAATCTAGCTTGATTTGTATAATGTTTCCTAAGTCAAAAACAGTCTAAATCTAAATTACCTACTTTGTTTGTAGTGGAATCTCTAGCTGGTTTTTTGATTGACGCTGATGTGATGCTCACACAGTAATACACTTTTTGAGTAAGTAAAAGAAATTTTTTGTATAATATACAAAAAATACATAATATACATAATATTATTATGTGATATTTAAATTTGTTGTTAATATATTAATTTAATTGTTTCTACTCATAGGGAGATTAGATTTTAAATGCTAAGGGAGAATATTGTTTTTGTAGGCCCTGAGGAAGGCGATAAATTCTCCGAAAGCTCGGCAAAAGAGGAGTTTGATTCTGAGGACCCCATTCCCGGTCAGTTGAATGATAATTGTTTGTGGGTCGATCATCACACTTGCTCATCATGGCAACTACTGGTACATATTTGATAAACTCTGAGCTCTTCTCGATGATAACTGGAGTTATTTGAAGAAAACCGACCTCACTTCAACAAAAAGTCAATTACAATCAATAATCAGATTTATCAATCTTAAACTATAATTTAAAGTTTTTGCTCAAAAATTGGAAGTAAATGAATTGACTGCCAAGTCGGATGGGCTGCACAGTTTCCTCATGAAGAACAATACGAACACAAACTTTTTATGGGTGCAAAAATGATTGCATATATGAGCACTCAAAGGTTGGTTTTTCAAATTCTTGACAAGACAGCGAAACTACACGATCGTGTTGCTGGTTTCCTACATTCAAAAATGACCATACGATTGAGAATTCTTTCGTCATCTAGAGATTGATAGTATGCCTGAAAATTACATCAAAACTAAATACCAAAACATTGTGATTCCAAATACCAAAATATGAGCGATTAGAGCGATTTCGGAATGTATGGAACTGTTGAATTGAATCCTCGTTTACGTATGCCCACCCAACAGCAATGAGACTCACAGCGGAATGTTTGGGACAAAGGCGCCACTTAGCTGAAGGTCCTACTAGAATCTTACAATATTTTTGCCAAGTTTGGCCTGGTTTTGCCTCGGGAAAATAGATGGATACGGAAATATAATTACTTGAACATCTTATTTTTGCAGATTTTAAGAAGAAAGAACCAAATTTCAGTTTAGTTGTGGAAAATTTAGTATTTTTGTAGCCCCTTGTTCGATTGATGAAAACGTTGAACCAAAAATTGACAAAAAGTACCTACTAGGAATTATTCGTTGAAGTTATTTTCATTTATTGAATCATTACAATGATTTCAGCCCGACTCAGAAGAATAAAAACGATTGCAATTTTTATAAGGTGAAAGCAAAAATTATCACGTGAAAATTGGAGCAGGAGATAGCAGAAAACAACATACACAATCCCCCTTAAAATTTGTTGGTTTACGTTTCAAGGTTAGGTTAGGTCCAAAAATCGAATCATGTTGGATGGTTGGCGGCTTTGCAGAAGAGTGATCTACATACAAAAATAATAAACCATTGTGTAATAATTTGCAGCGGTTTGAAATCTATTGAGACCACGCAGAGCTCTGCTGGTCAAATAGTTCGCTCCCTATGAGAACTTGAAGGACGAGCTTACGATAAATCAGAAACACGAGTGTGACTCGCAAAAAGGACTTATCTTCGTGCGATCATGCGATCGTAGTTCGTTTCATTAAATTCCAATACATGATAGTAAAGAGGAAAAACATGTCACTGAGGGCTTATCTCTCGTGATCTTACCTTACATCCACATTTCAACAACATTCCTTGGAATCTAGGTGAGTTATGACAAGGTGAAACAATGTAACAGCGAACCTACAACATGTTTGGCGTAGACATTATGGAGCGAGGGAGGTGGAATATTCGCTCACTCCGCCCTATTCACGCTAGCGAAGGGTGGGGAAATTCCCTTCTCAGAAATTCATGACATCGCCGCTGAATGGCCCGACAGAATATGGAAGAAATGAGCAATGAGATTAACACTCTGACACTTTTTTTTCGTTCCTAATAAACTAAATGGAGTGGAGGCCATTCCACGAACTCATAGAACCACCATCACATTAGAATTTCCAGCTCCGTGAGAGGTACGGGTATACTGATTCATCGTGATTTAGATTGAAAACAGATGATGTTTTCATTTCAGGTTTGTCCTAACTTTGGATCATGACGGGCGTCTCCTCCAGGCAAACATAGCAAACACTGTTTGCCTTACTACAAATATGCAAATAAAAAAATTAATTTTTGTTGAGATTCTCCTATATTTCCATTTTTGCAAGAAATATTTGGAAAACGTTTATAATATTTAGGGACTATTTCGTTATTATCAAGGAAGTTAGATTAAATAGGAGAATGCAATAAGAAAGTACGTATTTTGCCCTGGATACTAGCCCGCAAAACACCAGAGAGTTGAAAAGGTCGGTAACTACGACGGATTGTTTTAGAGATTTGGTTTTAGAGAGGGGAAGAGTACGCAGGATGCCGTCATTGAGTTAGTTGAAAATTTGTCGGATAGCATGGATAAGGGTGATAAGCCGGTGGCCGTATTCATGGACATGGTCAAAGCGTTCGACGTTATATCACACTCACGTTTGATAGCCTCAGTGCGTCAAATGGGAATAGAGGAGTCCTTTGTATTATGGTTACAAAGTTATTTGAAATGTCGTCCTCAGAGAGTGAAAATAGGAAATACACGTAGCGATTCTGCCACGTCCCACTTTGGTATTCCCCAGGGCACGGTACTCGGGCCAATCTTGTTTATTGCCTTTGTCAATGAAATATTGGAGGTTCAGTTTGATGGGAAAATGGTGGCGTTTGCTGACGACATGGCTTTAATAACAAATGAAAAAACATGGGAAATTTCAATGATCAAGGCTCAAAACCACTTGAACTTATTTAACGCTTTACTTAATCGAAAAGGATTGAAACTTAATTTTAGCAAGACAAAATTTATGGCTTTTTCATTAAGGTCTTCAATTGATAGCAGCATTAGAATGAGTATGAAATGTCACAGTGAAAATTGCGTAATACCCCACAGCTTTTCATGTCCTTCTATCAGTCGTGTTAACAAAATTAGGTATTTGGGAATGATAATAGACGACCGATTGTCGTGGAAGGAACATATTACTAGTCTTAATAATAGGCTGCGAAGACTGATTCCAATATGTTTAGAAGTACGCAACATCTTACAATTGAACACATTAAAAATGTTATACTTTGCTCTCGTCCAATCTTTATTGATATATGGTACAGTTTGCTGGGGTAGAGCAGTGAAATCTTTGTTGGAAATAATCTTTCTTACCCAAAAAATGCTCATAAAACTTCTAATCAAGAAATGTCGGCTTTTTCCAACCAAAGAACTATTCATTTGCTTCAAAGTACCTACGATTTATGATTTGATAGATAGAACATGGTCTATTCAAGTATACAAAGAAATGACTGAAGGTAAATTATCAAAAGTGTCTCCTCCCACCCGTTGGGTTCGGTATTAACGTTGGATGTCGCTTTCCGAAATACTACATTTGCTCAGAGATCGCATCGTTTCACTGGAACAAAAACATTCAATAACCTTCCAGAAGATATAAAATTATCTCCCACTCTAACTATTTTCAAGAAAAAAATTAAACTTTTAGATTAAAACTCCAAAAATTTCAGGAGATTTTAAGGAAAAATGAAAGAAAAACTCATTAAATATCGGTCGACCTTCAAATCACGTTTTACAGCGTATAAACTTGGTAATCTATGTAAGGAAAACTCCAATTATTATAATTTAATAACTAATGATGATGCGAAGTAATGCTTCTATATTATTATGTTTCATTTATTTACATTTATACTTGTGATGATTCACTTAGGCAATTCTTATATTTAAGACTCCTAACCCAGCACGAGTTTTACTCTTAGGGGTTAGTAGCATTTAAAATAATATATTGGTTACCTTGTATTATGATGTCCAGTTTGAATTTTATTCTTGTATTTCATTTATAGCAGCATATGAAATTATTCTTTTTTTCACTCTTGTAACTACTATTTTCTTTTTATTACAAATAAATGCATTAAAAAATAAAAAAAATTGTGGATGATACGCGAACTAGCGCGGGCGATGCAAGGCTTGTCTCCGGTACTCTGAGATGCAAGGCAAGCAGTTCGGAAAAATGAATTTTTCGGGACCGTTTAGAGTGAGAGGCGATGATCGGCGGGGTAGGCGGGGGGTCGTCGTCAGCTGTTTGACGTTGGCTGGTGTCTCGTTCCCGATTTTATTGTATTTCACCGTTCCTAATCGTTTTTCTAGTTGATAAACTTGGAAATAATTGCATAACATTATATTATAATGAATGTTTCACGTCTTATTAGGTCTAAATTCAGAGTCTCTCTTTTTCGGTTTATTATTTTCAAGAAAAAAAGTTTGACCACCCTCAAAATCCGATGGTTTACGTTTGAGGTAAGTACGTGTAGATTTTGAAAATCGAATATAAAAATCCGTCCGTCCGCGGAACTTTTCTTAATTATCATGGACTGATTTTGATGAAATTTGGTATATGGGATTCCGTTTGGGGTCTAGTTGTGCCCCGAAGCTTTTGGTTGATGTCAGTTATTTCTGAGCGGTGAAATAGAAGGGATGTAACTTCCAAAGGCGCCTTATCTCGAAAACTCTCGATATGAAGGTATTGATTTTTCACAAATTAAAGATATAGTACCTACCATTGAATTTTTAGAATCGAATGAGACCACCCATAGCTTTTGCGTTGAACTTACGATAAATCAGAAAAACGATTATGAATCGCAAAAGAGGCCTGATTATCTTTCAAATTTTAGCTAACCAAAATGCGATCACCGATCGTTTCTTTGGGTTGTACTCGGTTTTGCTTCCTTTTGCAACCAGTAATAAAATTTCTAAACGAAGGAATTCTTTAGTTTTTCGAATGGAGTGTGAAGCGTGTAGATCTTCCAAATAAACTTGACTGTGAAGATAAAACATGGTTGGTAAGTAGTTGGTGGCAATCGCAAAGCTGAGTTCTTTGCTGCCGCATGATATATAAAGAAAAAATGAACCGTTGTGTAATAATTTGCAGCCTAGCTGTTTGCCTGACGAATATTTTCACGCGACGCCCCTGATGACGGGGTGGAACCTCGTACACATAATGTGATAGCGATAATAATTATTGCATACACATTATCCAAGCCATTACTTTCCACCCTTCTTTTCCCCCTAATTTACATATAACTGTTTTCTCAAATAAGCAATGTAAGTATCGAATGAAAAAAAGGGGATTTTTTTCTTGGTAGATTCCAAAGGTTCATTATTGAAAATAATAAACCAGAAGGGGCAATAATAAATAATGAATAATAGTTCTAATTTAGCTTCCTCCCTACCTGTGGTAGAGAAGTACATAATCGTGTTACGTACTTAGTTTCTAATAGCGCAACAAACCAAAACAAATTAATAAAAATAATTAAAATTAAAAAATTATGAGTAATAAAATTATGGGTAATTCAAAAATTTGAGTTTCGTGTTTCAGAGCTTCTTGAAATATGGGAAATGTGTCTAACGGTCTGTAGTCAAATCCTCGTTCTGATTTTTGGTTTATTACCTATTTTCAATAATAAGCCTTTGGAATCGAGCAAGAAAAAAAAAAATTTTAACCCCCCTCAAAATTTGATGTTTTACGTTTCAAGGTACCTAGAATCCGAAAATCGAATAAAAAATTTTCCGTCCGTCCGCCGTACGCGGCACTTTTTTTAGCAACCGAAGACCGATTAGGTCCAAATTTGGTATAAGAGCTCCATTTGGGGTCTAGTTGTGCCGCTAAGCTTTTGGTTACACAAATAAGGGGTGAAAATTAAGGGTTGAAATTTTCAAGAGTGCCCTAGCTCGAAAACTTTCGAAATAAAGGTATCGTTTTTTCATCAATTTTAAATAGTATTGAGTTTTTAAAAGTTTTTGAGACCACCCGGAGCTCTGCAGGACAAACCGTTCGCTTCCTACGAGTACTTAAGGGTTTTCCTTTGATAAAACAGAATCACGAGTGTGAATCACAGAAGAGGTCTAATCTCCGTTCAAATTTTATCTGACTAAAATGCGATCGCTGTTCATTTCTTCGATTTGTATTCAGTTTTGCTTTCTTAGCAACCAGTAATCAAATTTCCGTATGAAACTCCCTATTTTTCGAATCAAGTGTGAAGCATTTACCTAGTTCTTTCTAATAAACTTGATTGTGAAGGCAGTATGGTGTGGTAGGTAGTACCTACCAATGGTCAATAGGTAAAAAAAGGTGGTATGCTGCAGGTATACGCTGCAAATCATTGCCGGAAGTTCCATAAAAGTTTCCAAGGTGGAATGTCGTGAAATTCGTATTCCTTCGATTGAAAATAATGAAAACGTGACTTGGAGTAATAATAAATGGCACCCGTTAAGGGGGTCTCAGTCGGTCGCTGTTCGTTCCTCGTTCCGGGTCAGTATTTCGCGAAATTGAAAGAGCAAAAACTTGTAGCTAAAAGTTGTAGCTAAATTTGAAATTTTCAAGGATTTTAGCCAATTTTCTTCTGATCAAATGCGATTTTTTTTTCGTTTCGTTGAATAAAATTTCTTGTTACCCAGTTGAGATTTCTCAACCCTAGTTGGCCCATGGTGTCATTATTGTCACCGAAAACATCTCAGGAACTCCACAGATGTCTCAAACTGTCACTGGAAAAACCAAAATTGAATTGAAATTTTAAATTTAATGGATAGCAGAATTTTCTGTAGGTTATTGGGAATCTCCAAATTAAGATATAACAAAAATGACCAAGAAATAATATCACCCATTTTTAAATCACTTACAAAAAAATTCAGCTCTGCCCATTAATTTTTAAATTGTAATTTAAATCTAGTTAATCTGGTGACACCTTCGGACAGCTGTGGATTCTCGAAATGTTTTCGGTGACACTAGTGACACCATGGTCCAATTAGGGTTAACAAACAAGAACAAGATTTCCAGTTGAAGGCACCCACAACTTTGAGAAAACGATGTTTTGCTGGTAGGCAGTTACTTTCTTACAAAATAATATTGATTGTTAAGGGGGTCTCAGTCGGTCGCCGTTCGTTCCTCATTTCGGGTCAGTATTACCCTAAATTGCAAGGGCTCAAACTTTAAAAGTTGTAGCTAAATTTGAAATTTTCAAGGATTTTAGAAATAAATTAGTGTTTGGCTCTAGGGAATTGGCAAATTGAAAAATTGCCTCTGGAATCATCAAAACCGAACAATAATTGACCGAGAAAATGGGGAAAAATTTATTTAAGGACATTTTTAATTTTTGCTTCCGAGTCTACCAAGGTAGCGGAAGCTTTGTTTTCAATTTTCAAGGTTGAAAAAAAGCTCTTCAAATCAAAATTTACGTTTCAGACATTTTAGAACGATTTTGGTTCCGTGTCTGTCTGTCTGTGTGTCTGTCATGAAATCCTTGTCACAGCCATAACTTCTACAATTCTCATCCGATTTCGATGACATTTTCAGGGATTGTGCGGGTTGGCAATATGAAAGCATGCGCAAAAGTGTATTTCCCTTGTAACACCCATAACTTCGACATTTCTCATCTGATTTCGATGAAATTTTCGGAGATTTTGAGGGTTTGAGGGTATATGATCCCCATGAAAATCATTGCCTCCAGACTTATAGCAGCCGCTGCGCATGCGCAAAAGTATATTTCCTTGTTACAGCCATAAATTCTACATTTACCAACAATATTCAGAGATTGTGCCGGTTGACGTGCATGGTATTTAGAGATTGATGTTTTGAGATTAACTACCTATGCATCTGATCATCTATATAATCGGGTTATGGATACTAGGATGCTATGTCCCACACCCACTTGGCAGGCGTTCTAGAAATGTGGAGACTTTACTTATTCAGTGTCCCTTGTGAACGACATTAATTTATTCTTCTATTTCCGGATTCTATCGTGTCTGTCTGGAAACGTGAAATATCAGACTTTGATGGATGGTTAAAATTTATTTTTTCGGTTCAATTTCAAAGGTCATACCAAACCAAAATAAATGAGATTTGATCCGGATCCTCCAATTTAGCAAGGTTCAGCTTGCTGGAGGGAACGCAGATAAGTAATTAAACGGGATGGGATGGACACCCAGACTTAATGACCGGAAGTTGCAACAAGATAAAAGACCCGCCGTTTGGAAACATCAAGTTCGTCGCTCGCCGAGTTCTCCACCGCGAATCCCTCTTCCAACATTCACAGCCACTAGGGGAAGCGAAAAAGCGGGAACCCGCAGAGCGTGGTAAACTAGGAAGGTCTGAAAATCGATTTGAAGAGTTGAAATTTGAGTGAAACTAATGTGTATGAAGGTGGGAATCGTTCAAACTGAATCTTGTACTATAGTTTTACTTAGGTATGTCTTGCTTCCAACAAGCGGAAAAAATGAGTTGGTATTACATTATTGAGTCTTTAGGGTTGAAGAAATGCTCTAAAATCAAAATTTCTACTCTCAAGTATCAGACTATTCTGATTATTTTCGGTTTTGTGACTGTCTGGCTGTCATTAGGTAGGTATGTGTTTGGCCGTAAATCCTTCCATCGGGCGAAACAAAAAAAATTCTATAGTTTCCTTTCGATTTCGATGGAATTTTCAGGGATTGAGTGGTAGATATAGGTTATTTCCGATATATTCTTTCATTAATTCAGTAACAAAACTTCAAAAACACACGATTTCAAGAATTATCGATCGCTTAATTGAAGGTTACATTACCTGTAAATTTACATGTACATGCACGGATACATTTTTTTCTCTCATAATTTCCTACAAATTATTATTGAAAACAATGAATCGAAATGGACAACTCAAAAGAGACCAAAATTTAAAAATTAAGGCACGAATGCGTGATAGTAGACAAGCTGAAAAGCCTATTAAAAGCAGGCAAAAACAAATAGTAGATAGAAAGAAATAGTAGATACCTTTGTGAAATGAAAACAGGGGAAGAGAAATGTTGGATATTGCACCGAGTCATAGGCTTGAGGATGTTACGAGTCAATCAAATCGTAGTTATTTACGTGAAAAGAAAACCGTGATGCCGTGGCACAAAATTATATACCTTTAAACACACTATTTATTAAATTAGAAAAAAATTTGATGTCATGGCCTGGAATCGAATCCTGGTTTTCCAGACGATCGGCGACATACACGTACGGTTAGATTTTATGTATAAGACGATGATATGTTATCTTGAGCATACAATGTACTTCTCGAAGATTTCCGACCCCGTCAAGCTTTTATGAGTTAAAGAACGGAGGAATTTCAGAGGAGGGCACACTAGGCTCGGAACGCTTTATGTTTACTGTGAAGTTACGGTGCTCTAGGTTATCGTAGGAAATCAACAAAAAAAGTTTGGAAAGGTAAAACATTTGTAACATCAGATGTTGCAAATCAACAAATTTCGGATGAAAAATGTGTGTCATAGATTCTATGACACATATTTTTCATCCGAAATTTGTTGAGATTTTCCAGAATTGTTCAAATTAATTTTATATAATAAACCCCCTATGAAAATCATCGTCCTGAAACAGGTAGAAGCCTCAGCAAATGCGCAAACTTGAATTTCCTCGTAACAGCCGTAACTTCCACGTTTTTCATCCGATTTCGAAGAAATGTGCAGAGATTGTGCGGGTTGACATGTTGATGGTCCCCTATGAGGGTAGTGCAAGGTACGAGTTGAGATTAAGTACTTTGCAACGGTTCATCCATATCTTCGGGTTATGGATACGAGAAAGCTATGTGCCACTCCCACTTGGCAGACTTTTTTCTTGCATCCGAAAATATTTCTTTTAAAGTTTGACACTTTCTGGATCTTCCAAATTTGTTCAATTTATATTCAGTCTCTCAATTATGAAAACAGGTCCGACCCCCAGAAACAAACATATTGTTTAGTAATGCATGCATTCCAGGGGACGTCCCATTGGATAAGCATTAGATCAGTTTAACCAGTTGGAAAGTGATAAAACTGTTTCACTCGATGTAATTTATTTATTACTTTAGGCAAGAAATACTGACCCCCCCCCCACCATTATCCACCTTAACATTTCTAGCGGCGTGGGAGCCTCGAATCTGAAGAGCATTTTAAAATCCATGATCTACGATACCCAACATGCGAATTCGAGTTCACCCCCCCCCCCAACCACCACCCAACGCCAACAATGGTGCCAGTCTGGCACCAAAGCGGAAATACCTCGTAACATTGAACTTTCATCTATTAGTTTTGGTAGGCAGTCCGTCGAGGTTCACATCCGTATTCAAGGTGAACCACAAAAAAAAAAAAAAAAAAAATACACGAAATAAGCGGTTTATGGCATCATGGCACCATCTCCTGGCACCACGGTGGCACCACTATTAGTTCCATGGTGGTACAGAGAATAACTCATGAAAATCTGGAGGAATAAAGAGAATTTTTCCTCAATTTCAAAGCTTGGGTACAATTAGTAAGCAGTAAAGGAACCGAAATATTGAAAAATCGGATATTTTGTGAATATTATCCCCCCACTCACCCCCTCCCCGTGCGAATTTTGGTACTCTGGTAAAATCATGTACAACTCGGAAGTTATTTGAGTCAAACAAAAAAAGAAACACACAAATCGGCTGGAAATTGAGGCCTGGGCAGATTTTACAAGATTATGCACGCAAACGCACGTTTTTCAAGCATTTACCCCCCCTTTCCCTCTCTTAAAAAGCAAAATCCAAAATTCCGGCGCCGTAGTGCACAACTAGATAGTATTCCGCGTCAAACGAAAAAAGAACCACGAAAATCGTTGGAGAACTAAGGCCTGGGCAGAGTACACAAGATTATGCCCAAAAACGCACGTTTTTCGAGCATTAACCCCCCCTTTCCCCCCCTTAAAAGGCATAATTCGAAATTCCGGCGACGTAGTGCACAACTAGATAGTTTTCCGCGACGAACAAAAAAAGAACCAGGAAAATCGGTTGAGAACTAAGGCCTGTGCAGAGTACACAAGATTTTGTTACACACACACACACACACACACACACACACACACACACACACACACACACACACACACACACACACAGACATACACCTATGGTTTTTTTCGCGGATTTGGATTCAGAATGGTCTAAAACGGATTACTGTGTGGTTATTTTTTTTTTCTGTTGAGTGTTGTCCAACTTCACCCCAGATCGATCGCATAAGGACGCCCAAGTCTTACTGTGGGACGTCCTAAAAAGGCCAAAATGACAAGTAACAGACTGAGAAATTAATTGTTCGATAAGAACGTCGTGAACAACGAAAAGAGCATATTTCAACCATTAAAAGAACACCTTCACCATGCCCTAGTTCCGAAATTCTCCAATGATGGAGAATACACACCTCTCCTAACCAGCTAGCTGTAGTATCGAACACCCCTTGATTTCGTGGTGATTCCATTTCTTTATAAACAAACAGGCTTAAAATTTACTCTGATGACAATGGGAAGCTACACCCTGATCATAAACTACAGCAACATCAGTTTCATCCGCCAAAAGGCTTATCATTTCAGTCCAAACTGTGACTGTCTGTTACTGGACTCATTACCAGTAACAGTAGTAGTTTATATAAATTGGACCAAGTTGACAGCGATCGAAATAAAAATAAAAAGCCAGTGGCATTTGGAAAAACCCATTATTTCGTGGCGCAGTTCCTCTACAACAGTTTGATGTCAGGGACTCGGAGGTTTCCTGAAAATTGGGTTTCCTGAAGCTGATAGGGGGAGAGTTATAAAGTTGGTTAGAGGGAGCACAGATAAACTTGACAACGATCACGCAACCATGGCGCTAAGTCCATTTTAGCTCTCGAGACTTATTGCTTCTCATCGAACTGATAGTAAAGGCAGAGAAGTCAATAAAGCTTCCCCCCCGAGATATCGAAATTAGGATGAATGATCCGAATTTGTATGTGAGACCGTAATGCAATATTTATACCACCCTTTGTGTTTCAATGTGTTGGATCGTTCGATGAAGTGTTTTGGTATGTTTTTGGAAGCATAGTTTCACTTTTCAAGGCTAAGAAAAAAGTTCTCTAAAATCAACAGTTCCACTAGCGTTTTACATTTTAGGTCTTCTGAACAATTTTGGTTCCGTGTCTGTCTGTATGTGTGCCATGAAATCCTTTAAAAGTGCTCTAGCTAGCATCTAAATCGTATAGGTTTATCTGTATTTTAGTAGGTGTATATTTAATTTATTTATCAAACTCTCATTATATTGACTGTGATACTCGTGTGATTTTTTGTGATTATTGTGCTATATTACATTCCAGCCTGTGATATATTTTTTTTTGCCAATTGTGATATTCGTGTTATTTAGGCTTATTTTGTTAAAGATTGTTACCGAATTATTCATTTTATTTTGTTCAAGGTTTATGTAGTCCAATAGTTGGTGGCCCACGGCTCAGTTTATACGTATAAACACTTTAGGGTTGACTCCTAGTCCTAGTCAGGGTTTTCTCATAGCCCCGGGGGCCGCCATGGTGGGTGGGTCCGAGCCCGGCCGGGTCTTTACTTCTTTTCTTTTCTCTTTTATCATTATTATTTTTTTCTTTTGTTTCTCTTTTTCCCCATTTTTTTGTCAGGCAGTACGAAAAACACACGAGTTCCTATTTTAATCTTGACCTACAAATACATGTACAGTTAACTATATTTTCACCTATATGTTAATTATTGAATAAATATTTATGTACACAATGTATACATAAATATATGTCATATTTTTTAACTACAGTTACCTCTATTGTACAACCTACATGTTATTTTTGAAATTATGCAAAATCTTGACGCATTTCATGTCTGTGTTCATTTGACAACGAATAAAGAGATTTATTATTATTATTATTATTGTTATTGTAACGGGTAAAACCATACGATGTTACAGTCGGATTTCGATGAAAATTTCAGGGATTGTTTAGATTGGCGTATAGATAGTTCCCCATGAAAATCATCACCCCGGGACCGACAGTAGCCAGTGAGCATGCGTAAGCGTGAATTTCCTTGTAACTAGCATAATTTCAACATTTTCTATCCGAATTCGATGACATTTTAAGAGATTGTTTGGATTCACTTGTAAACGGTCCTCTATTAGGGAAGTGCAAGGTACTTAAAGATTGATGTTTCGAGATTAGCCTGACTGGTCTGCCATACGGTAACAGTCGATTCTACAACTAATTTGCAACAAAAAAAATGTCACCTGGCGATTTTTTCAAACCCTTCGTTTTCGAGTTATTTCAACTTTGAACTTTTTTTTTCGTGATTTTGACCTTATGTCATTAAATCGGTCATAACTCCTTTTATTTGCTGTGTAAATTACAATTTGAGGATACCGTTGGAAAGAACATTGAATTTCCTATCGGATGGATGCCTTAACTTTTTTTGAGTCAAGGTTTGAGACATGAAAACGTCCTTTGAAAAGAAAATTTTAAGTAATTTCGGAAACCTCGCATTTTTTCAATCGCAAATTGAACTACGAGAACCCAAAGCAGCTCGATCTGAGGGGTCGGATGATAGCTGCTATGGGTGGGTGAGTGGGTGGGTGGGGTAGAACGCGAGGCCTCCGGAAACAGGAAGGCCAGAGAGCTGATTTCGTTGAACAAATACACGTTTTTCCGCGTTCAAACACAAATGTCTCCCCTAAATTCAGTTGTAAAATATTTTTTGATTATACCATTGGAAAGCTGAGATTTTGGCGTAGTTTTTACTGTTCTTGCATCTTGAAAAAATCTGGATTCTCGTAGTTCAATTTGAGATTGAAAAAATGCGAGGTTTCCAAAATTACGTAAAATTCTCTTTTTAGAGGACGTTTTCATGTCTCAAACCTTGACTCAAAAAAAGTTAAGGCATCCATCCGATAGGAAATTTAATTTTCTTTTCAACGGCATCCTCAAATTGTAATTTACACAGCAAATAAAAGGAGTTATGACCGATTTAATGACATAAGGTCAAAATCACGAAAAAAATATTAAAGTTAAAATAACTCGAAAACGAAGGGTTTAAAAAAAAATCGCCAGGAGACATTTTTTTGTTGCAAATTAGTTGTAAAATGGACTGGTACCGTATGGCAGACCAGTTAGGCTTACCCCCTGTAGATTGGATCATCCAAACAATCGGGCTATGGATGCGAGGAAGCCATGTGACACACCCACTTTGCAAACGTTCTTCTTCCTCTAATACTCTAGAACCACACAAGTACTTGTTTTACTGTCAGATTAATGTTCAATTCATGGCATAACCCATCTAGTTAGTTGTACCTGCAGGTTTGCACTCCTTAAATATGTTTCACGTAAAAAATTTTCTTCAACGCGAGAAAAAATTCACATTGCAGACCTATTTCAAGGTTGACGTTTTTCAAGAAAATTGTTTC
The DNA here is from genome assembly GCA_009739505.2 of Apolygus lucorum. Lineage (NCBI taxonomy): Eukaryota > Metazoa > Arthropoda > Insecta > Hemiptera > Miridae > Apolygus > Apolygus lucorum. The sequence goes on along the minus strand of CM019181.2, from coordinate 11,385,446 downwards.
CCTATCCATTTTAATATTTATTTCTCACATTAAGGTTGTGCTGAGGAGAGTAAAAACTCCCATCTAATAATCATCACTCATCAGCCAACGTAGCCGATATTTTGATGCCTCCCTTGTTGAAGATGAATGTCGAGGGAAGAAGTGACTTGTTGATACTAATTAATACGGGACGTGCTTCTTGTACTAAATGGGCCCACCTTCCCAGCAAGCCAACCATCCGACGCGACCCACCTGCTCTCATGAAATAGTAAAACCAGATGATTGAGGTTCAATCCCTACGGGGCTTATTAATTAATTACAGCGAAGTAACTACACACCGTCCCAAGTTTGACGACAAATTATTCAACCGACCCTCAAGGTTGAATGATCTCAAATGTACCAAATATTAAGGTTTTACCCTCATTTGCATTTAAGTTTGTTATGATTTGTACAAACGGTGAATTTGGAATAAACTTATTGAATGAGAAATTTACTGTTTGTCTATCTGACTGACTGAAGTTAATTTTGACTTGGTTTGAATTTACGGAGGTGAATTTAATAAAAGGATAAGTTGATGATTCTGGTTCTGGACTGTGTAGAAACCAGCTCGTGAAGTTGTTGAATTTACGGATTGTGAATTGAGTTTAGTTCTGATCTGTGTAGAAACCAGCTCGTGAAGTTGTTGAATTTACGGATTGTGAATTGAGTTTAGTTCTGATGTGTGTAGAAAACCACTCGTGAATTGACAGATTGAGGATTGAGTTTAGTTCTGGTCGGTGTAGAAACCAGCTTGTTGATATTTAAGGTTTCTGGTTTTCAAAAACTTGGTTATCAAAGGGAAAGCAAAAGGCGGTGTAGAAACCAGGACATCGAAATTGTTGATAGGTGTTTAAAGTTTGAGTTTGAGAGGTGAGGAGGAGACAGAGAGCAATTCACTTGAAGAATAGTAGATGGTGTGCCTTGGTGGGACCCCGACAAGGGTATTTATAGCCCACTCATTCTGTCCAAGTACCGAAAGGTGAGAAGGGTTGGTTTCTGAAATTTCATCGAAATTGGATGGAAAATTTGACATTTGAGTATCACGCTAGAATGAAAACAAAATACAATTTTTAAAACCAAGTTTCTCATTGGGAACTTTTATCAGTGGTTTTACTCAATAATACTATCAAGCATTTTTTCATCTTCCAAATTTACATGTCCTGGTTATTATACGCGGGTTATTTGCACTGCCCTCCATACTTGCCAATTTAGTTTTTATTGTTTTTCCTAAATATGGCGAACTATATACAATATTTATTCCGGTGGAAAATTCGCATGTTGAGTCTACAGCGAGATCGAACATTCGGAGGTCAGACCACCATGTGTATCCTGTCAGACAGCAATCCGTGACAGAATCGATCTGCCAATGACATCATTGTGTGTCAGATCACTGTATCGCACCGCGCTAAGTTGGATCCGATAGAACTATCAACTATTAATAACTAGGTAACGGGGATTGCATGATTGAATGCGTGAATCATCACATTCATTAGAAAATTTTAATGAAGATAGCTGAGTTATTTATTAGGTTTACTATCATTATAAGATAATTACAAAAACGCTGCAAATTATTACACAATGGTTTATTATTTTTCTATATAGATCACTCGTCTACAAAATCACCAACCATCCAATATGAAAAGAAGAAAAAAAAAAATCAAAATCACCAACCATCGATCGCATTTCTTACTCGTGTTTTGATTTTTATATATACAGGGTGTTTCACGAAAAGGTTACACCCCCCTTCATTTTCGCAAAATACAGCGTAAAAATTCCGATCAACGCAATTCTTCATGATTTTTTGTGAGGATCTCACGAAAAATACTTTTGCGCAAAAAAGTTGCGCGCAATCGTGCGCAATTGACACTAACTTCATTTTTTCAAATGGAACCCCTCCTTTTTAGGACGTCCCACAGTAAGACTTGGGCGTCCTTATGCGATCGATCTGGGGTGAAGTTGGACAACACTCAACAGAAAAAAAAATAACCACACAGTAATCCGTTTTAGACCATTCTGAATCCAAATCCGCGAAAAAAAACCATAGGTGTATGTCTGTGTGTGTGTATGTGTATGTGTATGTGTGTGTAACAAAATCTTGTGTACTCTGCAAAGGCGTTAGTTCTCAACCGATTTTCCTGGTTCTTTTTTTGTTCGTCGCGGAAAACTATCTAGTTGTGCACTACGTCGCCGGAATTTAGAATTTTGCCTTTTAAGGGGAGGAAAGGGGGGGTTAATGCTCGAAAAACGTGCGTTTTTGGGCATAATCTTGTGTATTCTGCCCAGGCCTTAGTTCTCAAACGATTTTCGTGGTTCTTTTTTCGTTTGACGCGAAATACTATCTAGTTGTGCACTACGGCGCCGGAATTTTGGATTTTGCTTTTTAAAAGGGGGAGTTAATGATTAAAAAACGTGCGTTTGCGTGCGTAATCTTGTAAACTCTGCCCAGGCCTCAATTTCCAACCGATTTGCGTGTTTCTTTTTTTGTTTGACTCAAATAACTTCCGAGTTGTACATGATTTTACCAGAGTACCAAAATTCGCAAGGGGAGGGGCTGAGTGGGGGGATAATATTCACAAAATATCCGATTTTTCAATATTTTGGTTCCTTAACTGCTTACTAATTGTACCCAAGATTTGAAATTGAGGAAAAATTCTAATTATACCTCCGGATTTCTATGAATTATTCTCTGTACCACCATGGAACTAATAGTGGTGCCACCATGGTGCCAGGACATGGTGCCATGATGCCATTAACCGCTTATTACTTGTTTTTTTTTTTTTGTGTTTCACCTTGAATACGGATGTGAACTTCGACGGACTGCCTACCAAAACTAACAGATGAAAGTTCAATGTTACGACGTATTTCCGCTTTGGTGCCAGACTGGTACCATTGGTGGTGGCGGCGAGGGGGGGGGGGGTGAACTCGAATTCGCATGTTGGGTATCGTAGATCATGGATTTTAAAATGCTCTTCAGATTCGAGGCTCCCATGCCGCTAGAAATGTTAAGGTGGATAATGGTGGGGGGGGGGGGGGGTCAGTATTTCTTGCCTAAAGTAATAAATAAATTACATCGAGTGAAACAGTTTTATCACTTAACAACTGGTTAAACTGATCTAATGCTTATCCAATGGGACGTCCCCTGGAATGCATGCATTACTAAACAATATGTTTTATTACAGATTCGGATTCTACGTCAAATTTCATGAAAAATTCATACCCAAGTCGATTTGTTTTATTGCGCGCAACCTGGCTTTTTGACGCTCTAAGTTGCGCAACTCCACAATTACGCAAAAAATAAGTTTTGGAGAACCCTTAGTGTGGCACATGTTTTTTCATCATTTTTTGACGCTGAATCACATGGTGTCATCCGTTTTTCAATTTGACTGGAATTTTTCTAAATGGCGGCCAAAAACTCGATTCTTACTAGTGAAAAAATCGCTCTTTTTAAATCGTTATGAGTTTTTAGGCAATTTTATTCAGTTCAAGCATGATTGTGCTGCCAGTTTTTATTTTTAACTCCACCGTAGACGGCCCCAAGCCCGTGGTTCAAAAGGAGGTGAGAAAATAAAAAATAAACATGATTTCGACCACAAAACTGACGTTTTCGTGAAAGAAATGTCAATTTTTCCTCTTGAAATCGTGGTCTTCCTCAAAACGGATGACACCCTGTGATTCAGCGTCAAAAAATTATGAAAAAACATGTGCCACACTTAGGGTTCTCCTAAACCTAATTTTTGTGCAATTGCGGAGTTGCGCAACTTAGAGCGTTCAAAAAGCCAGGTTGCACGCAATAAAACAAATCGACTTGGGTATGAATTTTTCATGAAATTTGACGTAGAATCCGAATCTGTAATAAAAAAGGGGGGTTCCATTTGAAAAAATGAAGTTAGTGTCAATTGCGTACGATTGCGCGCAACTTTTTTGCGCAAAAGTATTTTTCCTGAGATCTTCACAAAAAATCATGAAGAATTGCGTTGATCGGAATTTTTTACGCTGTATTTTGCGAAAATTAAGGGGGTGTAACCTTTTCGTGAAACACCCTGTATATATACTTCAATATAAACCCTTAAATTTTCGTAGGGAGCGAACGGTTCGTCCTACAGAGCTCCGCGTGGTCTCAAAAAATTTTAAAAATTCTATAGAATCTCAAATTGAAGGAAAAACAATGCCTTTATATCAAAATTGTTTGAGTTAGGGCGTTTTCAAAATTTCAAAATTGATTTTGGAACCCTTAGAAGTGACCTACATCAACCAAAAGCTTCGGGGCACAACTAGACCCTAAATGGAGCCTACATACCAAATTTCATCAAAATCGGTCAATGCTAAGTGGCAAAAGTGCCGCGTATGGCGGACGGACGGCCAAATTTTTATTCGATTTTTGGATTCTACGTACCGTGAAACGTAAACCATCAAATTTTGAGGGGGTGTTAAAAAATTTTTTTCCTTGGTCGATTCCAAAGGTTCATTATTGAAAATAATAAACCAAAAATCAAGTTAGTTGTGTTCATTTAGCAATGCTCTCTGAATGAGAAGTAGGAAATCCAATTCTACCGAAACATCGTTTACATACAGAAAACAGTGTGAGGTCATGTTATTTTCTGTTCAAATTTTCTCCAGGATGCACCATAATATCGATAGCATCATCAGAGCGCCGAAACTGGATTGAATTTTAAAATCTATACCTCTGTAGGCCTGCTACTTGTGGCGATTGTGTCGATGACCACAGACATTCGACAGGGTTAAGGTTTCGATCCGCGGCGTAGTTGGTAGCAGCACGAGGTTGTGACGCCACGTGCCGATCCCAAGTTCACCGAATGACACAAAACCCAACGTGGCGAGCTCAGGTGGGAAGGGGAAGGCAAACAAATATCGAAACAATAGTTAAATTTACAAGGGGTAGCGTGTGGTATTTACCTGTGACGAGGCGGAGAAGTGGCCAGCCGGATTCCTCGGGATGATGCAATCTGAAATGTTTAGCCTTAAGGGCGTCCTACTAAGAAAATGGCGTCCGCCAAATGCGACGCTGCCGAAGGGGCCTACGAAGGTGTCTGAGGGACGCCTCGGAAAAGATGGCGGAGTGTGACGCGTCACCAAGCTCCGGTTTTCACACTGAGGAACCAGGTAAAATGATAAAAGACATCAAATGCAAAATTACAACAAATAAAAGGTAAGTTTATTAAATACGCAAATGGTTTTCTGACTAGGCACACCGAAGGGTGTGTCGAAAAGAAGCCTGATGGGCGCAACAACACAAGTAAGTATGGCACAAGATTAAATGTTCAATAGGATAGATTTGCAGATGATATTTCAAATGTACAAATTAATAACTCCAATTTGACTTTGTGTTTCAGGTTTCCAGAGTATATCAGTTCAACGTTCCAGGTTTTCAACAAAGGTGAGTATGGTAAGTATAGGTTAGCTTTATGTTGCAGGTAAGTATTTAGCTTTAACCTTCAATCCGTACCGAGGTATGACATACCGTTCCCCCCCTTTCAAAGGGCTCTGGCGCCACCTGTGATAGGATGAACTGGCCTGACGCCTCAGTACCCTCGTGGCTCCCAGAGGACATGCGTAATTAGGTAAATAAACGTTCGTTGCTCCGCCCCTTCCCCCCCTACTCACTCAAACTCGTAGGTTTGCCGAGGTATGACATACCGACGGTACGTGAACAGCAAAATTTACTTGAGGTATGAGATACTCTCGGTACGTGCAACAGTGGTTTTCGATACAAAACCATTGTTACAGTTATAATTTACAATAGGTAATTCTTCAACTACACCAATTATAGTCACTTGCCTCGTATTTCTTCAACATTTACCCATTTTGATAGGCCATTCTATGTCTACCTGATTACTCTCAGCACCTACCTAGTTCATATCCTTTCTTGAGGTGACTCGATTTTAGTGTCGTATTTTTTCATGTATTCATTCAGATAAAAACATGGAGAAACCCTCAGTATTTACTTTTGAGATCAATATGTATGTGACATGATTCTAGTGTTCATTTCGTGGTGCTCTGTTCTTAGTTCAATAATGTATTCATATTTTTTCCAGTCATGTATTCATAATGTTTTTTTCAGAAATTTTCGTAGAGTAGCGGCAATTTACGATGATGACATTAATGCATTAATAATGTTTAATAATGTGAGAATTTATAATGAAGACTGCCAAACGCTGTGTTTAAAATAATAAATAATGTTAGGAATTTATCAACAAGACTGAGAAAGAATACATAAAAGTTGGTTCCTAGTTATTTAATATTCTCCTTATTTCATGCCTATAACATTCCCCCAGATCAGAAGGCTTTAAATGGTACACAATACTATATTATATTGGATAAAACTCGATTTCCCATACTCGGTATCTCATACCGTCAGTACATGCAACCGTCAACAAGGTGACGGTACGGATTGAAGGTTAAGTTACAACTTTCAATATTACGACTGTTGTCCAAATGTTTCAGAATTACTTCTACGCACTGTCCTAACTGCATTGGCCAATGGTTTAAAGGTAGTTATAGTTTTCACTCACACGTGTCAGGGCCCTGAGGTATCCTTCCAGGTGTGATGTGGCGGTTGTGGTGGTTGTGGCGACGGACGTCCAGTGAATCCAGGGGATCTTCAACCAGATCAATTCGGCGCGAGACGGCAATTTCGATGGTCAGGGATCTTACGAAAAGCGTCTTGAAAGTATTTGGGGGCGGTTTTGACTCTAACAGGCTCAAGTTCACGGGCTGCGGGGCTCACGGTGACTCTTACTGAATATCTGAGGGGGGTCTGCCTGTGGAGGGGGCTGCTCGTTGGTTTTGTTCTGGATGGTCCCCCTCCGCTCCCTCGACGGACGGGCGCCTGCCAGGTGGAGACTTCTGATTGGCTCCCCCCGCCGAGGGAGGGACGCTCTGGCTGGAGACGGCGTCTTCATGTTGAGGGGGGGGTGACGTCACCTTTTTGAGCTGACCACGGATCCGAATCTGACAATACTCGCCGCGGGTGGCTATGACAAATTCGGATCGGAAGGGAGTTAACGAATTAACCCAGTCTCTTCACTGGAAATGTTCCCCAGTGAGTGGAGACTCACACCTCATACCCATCGATATTGTAAATTGTATTAAATACAATGAGGAAGGTGGAGGAAAAAGGGATGATAAATTTTATTATCCCTTTTTCCTCCACCTTCCTCATCAGGGAACATCGTACCATTTCCAGAATCATGATAAGTAGCCTGTGAGTCACGAAAATCCATGATCTGCGATACAAAATAAGTGAGGTGGCCTCCCTCTTCTACCAGAGCTAGTTTGACGCCGCGATGGTGATACAAGTTGTCGTCAGACTTTTATCTGTTGGTTTCAGTAAGCACTCAGTTGAAGATATTCACTCAATACAATGTGAAAGAGCGGAAACCCACGCTATGACGCGGTTTTTGTGATTATGATGACCCTGCTTCTTTGTGCCGCGGTTGATCGAACTTCAGAGGTACCATGATAGAACATAAAGATATAATGATGATATTGAATTTGTATGATACTAAAACATTTAATGATAATGAAAATATCTAATGATATTATCTGAACTTCAAGGATAGTCACCGGAAACAGGGTATTTCTGTGATAATTAATACTCCTAATCACTCCCTACCCATGCAAATGTTGATACTCTGAAGAAGAATTGGGCAATTGAAAATTTGTCTGAATCTACCAAACAGAAACAAACCTTTTTTTGGAATGCCCTCAGAATGCGCCCTTATACTTTCCCGGGCGTCTACCCGGGTAGACAGCAGCTCTTTTCTCCCTGGCGGGCGTCTGCCTCCCATAGGGACTCATAATTTTGAAAGTCTCGTGAAGAATGATATCGAGTGTACTGATATCGAGTTTCCGTTTGTGCTTTGTTACACTTCACTGCCTTCTAGACTTTTCACCAGAATGAGCCGGAATAGGATGGGACATTTTTCTTACTAGGTACAGCCACAGTAGGTTGTTCATAACGACGCTCAAGGGACTTCTACAATAACATCATTATAAGAGATCACGATACCCGAAACAGAAAAAGATGAAGGGATGGTATAAGAAATGGATGAAATCCCTTCGTTACATCCTAAATAACATGTGATATTATCACTATATCCGGCGTCGTTATCTACTACGTCGGAATCTACTGTATTTCTTTACATACAGCTAAATTTCCTAATGTCGGCTGATTTTCCCTGTTGTTTTAACTGAATAATATCCCTTTTCCCCAGTAAAACAGGTATATACGTATGAAGATTTAGAGCTATTGCTTCCTCGTATCCATAACCCGATTGTATAGATGATCCGATGCATAGTAGTTAATCTTAAAACATCAGTCTCTAAGTACCTTCCACTACCCTCATAGGGGACTCTACACGTCAACCGACACAATCTCTGAATATTGTTGGAAAATGTAGAAGTTATGGCTGTAACATGGATATATTCTTTTGCACATGCACAGTGGCTACTATCAGTTTGTGGGTAATGATTTTCATAGGGGACCATGTACACGCTATTTCGCAAAATCCCCGAAATTTTCATGGAGATCGGATGAGAATTGTAGAAGTTATGGCTGATGCAATTATTTTCACATATGCCAAATCTGTGTGGCACATAGCCTCCGCGTATCCATAAACCGATTGGTGTAGTCTCAAAACATCAATAGCTAAGTAGCTTTTAGGGGACCATCTAAACATCAACCAGCACAATCTGTGAATATTGTTGGGAAATGAAGAAGTTATGGCTGTTACAAGGATTTCACTTTTGCGCATGCGCAGCGGCTACTATCGGTCTGAGGGTGAAGAATTTCATAGGGGACCATCTACACAAACCCACACAACCACTGAAAATTTCCTTGAAAAGTGAAAACAAAGCTTCCGCTACCTTGGTAGACTCGGAATCAAAATATGAGGATCCACAGCTTGGACAGAACAGTGTCAATTACACAACTTGGATAACACACGATCCCCCTTTTGGTTTATTATTTTCAATAATAAGCCTTTGGAATCGAGCAAGGAAAAAAAAATTTCACGTACGCCGCACAGTGGGGCCGGAGTGGAAAAAACTCCATTTTTGCAAAGTGACTAAAAAAGAAATGTAATGTGGTTTTCTCAAAGTCTATTACCTGTAGAATCAGAGTGTGAAGGACCTTCAATGTTTAAAAATTGTTTTCACTGCTAAATGGGGGCTCAAACCTGATATTTCGAGATTTTAAGCACTTGGAGAGTGGAATTTGAAAATTTCCTAACACGTTCTATGTGTTTCAAAAAATTTAAATAAAATTATATAATGTTGGATATATATATATGTAGTATCTCTAAAAAATATTAATTATTTTTTCATAACATTTTAGCTTGAACATTAGCTCCAGATTTGGGGTTTTATAGCGAAATACAACTTTAGAGGAGTGGAAAACCCGAGCTTCGCCTTCCTTCGGTTTGGCTCATTTTTTTTTCTTAAAAATCTAACCATTAGTAAGAAGCCGTAAAAATTTCATAGCCGTATTTCACCGAATCTAGATGTAGTGGGTTAAAATGTGATTAAAGGTACACCAAGAACGCCATCTCCGCAGTCACCGCAGCTTCAGAGTAAAACCCTTCTAAAGGTTGTAACTTCTACATTTTCCTCTCGAAATCGATAAAATTTCCAGGGATTGTGAATGTTGACATGCAGAATGTCCCCTATATGGGCTGTTAGCTACAATCACAGAGTAACGGAGTCAAGTTAAGGCTACAATGGTCGGATCATCTATGCAATCGGGTTATGGATACTGGGAAGCTATGTGCCACACCCAATTGGCAGACATTGTTTTATTTTTTATTGGAAAACAGAATGATGTAAATAGCGACGTTTTCGTAAAATATTTCTGCTAAGTGTCAACAAGGTTCTGTTTGAACACACCAGGTTCTTCGGATTGTCATTCGCAGTAGTGTGGTCAGTTCGTACTGTCGTGTCATACCGAGAACATGTCATCGTTGGAAATCTCTTATTCGGATTTAGCAAACGTTTAATTTGGATTCGTTCCAAAATTCGATCGCTTACTATTCAATTTTCAGAGGTTATTATCACTCAAAATTTTGTCAAAATTAAATATATAAATATATATTTACCCATATATATTTACATATAGGTATATATTTACATACATACATATAGAAACCTCAATTCAATCATCTTTATCGTATCCTATAACCTCTGAAACGAAGGAAAAAAAACGCTGCAAATCATTGCTCAAAGGTTTATTATTTTGTGTATAGATCATCCTTCTGTGTAGATCACTGGTTCTCCATCAATAGCACCTACCACCATCTGTATTCTCCCTTGACCTTCCCTCTCAAATTTCAGCTCCTGCGTTCAATAGGATTGAAAATGGCTTCGGAGCTCACTCAGCTGATCAGTGATCTGAAGAGTGAAGAAGATCTCCTCGAATGCTGGAGACGCCTGGAAGAGCACTTCCATTCAATAGGATTGAAAATGGCTTTGGAGCTCACTTAGCTGATCAGTGATCTGAAGAGTGAAGAAGATCTCCTCGAATGCTGGAGACGCCTGGAAGAGCACTTCCATTCAATAGGATTGAAAATGGCTTTGGAGCTCACTCAGCTGATCAGTGATCTGAAGAGTGAAGAAGATCTCCTCGAATGCTGGAGACGCCTGGAAGAGCACTTCCATTCAATAGGATTGAAAATGGCTTTGGAGCTCACTCAGCTGATCAGTGATCTGAAGAGTGAAGAAGATCTCCTCGAATGCTGGAGACGCCTGGAAGAGCACTTCCATTCAATAGGATTGAAAATGGCTTTGGAGCTCACTCAGCTGATCAGTGATGTGAGGAGTGAAGAAGATATCCTCGAATGCTGGAGACGCCTGGAAGAGCACCTCCATTCAATAGGATTGAAAATGGCTTCGGAGCTCACTCAGCTGATCAGTGATCTGATCAGTGAGCAATTATTTGCAGCGTTTTTTACCTACAAACATTGTTTTACCTACCAACTTTTTTTTACCTACCAACTATTGGTAGGTACTACCTACCACACTATAATGGCTTCACACCTTCACAATCAAGTTTATTAGAAAGAACTAAACGCTTCACACTCGATTCGAAAAATAGAAAGCTTGATATGGAAATTTGATTACTGGTTACGCAGAAGGCAAAACTGTATACAAATCGAAGAAATGAACAGCGATCGCATTTTAGTCCGATCAAATTTGAATGGAGATTAGACCTCTTTTGCGATTCACACTCATGATTCTGTTTTATCGAAGGAAAACCTTCAAATACTCGTAGGGACCGAACGGTTTGTCCTACAGAGCTCCGGGTGGTCTCAAAAATTTTTAAAAATTCTGTACTATTCAAAATTGGTGAAAAAACGATACCTTTATTTCGAGAGTTTTCGAGCTAGGGCACTCTTGAAAATTTCAACCCTTAATTTTCACCCCTTAGAAGTGTCCTACATCAACCAAAAGCTTCGCGGCACAACTAGACCACAAATGGAGCCCATATACCAAATTTGAACCAAATCGGTCCAGTGTTGCTAAGAAAAGTGCCGCGTACGGCGGACGGCGGACGGCGTACGGCGGACGGCGTACGGCGGACGGCGTACGGCGGACGGACGGAAATTTTTTTATTCGATTTTCGTATTCTACGTACCTTGAAACGTAAAACATCAAATTTTGAGGGGGGGTTAAAAAATTTTTTTTCTTGCTCGATTCCAAAGGCTTATTATTGAAAATAATAAACCAAAATTACACACACCCATCGCCTCTAAAACCGCTTTTCTGTTTTTTCACACGCTTTTCCACTTTGAGTAACATTTTTTTTTTTTTTTCAAATTTCAAGATTCAGTACTAAAATAATAAATTTAAACGTCAGAAAACATATTTTTCTATTGTATTTTCGTATTCGGAATCGAATGAAACCATTCCCAAGACGATACAGTAATTCGTTCAATAGATAATGACTTTTTTCCGCTTTTTGGCCATTTGGCCCCACTGTCCGCCGTGAGCGGAACTTTTCTTAGCAATACTGGACCGATTTGGTTCAAATTTGGTATATGGGCTCCATTTGGGGTCTAGTTGCGACGCGAAGCTTTTGGTTGATGCCAGTCACTTCTAAGGGTTAAACATTGAGGGTTGAAATTTTCAAGAGTGTCCTAGCTCGAAAACTCGATTGTATAGGTGATCCGATGCATAGTAGTAATTCTCAAAACATCAATCTCTAAGTACCTTCCACTACCCTCATAGGGGACCATCTACACGCTAATCTGAACAATCCTGAAATTTCGTCGAAGTTGGATGGAAAATGTAGAATTTATGGCTGTTACAAGTAATTCATGTTTGCAGCAACTATAATTTAGTCTGGGGGAGATGATTTTCATAGGCGACCATCTACTAGCCAATCTAAATAACCCTAGAAAATTTCATCAAATTCGTATGAACAATGTAAGTGTTATGGTTGTTACAAGGGGCCTCTGCGCATGCGCAAACGCATGCGCAGAGGCTACTGTAAATTTTAAGGCCTTGATTTTTATTGGGGACCATCTAGAACCCTGAAAAATTCATCGAAATTGGATAGAAAAGTGGGAGTTATTGCTATGGCAAGGATTTCATGACTGACAGACAGACAGACAGACTTAGAACGCGAGTGGAAATTTCGATTTTGGAAAACTTGTTTTTTTCAACCTTGAAAAGAGAAAACAAAGCTTCCGCTACCTTGGTAGACTGGGAAGCAAAAGGTTGACATTATTGCTTGAGGAAGGTGCCTTGAGGGTCACTATATACACTCGGCGTCTTGGCACCTATTCCGGTAGACGGGGTGCTGAAAATATTTTAAGTACATATATCTTTTTGATTCTATGAGACGCACAAAAAATGAATTATTTTATTATTTTATTATTTTCAACATTTATAAAAAGCATCCAGATACCGGTTAAGCTTGACAACTCAATGAAAAAAATCGGAAAACAACCGAGCTTCCCGAAAACACACGGAAGCGCTCTCACGCACGTTAAAAACAACCGTTAAAACACGAACGTGACCGGAGAGACGAAATGAAAGCTCAGCGACATTCAATCATGAATAGTCATAGAGCACCTCCCATTTATTTATTCGGAAGTTTCTGGCGAATTTGAATGGGGAGTCCCACCTTGACTGTTTGGTGGGCTATTGAATAACTTGCAATGTGTTCGCCTTCATCGATACTAGAATTAGCGGAGTAACGAAAACAACTCGTTCGAAGCTTTTCTACCGACTGGAATGAATTCGTGTATTCGTTTCCCCTTGAGTATTCAGAAATACGGGCTTTCGAGCGTTTCCGGTGCTTTCGTCAATTAACCGCTCGCTCAGGTTTCAATTCACGGGGTGTATCAACACCTGGATTCGTTGATTTGATTGGTTTTCACGATGGGAAGTTTCATGCTGGTATAAAGATCAGAGAAAACGTCGAGTAGTAATAATTAATTCAACTTAATTCAATGACTTAATTCAATTCTTGCATTTGTTTTAATGGCTTAGCCCTTATGCAAGGAGTAGATCTTGATCTAGAAGAACATAATACAACCACTAACAGACAAAAAGGAAAAACATGCATTAAAAATGTATGGCTTGAGTTAAAAATGCATAACATAACTGGAGGATAAATTAAGCACCCACCTGGTACGTTATAAACCATATGATTAAACTTTGTGGGGCTTTGATAGAACAATCTGATGTTCATGGCACTAATGGCGAACAAAAAAACACTGTTCACATGGTGCTGGTCCTGGAACTGCATGCTGAGTAGGTCTCCCTCAAACCTTTCCATGCAAGGGTGCAAGTAACGATCTCTTCGTGGCTCGAAATGAGGGCATGTGAAGTGGAAATGATGGAGGTTGTCTGGCTCGTCCAGAGGTGCAGATTGGGCACACACTATCATTCTGGAGGACCACAATGCTCTTCTGCCATCTCAGCCCGACCATCTGCCCGAAAGGCGTAGCTGCAATAGCAGACTCCACTTGCCCATTCCAATCCTCAAGTATGAGGAGTCGTGTATTATGAAGCGGCATACATCTGAGAATGCTGGGTGCTTCATCTTGGGAACTCAAGAGGACCACATAATCCAGGTATATGGACTCCTGGTTCGTGTCTATCCTAGTGACAGTGATTTTCGAGCGTCGAAAAGGGTAGCCAACATGTGCCAGGATGCCACATACCTGCGTATCCTGTGTCCGGCCCCTGAAGGTCGTACTGGGAGCATAAACCAGCCAGGCAGCGTTTTGGCAGCCGATATTCAACCATGGAGAGGCATTTTCTCCACCACCTCAATGCCATCATAAGACCTCTCACTGCCATGTGCTTGTACCCCGCTTCTCTTCTACCCATAAAGTGTGGGGTCCTGGTCGAACAGCTCAAGAAGCTCTTGAAGAACCTGCAACCCACCGATTCGATGGCATCCATGTATGTTAGCCCCTGAATATCAGCGTTGTACAGAAGTATGGGGGCAACTATACAGTCGAAAAGTTTTGTGACCACCCCTTCAGGCGTCGGGTGAGGCGCAAATATGTGCCTCATCTTGGGACCCCAAGAGGACCGCATAATCCAGGTATATGGACTCCTGGTTCGTGTCTATCCTAGTGACAGTGATTTCCGAGCGTCGAAAAGGGTAGCCAACTTGTGCCAAGATGCCACATACCTGCGTGTCCTGTGTCCGGCCCCTGAAGGTCGTGCTGGGAGAATAAACCAGCCATGCAGCGTTTTGGCAGCCGATATTCAACCATGGAGATGCATTTTCTCCACCACCTCAATGCCATCGCAAGGACCCCACGCCATGTTCTTGTACCCCACTTCTTTTCTATCCATACAGTGTGGGGTCCTGGTCGAACAGTCCAAGAAGCTCTTGAAGAACCTGCAACCCACCGATTCGATGGCATCCATGTATCTCAGCTCCTAAATATCAGCGTTGTACAGAAGTATGGTGGCAACTATAGAGTCAAAAAGTTTTGCGACCACCCCCCAGGCGTCGGGTTTCGATTTTCGGATTTTGTCCTTCACCTGAGTGAGAGCCAACATTCCTCTGGACATTGAAAAGTGAAAACAATGCTTCCGCTACCTTGGTATTATACCAAGTATAATACTCGGAAGCAAAATTCATTTGGAGAAAATTACAAGAGAAACAGTGGTGAAGTAAAGACTCGAATGAAAACTCGCACTGGTGGCTTCACGATTTTATCATGTCAGCTGATTATGGGACGCTGGCAACCATTGAAACTAGAATTGACCTTTCCTCGGATGTTGATGGTTAAAAAAACGCCCCAAGCCCCTTTCGGGAGGCGGGAGAATTCAATATTTTCACATTGGTGCTACAAATTCCAGATGATGGAGAAATAGTGAGTAAATTAAAAAAGTAAGCAAACAACCGTTTCAGGTCGGATTTTCGTCTGACTTCCATTCCTGGCGTTGCAGACGTCTTTAACTGTCTTCCAAAGGGAAGATAAGGATTGATTTTGATGATTTCGTTCTTGGCTTCCCTTTGCCTCTCCGCCCTTGTTTGGAATGAGGGGGGCGATGAGCCCCGGACGCACGAAATCCCTGACTCTGGCGACGAGATTCGATCCCACGACCCCAAAGTGGGGAAATAAAAGATGGATGGAAGGAAAATATCTGTCTCAACTCTAACAACGAAGTCCAGTATTCTCATTAAACAGATTAGTAACTCAAAATCCAAATATATTATTCGAGAGAAGGGAATACGGGCGGAGGAGGACTTCAAAGTTCTTCCTTTAATCTCCTCTTTTGTTCGTAAATGAGTGAGCAAGAAGGGAAGAGGCGTTATTTTAATCGCAGAGGCATAACTTTTGTTCCGGAAACAGAAGGTTGAGTGGACAAAGATAAATGTTGAGCAATAGCCTACGTTGCCAAGATGGGGTCATTTAGGGACCGTTTGCTCTGAAAAAATGCCTCAACGTAGAAACAAAAAAGTTTTTGGTGCTCATTTCTTATTGAGGCCACTTTTTCATCATCATAATTTCTTCAAAGTATGTAAATACTACTTTTAACATTCCGACAAAACAAAACTGGTATTATTTTCATGGGTTAGAGAAAAACGGTTGGAAAGCCATGATAGTTTTAACATGATGGTACTTTTTGATAAATTAGAAATGTTGATACATCAGATATTCTAATACATTGGACATTTTGACATTATATAATTGGGCGAATTGGACATTTGATACCTTAAATTGTTTAATACATTCGAAATTTTGATAGGTTGAACATTTTGAGAATGAAGATATCTTGATGTATGGAGATAAGCATCGGATATTTTGTTTCGTTGGACACTTGGAGAACTGAGACATTATGATACATCGAACATTTTGATACACTGAATTTTGTGATAGATTGGATATTTTGTTACGTTGAATATGTCTATGCCTTAGATATCTGGATACAGTGGTAGATTTAGATAAATTAGATATTCTGATAGGTTGTACATTTTGATAGATTGAGCACTTTGATACTTTGGACGTTTTGATATATCGGATATTTTGATGTGTTGGACAATTTGATACCTTGGTAAATTGAACAGTTAGAGGTTTTGAAAAGTTTTACATCGGTTGGACATTCCGATACTTCGATACTTTGATATTTGGGATATTTTGCTACAATGAATATTTCCATGTCGATGCAACTGGATAAATTGAGCATATAAATATATTTTGTGACGTTGAATATGTCGATACCTTAGGCAACTTGATACATTGTACATTTGGATACCTACCTACATTAAAAATATACATATAGGTTGGACATTTTGATACGCTGGACATTTTGATACTACGTATATCCGTTTTGGTATATGTTGGACATATTGATACTTCAGAAGTATCTAATTACATACCTATGAGATACCTATATTTGATATTTCGGACATTTTGATTTCAGGCGTTTTGGTAGGTTGGATGTTTTGGTGAGTTCAACATTTTGATACCTCAGACATTTAACATAAGTTGTTTATTTTGTTACGTAGTTCATTATGATACGCCGGACATTCTCATATCTTGGAAATTTCGATGCAGTGGACATTTCCATGTGATTGACATTTAGCACATTTGATATTTTGAAAAGTGAAACATTTCGATATGTAGGATTCTGATTGGTTTTCGTCCGACTGCCAATCCTGGCGTTTCGGACGTCATCAGCTGTCTTTCAAAGGGAAGATCAGACTTTGCTCTGATGGTTTCGCTCATGGCCTCCCATTGCCTTACCTCCCCGGGTCGGACGATGGGTGGTGGGGGGATGAGCCCGGCTCGCACGAAATTACGCCGCCGCGGCGAGAATCGAACTCGCGGCTTCCCGCAGTAGACGGTCCGAGTCTCGTCGGTAAATGACGCACTCCGTAGTGAGCGCGGCCACGGCTGACACCCTAGGATTTTGATAACTAAGATATTTTGATACGTGGGATTTTTCCACACCTTGGACATTTCGATGCAATGACAATACTGATACGTTGGACATTTTGATAAGTTAGACGTTCTGATGAGTCTTTCATTTCTATACGTTGAGCATTTTGATAGTATCTTAGTATGTCAGGTAATTTAATATGCTGGGAATCTATTTCTGACCACGAGTAATAGTGAATTTATTGAGTTAAGAAATTTCATAACTACCTAAAGTGAACTTGATTTTATAATTTATATGACTGGACATAGAAAGAATATGATGGGGAACCAATAATGATAGTTCGTACAAGGTACAACACTTGAATTTTTATAACAGTGAGGCGAAATTTTGAAGAAATAATTCGTAATCTTAGAGAATTGTAAAGGTTGTAGAGAATGTTAGAAAGTTAACTACTGGTCTTTTTCATGGCCATAAATGTCACTAGAAATGCTGGTAGTGTTCAATACCGTCGTTCAGTACTGATGTCTAAGTGGTGCAATGGATGTTTCAGTTTGATTTCAGCGAATTTTCGAAGACAATGAAACTATAGTAATGCACTCAAAATGTTTAGCAGACTTTTTAATTTGTTTGTTTCTTTTATTTTTTCATTTTTCATGATACGTCAAGTTTGATTGAACCTCATTGATGTGTCATCCCTCAGAACGTTTAGGTATGTCTGAATATCGATTAAGTACGAGAATGATTAATTCGGTAACAACCTTCAGAGAACACGAAAATTCTAAGTATGTATCAGGCAGTTGCTTTTGCTACTTACAACTGGTAGGAATATGGTTTTCAAATAATGCCTTCTCGCTTGGGTCATTTCCCATCACTTGTGTCTAGGGGCTAGGTGATGTTTCCAGTTCACAGAATGCTGCGGTTGTAGAGTTTCAAGGTACAATACCTTCACCATGATGCTGACTATTCCGTATTTCATCCTACTTATAACCCACCTCTGTGACTATGTCGATGCGAATGCTGTTGAAGACCGTATACAACAGTAGTGAATTCATCGACTGTAAGGTTGAAACAAGCTGAAGTAATAATTGTTTTTTTTCTGTTTACAGATTTCCGTAAATCGATGATGTTAAATGCAACTATGGAAGAAGAGGAAGAGTTTTCCTTCAACGAGACTTACAATGAGACGATCGACTGTTCTCTCAGGGGTCCTGGAGGTCTCCTCAGCACCTCGTACTTCCAGAGCGCCGTCTACGCCCTGTACATACTCATCTTCGTGATCGCACTCAGCGGAAATGGACTCGTCTGCTACGTCGTGCAGAGCAGCCCGAGGATGCGGACCGTCACGAACTTCTTCATCGGGAACTTGGCCGTGGGAGACATCCTCATGGCTCTCTTCTGCGTCCCGTTCTCCTGCGTCCCTGCTCTCCTCCAGCACTGGCCCTTCGGCCCGCATCTCTGCCGGCTGGTCAGCTACACACAAGCAGTCTCAGTTCTAGTGAGTTACATTAATTATTTATTTGTATAAGAAAATCTCTTACCGTCGGTTCATACTCCATTGGGTCTTTGATGCTTGCAAATAGGCAGGAATCTTTCGCAATAAGTTCGTGAAGACGTGTTTATTTGGCCATTTGAGTTTATTTTCTTCATTAATGAAACTTTGGAATCGATCAAGAAAAAAATTTACCTCCCCCCCCAAATTTGTTGGTATACGCTTCAAGGTAAGTACGTAGAATTCGAAAATCGAAGAAAAAATTTTCCGTCAGTCCGCCGTACGCGGCACTTTTCTTAGCAACCCTGGACCAATTTGGTTAAAATTTGGCATATAGGATCCATTTGGGGTCTAGTTGTGCCGCAAAGTTTTTGGTTGATGTCAGTCACTTCTAAGGGATGCAAATTAAGGTGCACAAGAAATATCATAGACGGAACACGGAAGTTTCGGTACGAAAATATATAATGTTGAGTAAACGCGGACAGAGAAAACGGAAAAGTAGGTGAGTAAGTAAAGAACACGGAATTCTGGGAACAGAAAAATGTAGGCCAAAAAAGACACGTCACTTCAAACTAGAGGTGTGTCGGTACAGCTGTACCGGGACTGTGGAACCGAGTATCAGGTTGGAACGGTTCCACGCAGTGACAAAAACTCAGCCCTTACCGGTCCAGTTCCACGGACCGATAGGTAAGATATCTCGAAATGGCTCTGGACCGGGAAGAGATCATTCTGACTGGTGAGGATCGAACTAGACCGGTAAGGATGGAACCGGACCGATAAGATATCATGGAGAATGGTTCAATGGCTCTGGATCGAGAAGGGTTTTGGACCAGTAAGCATGGATCTTGTTCTCAGTTCTGTTCCATGTTGTACCTGGAAGCGCCCTTCCTACTTCCATGGATTGAGAATGGTTCATGGAATCATGGAATGGCTCTTGAGCGGGAAGTTATCAGGACTGGTTAGCATGGAAGTTGTCTCCAGTATTATTGATTTATTATTGTCATGTTAAGTTCTTAAACTGCAACGTCATTATTCTTTCCTTGAATTGTTTGGTAACTATTACTTATAATAAATCGCCTCTTTTGTAACACTTGTTCAAATTCCTTCCTTTTAGCGAATTGTCAAGGAAAATGATGCTATTGTATTGCAAGTTGAGATCATAAGCATGGAAGAAGGACGATAGGGATTTGACTGCCTGCTTCATCCATGCCATGTGAGTGGGATTTGATCGCCTATACCGGTAATGGAACTGTACCGGTAATTTGGAGCGGTTACATCTTTGTCACTGTAACGGTTGGAACCGTTCCAGGGAAATACCTGGACCGACACACCCCTACTTCAAACTCACAGCTGACAATATCAGATGCGTAGTGTGATTGTGGAGTTAGTCCCTCCAAAGGGTTGAAAATTTAAAAAGTGCCCTAGCTCGAAAACTCTCGAAATAAAGGTATCGTTTTTTTACCAATTTAAGATAGCATCGAATTTTTAGAATTTT
The DNA here is from genome assembly GCA_009739505.2 of Apolygus lucorum. Lineage (NCBI taxonomy): Eukaryota > Metazoa > Arthropoda > Insecta > Hemiptera > Miridae > Apolygus > Apolygus lucorum. Next base: position 11,365,071 of record CM019181.2, on the reverse strand, counting down.
TAGAGACCACCCGGAGCTCTGTAGGACAATGTTTGCTCCCTACGAGTACTTAAGTGTTTTTCTTCGGTAAAACAGAGTCACGAGTGTGAATCGCAAAAGAGGTCTAATCTCCGTTCAAATTTTATTTGACTTAAATGTGATCGCTATTCGTTTCTTCGAGTTTCGTGGTGAAGCGTTTATTTCTTCCAAATAAACTTGATTGTGAAGATAATTATGTAGAAGGTAGGTAGTTGGTACCTACGGTTGGTAGGTTAAAAAAAAAAACCTGCAAATTATTACAAAAAGGATTATTATTTTCCTGTATAGATCGCTCGCTGTATATACTCGTCTGCAAAGATTACAGCTTTGCCATTGTCACTATAATTTTTTCTTGTTTTTTACCTATCAACCATAGGTACCTACCGACTAGAGAATTTTTGAAAATTTCAACCCTTAATTTCCATTTGGATTCCAAAATGAAGGGTTGAAATTTTCAAAAATGCCCTAGTAGGTAGTGGGTAACTGTGATTGGTAGGTAAAAAACAAAAAATGAATTATTATACTATTTATTCAATATTCAACTAATATAAAACCATGTAATTGAACTATATTCAACTTCATGTCGCATAGAGTACCCACTCTCATTCGAAAACTCGCTTACATAATAAATAAGCGGAATTCTTGCCTGATTTTTTTCATCCGAGAAAAACATACTTGGTTTTATTCAACTAAGTTCAGCTTTTATCAAGTATACTTGGACTACATGCATGATAAAACTGTACATGAACATCTCGAGTGCTTCAAGAACTGAAAAAAAATAAAGAAATTGCATAATTTTTTCAATATTTTTCGTGGGAAATGTTTTTGCTTCCGAGTCTACCAAGATAGCGGAACCTTTGTTTTCACTTTTCAAGGACGAAAAAAAAGTTCTCCAAAATCAAAATTTTCACTGGCGTTTTGCGTTTTAGACCTTTTTGAACAATTTTGGTTCCCTGTAACGCGCTTAACTATACGAAGTTATTGTCCGATTTCTATGAAATTTTCAGGAATTGTGCGGGTTGGTGTGTAGACGGTCCCCTATGAAAATCATCATCCCCGGACTGATAGAAGCGACTGTGCATGCGCAAACGTGAATTCCTTGTAACGGCCATTACTTCTACTGTGAGAATCCCAAATCCTATTCATTGCATCACTAGGCCTCAATAGGTCAGAGGTAGCGCATAGAATTATCCCTTCCCCGGGTCCCGGTTTCGAATCCCAGCCGAGGCTAATCGTTTTTCTGATCCAACCACATACATCTACTCACTTCTAAATTGTCTGGAATTTTCTAGAATTTTCTAGAAGAATCCAACCACATACATCTACTAAATTTTCTAGGATTGTCCAGATTAGCGTGTAGATGGTCCCCTATGAGGGTAGTGAAAGGTACTTAGAGATTGGTGTTTTGAGATTAACTACTATGCATCGGATCATCTATATAATCGGGTTATGGACACGACGAAGCTATGTGCCACACCCACTTGGCAGACTTTTTTTCTATGGGAGTTTGTGGAGTGAAACCCTTCAAATCGGACTACTTTGAAAAACATATTCAGTTGATGCTGGAATGCATTCTACCCCCTCAATGCAGTTTGGTGGACATGGCCCTCAAAGCTTTAAAGTTATTCGGTTAGAAAGCGTCCAGACGTTGCGACTCTAATCTCAATCCTTGACTATAATTTTGTTAGGTGACAGGATAAAAGGTTGTTTCATTGGGAATTCAACTGAGTTTGGGTTCGTAACTAATAGAATATTGGAACATCCAGTTGTTAAAACCACGATCCTTGGTAAATGGAAAACTAAGTTGCCCTTGCGGAGAGAGAGCTTTTGTCAGGAACAGTAAGGGACAAAATAATTGAGGGGTAATATATTTATCCGCCTTCTCTACCTACCCCTTGTACGCCATCAGATTTGCATGAAATTCGGTACGAAGGCCTTTGTCTTAGAACCGCAGGGTCATTGGGGAGGGACATTGGCGGTTCAAAGGCTCGAACCACTTCAACCTCTCTCATCGATATGCAAACACTGTGGAGCGGGTTCAATGGGGCCATCCAAAGCTCCCACCTCTTGGAGCGCGTTTTTCAAATGTTTACCACCGTATACAAGATAAACTGAGATTAAATTTTTACAGCGTACCTACTCGTACTGCAGGTGAGGTACTTACGATTACCTAACATAGTAACCTCCAAGTTAACAGGTGTTTTTCCGAGATCGCTTTGTAACTTAACATTATTATGTGCAAAATTATATTGTTGTCTTAAACTTTGTTCACTTAGTTCAATGAAAATTAATTCAAGTCGATTCGTTCACAGTATTTCCAGTAAGTGATGTATTGAAAGTATAAAAAAAATCAATTTAGGCAATTTAGATCATATAGGAAAAACGAATTGGCCGGAACATCTTTTGTAGGGATCGAACTGAAATGACGCAGTAGGTAACGAGAAGTAAATAAAATTACTAAACAAATCAAAATTCATCGCTATCCACGACACTACCGGCCCTGAAATGAGTGGTCAGCCAATCTTTCAACCAATACTTTCCACCATTGTGGACTTGATTCGACTTCGGTTGATACCAGCTAACCACTGTGAAGGTCAGGTCCAGATGTTCTTGCAGTCTGCTCCGGTACTTCGTATTTTAGAACTTTAATGTATTTTTTTCTCATATGATTTTGCTGAATTCGAGATAATGGTGATTTTAAACGTCTTAGGTCACAACCACATTCTGAAGGGATATTAGAAGGGTAGAATTTTCATGGCCAAGGAACGAAGTATCTATCACGAACAGCCGAATCATAATTTTCCGCAGAAATTGGCATTCCTCCGATACATTTCTTCGCACTATCTGAAAGGAAGCTGACTAGATAGTTGAACTTCTCTACAATCGAAAGAGAAGAATTCTTATGGACATTAATTTCGAGGAACTGCCAAAATTCATTGAATTTCAAAGGGTCGCCGTTAAACGGTTGAATTTGTAGTTTCGGGAGCTTAGCTGTTACTATACGATCAGAATTACTTACAGGAGATGATGTGACAGGAGAGCTTTTGTAAAATGCAAGCTCAGTATCGAGCGCTGAAATGACACTTACTGCACGCTGCCTCGTTGCATTCAATTCTAGAACTAGAGAATCAAAGTCACAATCTCCCCTCACTCCCCCTCACTCCTCCGCGATCGCACAAATTGAATTAAGTTTGTCTTTCATTATATCGATTCGTACACAGTATTTCCAGTAAGTAATACATTGAAAGTATAAGAAAATCAATTCAGACAATTTAGATCATATAGGAAAAACGAATTGGCCGGAACATCTTTCGTGGGGATCGAACCGAAATGTCGCAGTAGGTAACGAGAAGTAAATAAAATTAATGAACAAATCAAAATTCATCGCTCTCCGCGAAAATTTTCAACACTATCCCAACTATTTCACACCAAACTCAATATCTTCCTGCCATTCATCATCCATCATCCTGTTGTTATAATTCACAATTATACTTCTGTAGGTATGTTCCACAATAACGCCAAAACTGAATGAGATGAATAAATAATTATGCTGGAAAAAACTTTAAATTTGAAAATTCTAAGGATTTTTTGGTACAAAACTTTTGAGGATTGTAGGACACAACATTGTTTGGAACTAGATGGTGGAGATAAAATGCTGCAAATTATTACTCAACGGTTTATTTTTCCTAATAATGGTCCCGCCATTGCCACTACCTACCATCCATATTAAATATGGAAAAATTTTTTCGCTTCACATTCGAGTTAATTCTTTGAGAAATCAACGTTCACACTCAATTCGAAGAAGCTGTTGTGGGTGCCTTTAGTAGGAAATTTGATTACTGGTTGCTAAGCACGGGAAACTGAGTACAACTCGATGAAACGAACGAAGATCGCATTTTGGTCAGCGAAAATTTGAAAAGGCCTTCTTTGCGATTAAAACTCTAGAAATTAAAGTGTTTCTGAATCATCGTAAGTCCGACCCTTAAGGGGGTCTCACTCGGTTGCCGTTCAATCTTCGTTCTGGGTTAGTATTTCACGAAATCAAAGGCGCAAAAACTTGAAAAGTTGTAACTAAATTTGAAATTTTGAAGGATTTTAGAAATCTATTAGTGCGCGGCCCTAGGGAATTGAAAAACTGAATTATTGCCGCTGAAATCATCAAAATCGAACAATAATTGCCAAAGAAATACGGGAAAAAAACATGGAAAAACCCGTCTATTTCAACCCGTCAACCCCTAGGGCCGTGCACTAATTAATTTCTGAAATCCTTTGAAATTTCAAATTTAGGTTCAATGTTTTACGTTTTTGCGCCTTCAATTTCCCTAAATACTAAAAACAAACGGCGACCGACAGAGACCCCCTTAAGTCTTCATAGGAGCGAATGGATTGTCCTATTCGTTTTTTCCATATCATGTAGCTAAACTTGAAAATTTCAAGGATTTTACAAATGCATTAGTGTATGGGCTTTGGGAATTGAAAAAATTAAAGATTGCCGCTGAAATCATCAAAATCGAACAATAATTGCCAGAGAAATACGGGAAAACCCCGTCTATTTCAATCAATTCCCTAGGGCCGTGCACTAATGAATTTCTAAAATCCTTTGAAATTTCAAATTTAGATACAACTTTTTACGTTTGTGCGCCTTCAATTTCCCTAAATACTAAAAACAAACGGCGAACGACTGAGACCCCCTCAAGTCTTCATAGGAGCGAATGGATTGTCCTACAGACCTTCGCGTGGTCTCTAAAAATTCTGAAAATTCGAAACTATTTATTCTTAATTGGCAAAAAACCTTTGTTTCGAAAGTTTTCGAGCTAGGGCACTTTTGAAAATTTTAACCCTTAATTTTCACCCCTATAAAGTACATCAACCAAAAGCTTCAGGGCTTAACTAGACCCCTACTGGAGCCCATGGACCAAATTAACCAAAAAAAGCCGTTTTTGGCACAATTTTTATTCGATTTTCGGATTCTACGTACTACTACTTTTAAAGGTAAACCAATAAATTTTGAGTGGGTTAACTTTTTCCTTGGTCCATTCCAAAAGTTCATTATTGAGAATAATAAACTAAAATTGGAGGAAAGTTGAATGTAGGGACTGAAATGGATACCTGCACCTCGCCGGAGGGAGAGAGAAAATAAATTTGTTATAAATAGTGGAAAATTGGTGACGGGGTTCATCGATCCGGTTAACAAGCCCGTAACTCGGAATAATTTTCTGGAAGGATGAGCCCGAGAGGTGCCGCATGAGGCGACCGTCATATATTTGCATAACAGTCGTGCTCCGGGAAATTCCATTTCCTCGCCCTCCCACGCTCTTCGTAGAGATTATTCTCCCACGAGCAGAACCGTCGTTGTTCCTTTTATGATCACTCTTCTTGATCTCTTTCTATTTGGTCAATAACGGGTCGAAAAGCATTGAGACCCATGCTGGAGAGGGAAGGGGTAGATACATACGAGTGAGGTCATTCTCGGTCTGCTTCAAAGAAGAGACATTTGCCTTCAGTAATATGAGATGAGATTTTCTTTTATCACACTTGCAGAACCCATATTGAGCCTCAATTCCACATCCTTGGTGATAGACCGTCGAGATTCGCATATCTAATGTTCACCTATTTAATGGAGGATTCAAGAACCGTCCCCCGCGACATCCATCAACCTCTTCAACCACCACTATCCACCATTAACTCAGACATTGGCAATCAACAAAGAGAAAACACACACTGGGATGGGTTTGGTGAGACGAGGACGCCAGCGGGGTTAGGAATAGGGACGGCACGATACTCCAAAGTATCGATACTCCTTTCATTACCATATTTCTCAGGAAGTATCGATACCCGATATATTTTCGATACCGATATTATTAGATATCGCTTCGACAATATCGGCTCAAAGTATCGATACTATCGATATTTCAAATTAACCCTGTGATGATTTCGCAAACCAAGTAGAAACCCGGTAAATTAAGAATTATAAATATTGAAATTATAAATACAATAATAAAGGTCAATAATTTAAAAAGTAATAAATGTCAGTAGTAATTTAAAATGTTGTAATGTCAATAATTTATAATTTAATGAAAATGAATGAGCATTCCATTTCATTTTGCTTCCGAGTCTACCAAGGTAGCGGAAGCTTTGTTTTGACTTTTCAAGGACGGAAAAAAAAGTTCTCCAAAATCAAAATTTTCACTGATTTCTATGAAATTTTCAGGAATTGTGCGGGTTGGTGTGTAGACGGTCCCCTATGAAAATCATCAATCCCGGACTGATAGAAGCGACTGCGCATGCACAAACGTGAATTCTTTTTAACGGTCATAACTTCTACATTTTTCATTCGATTTCAATGAAATTTTCAGGGATGTTACAGATTAGTATTTAGATAGTCCCCTATGAAAATCACTACCTTCGGACTGATAGTAGCCACTGCGCATGCGAGAACGTTAATTTCTTTGTAACGGCCATAACTTCAACTTTTTCTACCCGATTTCAATGAAATTTTCAGGGCTAATGCGGATTAGCTTGTAGATGGTCCCCTATGAAAATCATTATCCCTGGACTTATAGAAGCGACTGCGCATGCGCAAACGTGAATTCCTTGTAACAGCCATAACTTCTACATTTTCCATCTGATTTCAATGAAATTTCCAGGGATGTTACTGAGTAGTGTTTAGATGGTCCCCTATGAAAATCATAGAGAATGGTTTTTCATAGAGGGATTCATTAATAGAGGGATGGTCCCCTGTGAAAATCTCAAATCCTATTCTTTACATTACTAGGCCTCAATAGCTCAGAGGTAGCGCATAGAACTGTCCCAGGTTCGAATCCCAGCCGAGGCTGAGTATTTTTTTGATCCATTCACATACATATACTAACTTAATTTTTATCCGAATTTTATGAAATTTTCTGGTAGATAGTAGAAGTTTTCTAGTAGTGTAGATGGTTCCCTAAGAGGGTAGTGGAAGGTACTTAGAGATTGGTGTTTTGAGATTAACTACTATGCATCGGATCATACATATAATCGGGTTATGGATACGGGGAAGCTATGTGCCACACCCACTTGGCAGAAGTTTTCATTCCAATTCTTATTTGCAAGAAATCTCTGATTATTACCAATGAAATGTTTTTTCCTTCCAGTACAAATGGAAAGGATCAAGCAATTAAGTCTGTTGCAATAAAAATAGTATTTATTATTAAATCATGAAAACAAAAGTTAAATGAATGGCTGGACTAGACCTACACTTGAATAAAAAAAAAACTGCTAATCATTGCTCGAAGGTTTATTATTTTCTGTATAGATCACCCTTCTGTTCTGATCACTGGTTCTCCATCAATAGCGCCTACTACCATCTGTATTCTCCCTTGACCTTCCCTCTCAAATTTCATCTTCCTGCGTTCAATGGGATTGAAAATGGCTTCGGAGCTCACTCAACTAATCAGTGATCTGAAGAGTGAAGAAGCCTTTGAGCAATGATTTGCAGCGTTTTTTACCCACCAACATTTTTTTTTATCTGCCAACTTTTTTTACCTACCAGCTAGGTACTACCTACCACACCATACTGGCTTCACACCTTCACAATCAAGTTTATTAGAAAGAACTAAACGCTTCACACTCGATTGGAAAAATAGAAAGCTTCATATAGAAATTTGATTACTGGTTACGCAAAAGGCAAAACTGTATACAGATCGAAGAATTGAACAGCGATTGCATTTTAGTCTGATAAAATTTGAATGGAGATTAGACCTCTTGTGCGATTCACAATTATGATTCTGTTTTATCGAAGCAAAACCTTCAAGTACTCGTAGGGACCGAACGGTTTGTCCTACAGAGCTCCGGGTGGTCTCAAAAATTTTAAAAAATTCAATGCTATTCAAAATTGGTGAAAAAACGATACCTTTGTTTCGAGAGTTTTCGAGCTAGGGCACTCTTGAAAATTTCAACCCTTAATTTTCACCCCTTAGAAGTGACCTACATCAACCAAAAGCTTCGCGGCACAACTAGACCCCAAATGGAGCCCATATACCAAATTTGAACCAAATCGGTCCACTGTTGCTAAGAAAAGTGCCGCGTACGGCGGACGGACGGAAATTTTTTTATTCGATTTTCGTATTCTACGTACCTTGAAACGTAAAACATCAAATTTTGAGGGGGGGTTAAAATTTTTTTTTTCTTGCTCGATTCCAAAGGCTTATTATTGAAAATAATAAACCAAAAGTCGATAAAAAAAAGTGTTGTGAATCGAAAAATAGAACAATGATTACAAGGAACTCGAACTGTTTAAGAAACCCAGCGAACTGAACTGAACGCAAAAAACCTGTGCAAAGTTTTTGAAAATCGATGAAGGATATTGGAGGCGATAAATATCGTTTCAACTGATACTATTCTGAGGCTATTGAGTATTATTCTGTGGGAGACAAAATATGGTATTTTTTCTGAGTACTTTAATCAGGTATTTTTAGCAGTCTACTTTGGCAAAAATATCGATAATATCGTCAAGAAAGTATCGATACCTCCGATATTATAGGCAAAAGTATCGATACCAATATGTATATATGTTAGAATTATTATTTTAGACAGAGTAGCACACTTGTCGATTGCTTGATGAGAACAGAACATTTTGTTGTTTACAACATTTGCAATACATTAGATACAAAACATAATTTACTAACTATTGTAGTCGACAATTTGCATCCCGACACTTCCCCTCAAATTGGGCGACTTCAATTCAGCAAGGCATTTATACCAAGTTTCTTGGTAAATGTTTGGTGCTTCACCAGAGGTAAACCTTTTGTCAAGACATCAGCTGGCATGTTAGCAGTTGGCATGTATTTTATATTCACTAGGGATGGGTATCGTTATAAAAGTATCGATGTTTTGTATCGATACTGTATCGTATCCGAGTATCGATATTCCAAGTATCGTTGGGCATGAGTATCGATATTTTAAAATATCGAGTATCGATTCTTTAGTGTCACAAACGATCAATATTATCCAATTTTCTCAAGAAAAATAATCTTCTCAACAACCTTCATTCATCTATCACTATTAAGAGTCCAAGAAGAGAGATTTTCTCCATGATATAAACGTTATTTGAGCAACCAAATAGTAATGACCCAAAAGCTTCATTTTTTAGCCATTATGTTGAATTTTCCGCGAGAACAGTATCGATATTCGATATTTAGAAATATCGGATCCAAAGTATCGATATCCAAAAATATTGGATAGTGCAGTATCGATACTTAAATATCGAGTATCGGTACGAAAGTATCGATATTTTGAAATATCGAGTATCGATACCCATCTCTAATGTTCACCATGTTCTCTGCGGTGCAATTTCTTATAAAATGATGTCTCACGTCGATGTGTTTTGTTCGTGGATGGTTTATACAGTTTTTCGCAAGTTTTTGGGCACGTTGATTATCATTGTATATTACTGTTGCAGATTTTGGTTGGGACAGTTTCAGTTCACTCAGCATTTGGCGAATGTAAAGTGCGTCTTTTGTCGCTTCGCATAGGGCTAGGTATTCTGCTTCAACACTCGATAGGGCGATTGTGCGTTGCTTTCGAGCTTCCCAAGCTATCGCAGCACCTCCCAGAGTGAAACAATACCCTAAATATGACCTACGGTCAACCCCGAAGCTAGCCCAGTCAGCATCGACAAAACCTTGAAGAGGCTTTCCTGTCTTCTGGAACAATATTCCATGCTCGGATGTACCTTTTAGGCATATTAAAACCCGTTTTGCAGCTATTCAGTGTTCCTGCGTTTAGCATGTGTTGAACTGGCTCAAAGAGTTCACAGCATATGCGATGTCAGGTCGAGTAGACACGGCATTAAAGACCCGATGAGCCGTTGGTACTGATACTTTTCTTTATCAGTACTGTCACTCCTCTCTGGTTTTGTCAACTTCGTACCAATTTCGATAGGGGTTTTTCATCTAAGGTATTTAATATATAACTTATTACACCTATTATCTAAGGTATATAATATATACCTTAAACTCATATTATGAGTTTTTCATCTAAGGTATCGATACAAATATCGATATCGATACCAAGAAAAGTATCGATATTCCGATATACCGGTGGTCCCTAGTTAGGAAGAAATTGCTTGTGGTTTGGGGAGACTTATGTATTATTTTTGCTCATTGAGAGAATTATTTTTAATACACAATGGGGAAATTGCCTCACATTTTTTTTTTTCGAATGAGGGTTTATTTTTATGGAATAAAACCATAGTGAGCTGCTCGAAAACGCATCCAAAAAATTTAGAGAATTTAAGGAAGATGGAAATTTTAAATGTGGTGGCAATGTGTAAGAGGGAGCCATGTTTGAAACGTGACGGAAATTCTACCAATGTGACTTCCAAGGAGGTTCTGTGGCGCTTACCACAGAAGTGGAACATACACGAACTTTTAGCTTCCGAGTAGTGCGCACAAGAGTGCGCCGCGAACTGGCAGGAAGAACCCAGACACAAAAGTGACCAAAAGAAACAATATTACTCACTTTTTTACGATACGAATCTACCTACTAGTTTATCAAGCATTATTAGTCTTCATCTTCTCTTATTTAGTTTCAAGATTTGAATCACATTATTCGAGTAGCCATTTCACTGGATCGTTTTGTGTGGTGGTGCTAGAACTCTGTCTGTTGTCGGAGTTGTTTTCGCGTCGTTTTTTTTTCGTATGACGTCAACAATATTCCTCGATTTTCGCGGTGTTTTGTAACAGAGGCTTCACTTGTTTAGGCATTTTCTCCTACGGTAATTTTTTCCCCTTGGTTATTCCTAGTGTTAAATGTTATTCTAGCGCCCTATTATAGGATTTGACTTGAAATTCCAGAATCTAAAATTGAGGCAAATTCCCCATTACACTTGGACTGGTTGTTATTAATGGTTCCTCTAAGGAATTAGAAGTGGTAATTTCCAAGTGAATTCGTGAAAATGGAGAACTATCCTGTTTATTCGGTGGACTTAAGGACCCGTCTGTTGCAGAAACTCATGAACGTGATGAGCAAAATGATTCAGTCAGGTGACATCGACCCAGTTTCAATTGCAGGTGAGGAAAACTCCAGTATCATCCTCGCAAAATTACGACAGGCTATTGTGGAGCTGCACAAAGAAAACGTTGCCCTGGTTATTCAGAGCTCGGCTCAAAATGGCCCAACAGAAGGCTGATGCAACTATGTAGATCGACCCAACAAATCGAAATAACACAACGTCCAACGTATTTGGAATGGGGTCCACTGAATTATTAAATCCTTCTAAGCCGAGGTTTCGTTTAATTTATTACCTTCTTCAGGGCCTATAACAACAAAAACACAATTCGCCCTTAATTTTTATAGTCCTACGAGTACCAAATAAGAAAATTACGAATATAAACAACAACAAATACCTAATAAATATTCACTCACTCGAAGGATGGTTTACACAATGAGCATACCAAGTGTTGATTTAAAAGGTGTTGGTGGAGGTGCCACTACAAATAAACAAGTAAATAGTTTAGATTTAAAACAGTTCAAGTAAATTATTAAGTTAAATTAAGGTAGCTTAAATATAAACATATTGTTTAGTAATGCATGCATTCCAGGGGACGTCCCATTGAATAAGCATTAGATCAGTTTAACCAGTTGGAAAGTGATAAAACTGTTTCACTCGATGTAATTTATTTATTACTTTAGGCAAGAAATACTGACCCCCCCCCCCCCCCCTTACAATTATCCACCTTAACATTTCTAGCGGCATGGGAGCCTCGAATCTGAAGAGCATTTTAAAATCCATGATCTACGATACCCAACATGCGATTTCGAGTTCAACCCCCCCCCCCACCACCTCACCAACGCCAACAATGGTGCCAGTCTGGCACCAACGCGAAAATACGTCGTAGGCAGTCCGTCGAAGTTCACATCCGTATTCAAGGTGAAACACAAAAACAAAAAAAAAAAAAAAAACGAAATAAGCGGTTTATGGCATCATGGCACTATGTCCTGGCACCATGTTGGCACCACTATTAGTTACATGGTGCTACAGAGAATAATTCATGAAAATCCTGAGGTATAATGAGAATTTTTCCTCAATTTCAAAGCTTGGGTACAATTAGTAAGCAGTAAAGGAACCGAAATATTGAATAATCGGATATTTTGTGAATATTATCCCCCCACTCACCCCCTCCCCTTGCGAATTTTGGTACTCTGGTAAAATCATGTACAACTCGGAAGTTTTTTGAGTCAAACAAAAAAAGAAACACGCAAATCGGTTGGAAATTGAGGCCTGGGCAGAGCTTACAAGATTATGCACGCAAACGCACATTTTTTAAGCATTAACCCCCCCCTTTCCCCCTCAAAGCAAAATCCAAAATTCCGGCGCCGTAGTGCACAACTAGATAGTATTCCGCGTCAAACGAAAAAAGTACCAGGAAAATCGTTTGAGAACTAAGGCCTGGGCAGAATACACAAGATTATGCCCAAAAACGCACGTTTATCGAGAATTAACCCCCCCTTTCCTCCCCTTAAAAGGCAAAATTCAAAATTCCAACGACGTAGTGCACAACTAGATAGTTTTCCGCGACGAACAAAAAAAGAACCAGGAAAATCGGTTGACAACTAAGGCCTGTGCAGAGTACACAAGATTTTGTTACACAGCCACATACACACACACATACACACACACATACACATACCTATACACACACATATACACACACACACAGACGTACACCTATGGTTTTTTTCGCGGATTTGGATTCAGAATGGTCTAAAACGGATTACTGTGTGGTTATTTTTTTTCTGTTGAGTGTTGTCCAACTTCACCCCAGATCGATCGCATAAGGACGCCCAAGTCTTACTGTGGGACGTCCTAAAAACGCAGCAAACTATTACACAAAGGTTTATTATTTATCTATATAGAGCACTCGTCTGCAAAGAACACGGCTTTGCCATAGTTACCACCAACCAACTTGAAGAAAAACATCGAACTTATTTCAGCTAACATTTACACGTGGATTAGGCTTCTTTTGCGATTCACGCTTGTATTTCTGATTTATCGTAAGTCCAACCCTGTAATTCTCTTAGGGAGCGAACGGTTCGTCCTACAGAGCTCCGCGTGGTCTCAAAAAATTCTAAAAATTCTATACTATCTTAATTTAATGGAAAAAACAATACCTTTAAATCTACATTTTTGGAGTTAGGGCGTTTTCAAAATTTCAAACCTTATTTTTCAACCCTTAGAAGTGACTTACATCAACCAAAATCTTCGGGGAACAACTAGACCCCAAATGGAGCCTACAAACCAAATTTTATCAAAATCGGTCAATGCTAAGAAGGCTCCAATGCTCGTGCATGGTGTTCTTGTAAAAAAAAAAAAAAAAACTCGATGTTCTTATAAAACGTTTTATTTAGCATTCAAAACTGATTCACGTTTTCAATTTGAATTTTTAAAAGAAAAATTGATAAACCGTTGGAAATCAGACAATTTGAGCATTTTTTTCCCCCGGAGAGAATTTCAGAATCGAAATGGATAGGGATTCAGAGTAAAAACTTCAATAAAAGAAGTCAAATTTCGAAAAATTTTCAAAATTTGCTTTTTTACCTGGTTTTAAAAAAGCTTTATTGCTTTAAGTACGTTTTATTTTGGGTTAGATCTTGGTAGCTTGAAAATTAAACGGTCTTTCTAACGGTATCCTCAAACTTGAGTTTACTCGGTAAATAACAGGAGTTATGACAGTTTTAATGACGCAAGATCAAAAACACGGAAAAAATCTTCAAATTGAAAAACTTGAAAAACCAGAACTTAAAACAATATTTCTTAAAGACATTTTTTGATGGAAATCCGTTGTAAAATTAAACCTTGAAGTAATGCCCTTAAGCATATTCTGCAGGTTCATCATCGACAATATTCTAAACCATAACAAAGATCAGTAATGAATAAAATGTTGATGGATTTCAACGAGGTAATAAGTTTCAAGCCCAGAGCAACAACGTTTGCTAGAAAGTAAACGGAAATTCAAAATGACCAGTTGGATCTGAGATAAAAGAAGCTTAATTTTATTTGGAGGGGTGAGAGAAGGGATGTAGGGCTAAAAAGTTGGGGAACCACTATAAAAGCCGACCGTCATAATCGAGCCACAACCTCACGGTCAAATACTACATCTCTCGTCATGGGGGGGGGGGGGCATTACAACATTTTTCTCCTTCCAGCTCTGGGAGAGGGAAAAGAAGCTAACGTATAGCAGGCTATCAATTCCCAGTTAATTGGAGCTTAGCCGAACTCCTGTCAGGACCTTTCAACCCCTAGGTAATTGAGGCGATGGGAATGGGGAGAGAAGATAATAAAATGGAGGTTTCCTCCGGCGTTCTCCTCCGTATTCTCCTGACACGGCGAACTGATTCAACCAACTCCATCCATTTGTCTGTATTCATTGAGAACCATCGACATTGATTTGCATTATTCCCCCTAGTAGGAGGATTTCTGTGGCCGAGCTAGCTGCTGCATGAGTCTCTGGGGACGAGACTCGGACCGGTTGCAGGGGCCGTGAGTTCGAGGCTCGCCTCGGGAGTATATTTTCGGGTAAGTCGGTCCCAGTTCCCCGTCGTCCCAACCCATGGCGGTGAGGCCAATGGGAAACCATAAGCGAAATCATCAGAACAAATTTTAATCTTCCCTTAGAAAGACAACTAATGACGTCCGCAACGCCAGGAGTGGCAGTCGGACGAAAATCCAACCTGAAATAATTGTTTACTTTACTTACTTACTACCTACTTATTTCCCCTAGTCTGAGTTACATTCTTGAAAGTATCGACAAAAATTATACAAAGGGTAGAACGAGGAATGTACATCGGCACAAGAACTGATCCAAGTTCAGAAATAATTTTTATGAACTAGCATTGCTTCGTTCGCTCATTCAAAATCACCGAACTTGCTCATCCAAGTTGAATAGTAATATCGGTCGTGTCTCATGGAAGAAATTCTTCAGTGTCGCCAGTTCATCAGTCACCAAACAAAGCCTTTAGATGCCAAAGTTTTCTGGTCTGTAGCTTCGCAACGATTCTCATCGAACCTTCTCTTCTCCTTCCCAGAGCGGGAACAATTGTTGAAATCCTAGGGTTTCCTCCAAGCTCAATGGCTTCTTCGATATTACAAGTTTGAACTGACGTGTGGGACTTTAATAAGCGATTGCTATTTCGTATATCATCGAAGAAAATTGATTTTTGAAAGCACCCGAGCACAGCAAAGTTATTAAAGAACCTTGCCATACTTGATTTGATCAATTTAGCGCTCAAACTTAATGATGGTCAAGGATTAGACTGCAAAATTTCTCAACCGATACTTATTACAGGACTTGTCCAAGTTTTAACGATACGTCCTTAAAACTTCAGTAATTTTGCGAAATTCGTCCTACATTTTGCATAATACTCGTATACCTCGAATAAAAAATTGAGAAATTAATATTAATAAAAAATAATCTCGAATAAGAAATTATATTATTTTCAAAATCTCAAAGCGATCTGAATTCTTTGAGATTTTAAAATCGCTCTAAAAATCTCAAACTGAACATCTCAAATTTTTAAATCGAACTTCTCAAATCTGAACTATCTCAAATTTTGAAATCAAACATCTCCAACTATTCCGAACATTTCAAATTTTAAAATCAAACATCTCAAATTAATCCAAAAAAATCTCAAATTTTAAAATCGAACTGAAAATATTAAACTGAACATTTCAAATTTTAAAATCAAACTTCTCAAATTAATCAGAACATCTGAAATTTTGAAATCAAACATCTCAAATCTGAACATTTAAATGTTAAAATCGAACTGAAAATCTGAAACTGAGTGTCAAATTTTAAAATTAACATCTCAAATCTGAACATTTAAATGTTAAAATCGAACTGAAACTGAGTATGTCAAATTTTAAAATTAACATCACAAATTAACCCGAATATCTCAAATTTTAAAGTCGAACTATAAATCTCAAACTGAACATCTCAAATTTTAAAATCAAACTTCTGAAATTAATCCGAACATCTGAAATTTTAAAATAAATTTTCTCAAATTATTCAAACATTTAAAATTTTAAAATCAATTTTCTCAAATTATTCCGAACATGTAAAATTTTGAAATCAAACATCTTAAATCTCAACATTTAAATTTTAAAATCGAACTGAAAATCTGAAACTGAGTATGTCAAATTTTAAAATCCAACATCTCAAATTAAACCAAACATCTCAAATTTTAAAGTCGAACTGGAAATCTCAAAGTGAACATCTGAATTTTAAAATCAAACTTCTAAAATTAATCAGAACATCTCAAATTTTAAAATCAAACTTCTCAAATTATTCCGAACATCTAAAATTTAAAAATCAAACATCCCAAATCTGAACATTTAAATGTTGAAACCGAACTGAAAATCTGAAACTGAGTCAAATTTTTATAATCAAACATCTCAAATTAACCCGAACATCTCAAATTTTAAAGTCGAACTGAAAATCTCAAACTGAACATCTCAAATTTTAAAATCAAATGTCTGAAATTTATCCGACCATCTCAATTTTTAAAATAAATTTTCTCAAATTATTCCGAACATTTGAATTTTTAAAATCAATTTTCTCAAATTATTCCAAACATCTAAAATTTTATAATCAAACATCTTAAATCTTAACATTTAAATGTTAAAATCGAACTGGAAATGTTGAAATCGAACTGAAAATCTGAAACTGAGTATGTCAAATTTTAAAATCAAACATCTCAAATTAACCCGAACATCTCAAATTTTAAAGTCGAACTGAAAATCTCAAACTGAACACCTCAAATTTTAAAATCAAACTTCTGAAATAATTCCGAACATCTCAAATTTTAAAATCAATTTTCTGAAATTATTCCGAACGTCTCAATTTTTAAAATCAAACGTTTCAAATTAATCCGAATATCTCGAATTTTATAATCAAACTTCTCACATTAATCTGAACATCTCAAATCTTAAAATCAAACTTCTCAAATTAATTCGAACATGTCAAATTTTAAAATAAAACATGTCAAATTATTCCGAACATCTCAAATTTTAGAATAAAACTTGTCAAATTTGAACATTCAAGTTTTAAAATCAAACTGAAAATCTGGAACTGAATGTCAAATTTTAAAATCAAACATCTGAAATAAATACAAACACCTCAAATTCTAAAATCGAACTTTTGAAATTAACCCGAACATCTCAAATTATAAAATCAATTTTCTCAAATTAATCCGAACATGTCAAATTTTAAAATCAATTTTCTCAAATTATTCCGAACATCTCAATTTTTAAAATCTAACTTCTCAAATTAATCCGAACACCTGAAATTTTAAAATCAAACATCTCAAATTAATTTTCAGAACTGAAAATCTCAGAAACTCAGATCACTTTGGGATTTTAAAATTGGCCAACCGACAGCTGAGATAAATTAAGAAAACTATTAGCTTCTTCTTTTTCGCACGCTTTTCGTCCCCCATTGATTGCCTTGAAAGAAAACATCCAGAGTGACCAACTGATTGCTTCACTGAGAGGTTAAAAGGGAGTACGAAAATTTCACGTAGTTCCTTGTTAAATCTCAACTATTGTTGGGTTACCAATGCTGGAGTACAACTGAAAATACTATGCAGAAAATTGTCTCCTCCTTTGTCCGGTACTGTTTATAATAGATCCTGAAATAGATACTTCATATTCACCAAAGTAGTTAAATCGTCAAGGATGGTTCATTACAACGTCAAAACTGAAGGATACTAAGGTGATCCACCGGATGTAGATCAGACGCCATTGACAAAAGAAAATGACTCAAGTTTCAAGAGCGTATCGATTATTCTCTGATTTGACGGCACCTCCGAGGTTGAAACTCTCTGTAACTTATCTAAAGCTTTCGAGCCGAGATTATTAAAGTTGAAATTATACCGGAATAGAAACTCATCATGAAGGGTAATCGAGCAACAATCCATCAAAGTCAACTGAGCTTCTCAAGTGGACAAAGAAAGGGAAATATTGAGATGAAACAGAATCGGTTCTTCTCGAAGAAACGAGCAGTTTTCCTACACAAATGATGGACATCTTTCATTCTGCTGGGAACATTCTTGAGAACTTCGTCAATGGTGAGCCAGTGCGTATTCATTTTTACGATGACTCATGAGTACGGGGAATTGGAATAGAGTACCAGCTGATATTCTTGGGGTAAATAAGTAGAGGTATGTACCTAGTATTAGAGTGTTCTTACCGTATTTGCTACCCTTGTTATGTGTTTTCTCAAGACATAATACTTTGCCTACCTTAGGTTCCACATCATACCATATCCATATCATTTGAAATTTTCCGAAATAGATAAGAATATTACAAAGGAGAGGTTTTCTCCTATGAGTTGACAGTAACATGTAAAATAAATTCCCTGTGCTCACACTTTATTAAATATAATGTAGCATTTGTAACAATTTTATGTCAAACACAGTTCAACAGATATGGGAACCGAAAGAAGAGTCGGTTCATACGGTAGTAGACGCTTCAGAGATCACAGTGAACTGCTCGGAATGAATTGAATGCCAAGAAAAGTTGAAATCAATGCTGCTAGATGTAGTCTGAAAAGCTCCCGCCTCCCAACGGTTCATTGAATAGTCAACCATAGGCGTCGTCGTTAATTTTGTTCGTGCAGTTGTCTGCTTTACCTCGACTACATTATCAGGGGAATTCAAGCTCTACGAAACACGACCGTACGAATAACCCGTACAGAATTGGAGGTAAAAACAAGCCTTCAAAGTGGTCGTTTCTCTCGAGTGAATCAACGAGTTTTGGCGTTTTCAACTTTGTCTCTTGACATTATCCAAGAATTGGAGGTGAAAACAAGACTTCAAAGTGGTCGCTTCTCTCCAGTAAATCAACGAGTTTCGGCGTTTTCAACCTTCTATCTCGACTTTTTCCAAGAATTGTAGGTGAAAACAAGCCCCTGAAGAGGTAGTTTCTCTCGAGTGAATCAGCGAGTTTCCGCGTTTTCAACTTTCTATCTCGACTTTTTCCAAGAATTGGAGGTGAAAACAAGCCCCTGAAGAGGTAGTATCTCTCGAGTGAATCAACGAGTTTCGGCGTTTTCAACCTTCTTTCTCGACTTTTTCCAAGAATTGGAGGTGAAAACAAGTCCCTGAAGAGGTCATTTCTCTCGAGTGAATCAGGGAGTTTCGGCGTTTTCAACCTTCTATCTCGACTTTTTCCAAGAATTGTAGGTGAAAACAAGCCCCTGAAGAGGTCGTTTCTCTCGAGTGAATCAGGGAGTTTCGGCGTTTTCAACCTTCTGTCTCGACTTTTTCCAAGAATTGAAGGTTAAAAGAAGCATCCAAAGTGGTCGTTTCTCTCGAGTGAATCAACGAGTTTCTGTGTTTTCAACCTTCTATCTCGACTTTTTCCAAGAATTGTAGGTAAAAAAAAGCCTTCGAAGTGGTCGTTTCTCTCGAGTGAATCAACGAGTTTCGGCGTCTTCAACCTTCTATCTCGACTTTTTCCAAGAATTGTAGGTGAAAACAAGCCCCTGAAGAGGTCGTTTCTCTCGAGTGAATCAGCGAGTTTCGCCGTTTTCAACCTTCTATCTCGACTTTTTCCAAGAATTTTAGGTGACAACAAGCCCCTGAAGAGGTCGTTTCTCTCGAGTGAATCAACGAGTTTCTGTGTTTTCAACCTTCTATCTCGACTTTTTCCAAGAATTTTAGGTGACAACAAGCCCCTGAAGAGGTCGTTTCTCTCGAGTGAATCAACGAGTTTCTGTGTTTTCAACCTTCTATCTCGACTTTTTCCAAGAATTTTAGGTGACAACAAGCCCCTGAAGAGGTCGTTTCTCTCGAGTGAATCAACGAGTTTCTGTGTTTTCAACCTTCTAACTCGACTTTTTCCAAGAATTTTAGGTGACAACAAGCCCCTGAAGAGGTCGTTTCTCTCGAGTGAATCAACGAGTTTCTGTGTTTTCAACCTTCTATCTCGACTTTTTCCAAGAATTTTAGGTGACAACAAGCCCCTGAAGAGGTCGTTTCTCTCGAGTGAATCAACGAGTTTCTGTGTTTTCAACCTTCTATCTCGACTTTTTCCAAGAATTTTAGGTGACAACAAGCCCCTGAAGAGGTCGTTTCTCTCGAGTGAATCAACGAGTTTCTGTGTTTTCAACCTTCTATCTCGACTTTTTCCAAGAATTTTAGGTGACAACAAGCCCCTGAAGAGGTCGTTTCTCTCGAGTGAATCAACGAGTTTCTGTGTTTTCAACCTTCTATCTCGACTTTTTCCAAGAATTGTAGGTGACAACAAGCCCCTGAAGAGGTCGTTTCTCTCGAGTGAATCAACGAGTTTCTGTGTTTTCAACCTTCTATCTCGACTTTTTCCAAGAATTTTAGGTGACAACAAGCCCCTGAAGAGGTCGTTTCTCTCGAGTGAATCAACGAGTTTCTGTGTTTTCAACCTTCTATCTCGACTTTTTCCAAGAATTGTAGGTGACAACAAGCCCCTGAAGAGGTCGTTTCTCTCGAGTGAATCAACGAGTTTCTGTGTTTTCAACCTTCTATCTCGACTTTTTCCAAGAATTTTAGGTGACAACAAGCCCCTGAAGAGGTCGTTTCTCTCGAGTGAATCAACGAGTTTCGGCGTTTTCAACCTTCTATCTCGACTTTTTCCAAGAATTCGAGGTGAAAACAAGTCCCTGAAGAGGTCGTTCCTCTCGAGTGAATCAGGGAGTTTCGGCGTTTTCAACCTTCTATCTCGACTTTTTCCAAGAATTGTAGGTGACAACAAGCCCCTGAAGAGGTCGTTATTCTTGAGTAAATCAACGAGTTTCGGTTTCGTGACATGATATTCTATAACTTCCGCAATTCTATTGATTATAAATCAACGCCTAGATGTATTAGAGACACTTAGCTTCGAACGTTTCCTATTTGTTCATAAGTGATCTGAACTACGGGAAAACCAAGTTCACAGTATTGAGCGTTCGAAGCGAGCAGACATCGTGAAGCAGCTCATTGATGTACCTAATTTGCCTTTCAGCGTTAAACGGCTTAGCAAAGTTGTAATTTAGGTATCTATTGTGCTAAAAAGGTTGTAACGTTCACTAGGGAAGTAGACGAAGTAGAGCTTTACCCTTCCAAGTGCTTGCACACTCAAACTTACGAAGTGATACAAGGTTTTGCCTTGACGTTATCTTCATGCGCCATTATACTCGAGGGAGGTGGCTCAGGGTGATGCACGACGGGATAATGCGGCCGTTCGGAGGCCATCGAATCGAATAACCCACCGGCAACGACAAAATACCCCCTTCTTCCAGAGGGCGCTCTCTCAGCACCCAAGGTCTACTCACTGATCCTCTCGAATTCGCCACTACCAAATCCCACCCTTCCATAATCATCCCATCTTCTGCCTCTCATGAAAGAGGCAAATTACCGTTCTCTCACTTTCAATAGACCAGATTTGGGTGGGTGAGAGGAATCTGAAACCTCAGCGGGTTCTCGCTACCGACCCTCCTGAACCACACTCTCATGGAAAGTTTTATTGGAAGTAATTGATGACTATGCATGTTTTAAAGGTCAGCTGAACCTCTAAATAAAATTAAAATCTGTGTGATGAGGTTTGTTTTGTGGTAAACATCAGGATGAACCTTATTCAATAGTAAGTACTGATTTATGCTGGCATTACTCACTATTTATGACTTGTGTTCCAACTTTATGTTCTTGAGGATAAATTCTATTGAATCTAACTGTAAAAAAGTTGACTTTTGATTTCTTTTAGAACTTAATCTGGGTTTTTGAGGAGAGGAGGTGTAAACGAGATGGAGATAATCAATCCGGCACGTCAGTCCGTTGATGATTTAGGTGAAGGGTGAGGGTTTATCTAATCCGGCACGTCAAACCCTTAGTAGATAGGGTTGGTGAGAGATAGGATGAGTAAGCCCGGTCCTCAACCGTTAGACTTTCTCAGAAGGTAAGGAAAGTCTAGAAATAAAGTTATGAAAAGATTGTAGCGAAGTTATTCGAGAGTTGGTTTGGATTGATGAAACTTTCAAGTCAAGCGTTGAGTCAATACAGTGTGGGCCCTGGAGTTCTGAGGTATTTATACTCTGATGGAAAGGCAGGTGTCCTACCCCTTCTCCTTTGGGTTGGTAGATTCTCTGCCTTTTATTTGAGGAATCTACGAGAAAATTGAGGAAGCCGTAACATATTCCATAGAAATAAGTGCATAAGAGAAAACCAGGAAACGATTCAAAGGAGTGAAAAGTTAAATAATGTCCGTTAGCTAGGCAGCTCTAAGAGCCATTGCAGCCAGCTTGATAACTTCTCGGCTAACCTGGGATTATCCAGAGTTCCTCAGGACTGCAAATCTTGGCGATAAGCTGACATTGCTCTGGATCTGAGATCATGTGGAGGTTGTCGACAATGAAGAAGCCTTCTTGGGTTCCAAGAGTTTCATTTCTTCAGAGGCCCAGAGGAGGAAGGATTCCGACAGTTCAGAAAGATTACTCTTGCCCCCGGTCTAACTCCAAGAAAAACTCCTTCACTTGGTGAAGGAAAAGATCTTAAATCGGGTACTTGATTGAAGATATGCCAACAATTATATTCACAAAATGCACTTTTAGTAAATGCTAATTTTAATTTATTCACAAGTAGAGTTTTCGTCCACTTTCAAGGAAAATAAAGTTATTGCGACGGCCTCGAAATTTTGACATTTTCATGTCTTTGCTTTGGCACATAAACTGAAAAATCGTCACGAAAACTTGCTCACCCGATACCAATAAATAAAATAGACTCACTGTGTTGCGTAGAGAACAATCAACTGTTTTCTTATTTTGATGCTTGGGTACATGAACTAACAACCTTACTTCACTATCTTGTTGTGTAGTGGTTGACATTTTGTTTTGGTTTATTAGTTTCAACCATTTCCGTACTTCTTCCACTTGTACTGTATACTTCACGAGTATCGTGAGCGAAAAAAATTGACGTACCCTCGGTTGGGCGGTTTCTCTTAAGGCCCATTTAATTGATCTCTACGCCCCGCCGTGCAATGCACGGGTGAGATCTGCCTAGTAATAAATACAATAAGAAAACACACATGGAAATGTCCCAATGTGTTGCAGACTCGTATGCTAGCATTTATAATAATCATTTCTTCTTTCGTGGAGAGCTTTCGACAATTTCTATACCTACATAATAAAATGTTCCTCTTGAAGTAATTTAGTGGTCAAAAACACTGACTCCCCCCCCCCCCCACATCACTGGGTAGTGAAGGAGTGGGTATCGGGAAATCATGAGTAGCAGAAGAGTTTCTGAACATCAACAGTTTCAAGGGGAAACTCAAGTAGTCCGAGTAACTAGTATATCCTGGAGTTTCCACCTTAAATACACAGACAACGTCGGTTGGCCATACATAAATATAACGGCCAGAGAGAGGAAACCCGATTAAAACCAGGAAAAACGTGGTCGGTTTCTCCGTAGCCATTCATCACGAGTGACCAGTCGGCAGAGAGGTGACAGCTAGGGAAAGAAGGTGGTCAATGACGTATCGAGGACCGTAAAAAGTAAAGGGTTGATAAGCGATGGTAAGGAGAGGGGGGGGGGGGTCGTACTTTTTTGTTTTAGAATGAACTTTTTCGAAAAAGATGAATTGAAAAAATCTTCATTGAAATCAGCTTTAGAACATTCTGAAACAGTCCTTAAATACTGCGCAACTGTATTTTTTTTCTTCAAAATCATATACCTACCTACTATATTTTTATGAAAATTAGCTCATTAGCTTATGCTGTTCGTATGGATTTTTTTAATTGAAATAAATCCAAACTCACAAAGTAATCGTATTCACATTCTAGTATAACATTTTTATGTGGATTAAAATGAATTTTACTAAAAATAAGTTTAGTGATTGACGGCCATCAAATTAACGCGCAATTGATACCGCGATATTTGTTGAGAATTTGGGTGGCAGCAGGTCTGGCAATCAGAATTGTGAACACAAAATGCATGATTTTCAGTCATTTTCCTTATTCTGATGCAGTGTTGGCACTCAGTAGTTCAAGTACTTGGGCTGCCTCACGAATTCATGGTACCGGACATGTAGGTCAATCAATATATCAATATATATATGTCAAGCAATCTTTTCAGTGATGACAACCTCAACTTCTTTCTCCCGTGGAGAATAATGAAATGTTACGAATGGTCCATCATGTCTTTACGTATGGTCCTTAAAAGCTCCAATGCTGAGCAGAAAAATGTTGCAAATTACTACTGCAAAGGTTTATTATTTTTCTGTATAGATCACTCGCCTTTAAATAACACAGCTTTGTCTTTGTCACTATCTACCATCCTCATTTTCACTTCTCAATCAAGTTTATGTTTATGTTGGCGCCTTCATTAGGAAATTTTATGACTGGTTGGTAAGGAGGCAAAATTGTATACAAGTCGATGAAACGGACAACTATCGCATTTTAATCAGCTGAATCGGAAATTGGGCCTCATTTTCGATTCACACTCATGTTTCTGATTTATTATAAGTCCAACCCTTGATTATCATGGAGAGTGAACAGTTCGTCCTACAGAGCTCCGAGTGGTCTCTAAATATTTTAAAAATTCAATACTATTCCAAATTGGTGAAAAGAGTTTTTGAGCTAGGGGGTTTTTGCAAATTTCAGCCTTATTTTTCACAACCAAAAGCATTGGGGCAGAACTGGACCCCAGATGGAGCTCATATTGTGCTCATCATTTCATCAGAATCAGCCCATGCTAACTGAGTAAAGTGCAGGAAAAATTGTATTCGATTTTCGGATTTTACGTACCTTGAAACGTAAAACAACGAATTTTGTGAGGGGGAAGGGGTAAACAATTTTTTCTATGCTTATTATTGAAAATAATATGATAGAGAGATAAATGGACGAAAAATTCACGAAGCGATGCATTTGCTCAGATTACCTACCCGACGTTAGCCTTGGGTCGGGTTGAAGGGTAGAGGATCTTCGCAAAATCGCTCCATCACGGTAAACAAATTACTAATCACGTATAATATTTATGTAATTATGTAAATATGACACATAAATTGACAAGTTCATAATGTACTTGTATTATAAAATATATATGATCAAATAAATATATATATTTTGTTACATAATATGTAACAAAATATATATATTTATTTGGTATATTATACCAAAATTGTAAAATACCTATATATTTGAATAATTTTTTTTTTTTTTTTTTTTTACAAAAAACGCTTTTCACGTTGGCTGGGAAGTTTAGGTGCTCAATGGTAAAAGGAATAATTCTCTAAGTACACTAAGATACGGAGATGATAGGGTGATGACGTAAAACGTAAATAAAAATTGAGAATGTGGGGCAAATTTCATATCATTTTGTATTAGTGAACAACTCTCACTGACAGTGCTACCTTGGGTTGAATCAAAAGCGAATTTGATTAAGTTGGCTTCCAGCCTGTTATGGTTAAAACGGAACTTCCTTGAGAGGAAGTTAATTTAGGAAGATTACCTATTTTAGGTAATTCTCGAGTTTTCTACTTTCTCTCTGCCAGGGCTCAAGTGAAGAAAGTTTGAACTGACTGACCATATATGATCATTGTTGACGCAACGGCGGACATTTTGTTGGTTTTGGGGGAAAGTAGAGCGTGTTCTATCACTCCCGAATCAGAGTCTGCCAAACCAGAAAGGTGAGGTCGACAAAGAACGATTCCGGCGAAACAAACGACAAATTTAATAACGACACGTTTTCAGCATATCAAATGAGCGCCCCTCACCTACCTGAGTAGCTGAGAAGTTGCTTACAACACTTGAATTCATAAGCGAGGGGAAATAATTCCACGAAGGTATTTATGTAGGGGTTGCGTGGAATATTTAAGCAAGTTTGCTTTGGTTATAAGAGCGAGAATATTTCAGTTCGACGTAACAAAATAATGGATTCGAATGCTATTATGTTTACTTCATAACGATCTGCAAACATGAAAATGATCAACAACCATTGACAAAACATCCCTAACGGCCGTTGGCTGGTTTACTGAACCGATTCTCGTGAGATAACCGAAGTAACGGCCGGTCGGCCCGGGAGGTTATCTGGATTGGTGACCGCTCGAGGGCGGTATCGCAGCTCTAGATAATTTTTCTGGTTGGGTCGTTGATGAATTCGGTTCCACTTGGTGAAGCAATAAGTAACCACGAGCGAAATCATCAGAAATAATTCTGATCTTCCCTTCGGGAGACTGTTGATGACGTTCATGACACGAATAAAATCACTTGCGATGAGATTGTGGAAAACCGTTTTAATAATAAACGGAGTTGACAAGAACGTTGTCTATTTCCACAAAAATACTGATTTACAAGTTAAATCGATTTCGACGGTTAGGTAATCATCAGTAACAAACAATAATTGAAGGTAGTACATCACAGAGAGCATAGCTTATATAGTCACAAGTGGAAGGGAGCTTGAATCCCATTAGTCGAGAAAGTGAAAGCAGATATAAGAGAAAGGAGAATTCTATTGGTTCAGATTGGTCCTCATTTTTGCCCGAAAGGAGGTTGGTTTTACTGGGTTTGAATCCCACATAACCCGTGCGAGCGGTTCCCTTGGGTATCTTACGAGATCTTATGTCCTCCTCTAGATCTAGAAGATTTTCTCACCCACTACGAAAAAAAATTTTAAAAATCTTTGAGTCCCCTTCACTTCTTTGAACCAATATGATTCTCCTTTAACTTATATCTGATTGGGTGTGACTTTCACTTTCTCGACCAATTGGATTCAAGCTCCCTTTCACTTGTGAGTATATAAGCTATGCTCTCTGTGATGCACCTTCAGTTATTGTTTGTTACTGATGATGACCTAACAGTCGAAATTAACTTGTATACTTACAAATTACAAGTTAAAAATAAACTTGTAACTCACTATTTTCGTGGAAATTGACAACGTTCCTCTCAACTACGTCCATCACGCCAGGAATGGCAGTTAGACGAAAATTCAACCCGAGATGGTTGTTCACCTCACCCTACCCAACCATTGACAGAAACTGGATCCAAATTTGGAATCCTACCTTTCAATTTCCATAAAAAGTATCGCCTTGATGTCTTATTTGCTGAAATTTCTTCAATTGTGGTGCAATGCTGAACACTAGTATGTTATCGTGAACTCAGACGTAACATTTTGTTTTGAGTGTAGTAGCTAAGGCGTGACACAATTACCTGCAAATGAAGTAGGTTGCATATTTACGGAGATACGGCAATTACAAAATAGGTAGTTTTCTCCGAAAAGTGAAAGTTTTGTGTTAAGGTCGTGATCTGACCCTTTCATTAGTAAAACTACTCATTCAAGAATACAAGTGAAGAGAGGTTTTATGAGTGAATTGAGAATAAGTGAATTTAAAAAGTGAATCGAGAGGAATTTTTTAGGAAAATGTAATCAGCTTCAATTTGAATCCTCAATAACTCCCAGTTATCTAAATAGTTCTCTTAAAAATTAATGAAATCCAAAATTCAAACCATAAACATTGATAAAATTTGGGAAAAATGTGGATCAATTAGAATTTTGGTTTACAATTTCATGGACATTTGTTTCTAGGTTTTGATAATTTTCTTAATAAATGCAGTTTTAACTCTTACTCAATTTATTGACTAACATTGAATAAACGGGAAAGATATTACAAGGTTGTTATCGCACTACGTCAGTAGCACTAGGTTTTCAGGGTTGAAAATTGGGAAATTAACTACCCTTAAGTCTTGAAAAAAAAAAATCAAAAAACATGTAAACACAATCTGGGATAACCACTAATGAGATGTTCGATATTGACTGGGATAATTTGAGCTACCTGGTGAACCTAGGTTCCCCTATTCTTTCAACATGTTTCAAAAGAATGGAGGTTTATCGCCAAATGAGCCTTCGTCCCTACTCTCTGGAATCTCTCTCTTGGGAGAAGGTTTCGGGTACTCCTATCAGTTTTATAACGTAAACAACGCTAATCAGTTTATGGTGGGCGAGGATTATTGCGTTCGAGCCTGTCGCCAGTGTGAGCAAACTAGTGAGTTTCAGGTGATATTTTGGCAATTATTTGAGGAAATTAATGCCTACTGTTTCTTGGATTTCGTGAAATTAGTGTTCTATTCCCTAAAAAGTCCAGTTAAGTTGCAATTTTGTCTGGTTTTTGGTTTATTATTTCAATAATGAACCTTTAGAATCGACCTAGAAATTTTTTTTCTACCCCCCCTCAAAATTTGTTAGTTTATTGTTCAAGGTACGTAGAATCCAAAAATTTAATAAACATTTGGCCGTCCGTCGTACGCGGCACTTTCCTTAGTTGCCATGGAAGATTTCGATAAAATTTGGGATATGGGCTACATTTAGGGTCTAGTTATGCAGACCCAAGGCAGCAGAGGGGCAGAAAGGGGGGGGGGGGGTTAAGGGCAGAAATTTACAAAACGACTAGCTGAAAAAATTCGATGTATTGTTTTTCTTATCAATTTAAAATACTATGGAATTTTCAGAATCGAATGAGACCACACAGATCTCTGTGGGTCCAACGTTTTGCTCCCCATGAGAACATGAGGGTTGGACTTACAATAAATCAGAAACACGAAAGTGAATAGCAAAAGAGGCCAAATCTCCGTTCATATTTCAGCTGGCCAAAATGCGATGGTTGTCCGTTTCCTCGAGTTTTACTCAGTATAAATGCGTCCCTAGCAACCAGTAATCAAATTTCTTAATGAACCCACAACTCCCTGTTTTTTTAAATTTAGTGTGAAGCGTTTATTTCTTCAAAATAAACTTGATTGTGAAGCTAATTTACGATTTTGCAGGTAGCGACAAATCTGTATTCTTTGCAGGCGAGTGATCTATACAGAAATAGTAAACCTTTGTGTAATAATTTACAGTGCTTTTCTTCTAGGAAACCTGTGATTCTTATGCCGTGAAGGGGTCTGAAAATCTATAGATTCATCTCGAACAAAAACCTTCAGCAAAATGTTATAATTTTCATTTTTGCGTACTTTGTCAATATTTTTTACAAGTTGTTCTAACCGAAGTTCGACAACATAAGTTCATTCCCTACGAAAAAATGCCTCATCTACTGCCGACACAAATCTGTGATTGTTTGAGGTTGTGCAATTCATTTTCAAAATAAAACCAGTAAGTTTAATTTTTGTGTCTGGAAATATTAAAAAATATGTGATAATCTATTTTCTGGTGATTTGAGTTGTCAAATTAGGCATTTTGTAATCGGAATTCGATGTATTCACAATAAGACTGTAATTCCTATCACATTAAATCACATTTAAAAAAAATTGTTGTTTTTGAGGTACCTACAAATCATTTTTACTTTCGAGAATGTCCCCAATTCTTCTTATATCATCAGAGTAAAGGAATTCTCCCGATTACATCGTAAGGCTGGAGCTGGTTCTTGCCCACCTTAAATTTATGATAGCCAAATCCATGTTTGGATGGTGGACTAAGCTGTTGTCCATGTCTCCAGAGAGGCTGCCGAGGATCTGTTTTCAGAGACTCATAGCACTTTCGGTCAACTTTCCAGACCCAAAATTTAACTGGACGCTACAGCTACTGGATGTTCTGGTCTGGAAGATTTGTGGTCTCAGAATGACGTCGCGGTGGTTAAGGGGGCAAAGGAAAAATGTCTGTCATCGCTTCTTTCTAGCCTGCACCAGGCTGATCTGAGCAAGGCTGCTGTTTCCTCGTTTAATTATTGCCCAATATTCAATATTCAAGGTTCCGATATTCAACCCCTTCAGCGTGAACTTTACCTTTCCAGCGACCACTCTTTGTTTTCTAAGAGACTTCTGGCCCAGATCAGGTGCGCTAATCCAGCCTTCTGTAGAATAGTTCTTCACCGGGTGGTTAACCGCTTTGATGGCTCTCAAACATGTACGATCTGTAACACGCACAACCCAGACACCCTTTTTCATATGTTATCTACTTGCCCCGTTTACAATTATGCACGTTTCCAGTTTTTTGGTTTTCCTTAGTTTGATGAAAGTTCCTTTCGCACTCTTCTCCATTTCAAAGAAAAATCTGAGATCACTAGGACCGTAGGGATCCTGCAGACAGTGCTCAGGCAAAGAGCGTTTTCCATAAATGAAGGTTTCATTATAGCCTAAATATTCTGCAGCCGCACCGTTTTATTATTACTCGACCCAAGCCATTTTGGTTTATTATTTTCAATAATAAGCCTTTGGAATCGAGCAAGAAAAAAAAAATTTTAACCCCCCCTCAAAATTTGATGTTTTACGTTTCAAGGTACGTAGAATACGAAAATCGAATAAAAAAATTTCCGTCCGTCCGCCGTACGCCGTACGCGGCACTTTTCTTAGCAACACTGGACCGATTTGGTTCAAATTTGGTATATGGGCTCCATTTGGGGTCTAGTTGTGCCGCGAAGCTTTTGGTTGATGTCAGTCACTTCTAAGGGGTGAAAATTAAGGGTTGAAATTTTCAAGAGTGCCCTAGCTCGAAAACTCTCGAAATAAAGGTATCGTTTTTTCACCAATTTTAAATAGTATTGAATTTTAAAAAATTTTTGAGACCACCCGGAGCTCTGTAGGACAAACCGTTCGGTCCCTACGAGTACTTGAAGGTTTCCTTCGATAAAACAGAATCATGAGTGTGAATCGCAAAAGAGGTCTAATCTCCATTCAAATTTTATCGGACTAAAATGCGATCGCTGTTCATTTCTTCAATTTGTTTACAGTTTTGCCTTCTGCGTAACCAGTAATCAAATTTCCATATTAAGCTTTCTATTTTTCCAATCGAGTGTGAAGCGTTTAGTTCTTTCTAATAAACTTGATTGTGAAGGTGTGAAGCCAGTATGGTGTGGTAGGTAGTACCTAGCTGGTAGGTAAAAAAAGGTAGGTGGGGCGCTGCAAATCATTGCTCAAAGGCTTCTTCACTCTTCAGATCACTGATCAGCTGAGTGAGCTCCAAAGCCATTTTTACTCCTATTGAATGGAAGTGCTCTTCCAGGCGTCTCCAGCATTCGAGGAGATCTTCTTCACTCTTCAGATCACTGATCAGCTGAGTGAGCTCCGAAGCCATTTTCAATCCTATTGAATGGAAGTGCTCTTCCAGGCGTCTCCAGCATTCGAGGAGATCTTCTTCACTCTTCAGATCACTGATCAGCTGAGTGAGCTCCAAAGCCATTTTTACTCCTATTGAATGGAAGTGCTCTTCCAGGCGTCTCCAGCATTCGAGGAGACCTTCTTCACTCTTTAGATCACTGATCAGCTGAGTGAGCTCCGAAACCATTTTTACTCCTATTGAATGGAAATGCTCTTCCAGGCGTCTCCAGCATTCGAGGAGATCTTCTTCACTCTTCAGATCACTGATCAGCTGAGTGAGCTCCGAAGCCATTTTCAATCCGATTGAACGCAGGAAGCTGAAATTTGAGAGGGAAGGTCAAGGGAGAATACAGATGGTGGTAGGTGCTATTGATGGAGAACCAGTGATCTATACTGAAGGGTGATCTATACAGAAAAATTTTCTGTTTTTTATTTAATAATAAACCTTTGAGCAATGATTTGCAGCGTTTTACTGTATCATTTCATATACTTGTATTTCTGCACATTTCTGAATGCGAACTCTTGTGAAAAACGTATTGTTTACCACAATAAAGTCTTCTTCTTCTTTTTCTTCTACTTCTTCATCAGAGTAAAGGAAACTCAAGTTCCCCAATTACATAGAAACTATTAAATTACCAATTAACTTATTGTGGAGGTGGTACATTCCGTCTATTTGGTGGAGCCTATAAAAGCGATTCACAAGAAAAAACATGTATGGTATCTAGGTTTGCACTCTTGAGGGTTGCACTGTCGTTTATGTAAGTTATGGAGCATCTACGAGCATTTAAAACTTGGACATCTATTTTGTAAAGTCTCCTCCCACTCCTCTATTCTTTTCTCCAATAGTACATATAACACAGGTTTATGAACGTGCTTGAGTCTCCTGCGTCCGATACTAAAACAGATAATACTGACTGGTGAATAGAACAGTAAACACATGTATTACAGACAGGTGCCGTATCATGCCTGGAGTTTTTATAGCCGAGCCCCCATAATTATTTCACGAGTGTTTTTTCCCCGTGGCTGGTTGAAAGTTCTCGAATGAAATTTTTAAATAACCCTCGTTGACAGCTATGGTTTACGACTTGAAGGCGTGTAGTTCAACAACAAAACATCTCGGATCTAAAAAAAAAAAAATAAAAAAAAAAAAAAAACTAGAGTTATTATTACGTACCTAGGTACAATGCTTGTCGTTGTCACACAAGACTTTCATTAATTTAGTTTTTCTTCCCTATCATGTGAGTTTCAATTGACTTTTCATCAATAAAAAAATGTGATGTGCATAATATCATCCTTGCATTATGGAACTATTAAGGTAGATGGTTCAATTTTAGGGGGCTCAGGGTTGATGGTTCATCGTTGTTATTTCAAACAACGGTACTTTCGCATTATACGGGCGCCACTTATATACAGCGCGCTGCGGCGGTTAGGTAATCGTAATTATGTTCCTAGGACTTTCCTTGTTTCGTAACGAATCAAACTATACCCGATGAGTCAAAAGAGTCATGAAAGTAAGACTCATCGGGGGTTCTGTGTTGCAGACGTCCTCGTCTTTCAGGTAGAGCATGATTGCCTACTCAATGAATAGGATGAGCGATATGTGCATACATAGCACAAGTTGATCGCAAACGGTACTTTTCATGACTCTTATGACTCATCGGGTATAGTTTGATTCGTTACGAAACAAGGAAAGTCCTAGGAACATAATTACGATAACCTAACTGCCGCAGCGCGCTGTATAAGTGGCGCCCGTATAATGCGAAAGTACCCAAACAACTATTCTGCGTCTAACATTCAACAAAGTTTCACCGTTTCTATATATATATATACTATAATTTGTCAAAAAACAACCATTATCTTGAAGAAAAGATCGATTAAAAGACCTCTGCTATTTTGTGTAGGCAGTCAAGTTTCCTTAGAGAATTACATGAGCCGTCAAGCTGAAGCCAATCCATCCCGAGCTGATACACATGAACCCGACCTGTCAGTAGTAGAAAGTGGGGGCTTTCAGAACAGATGGATATTAGCTATGTGGATATTAGCGGTTTAAAGGGTTGAGAGGAGTCTGTTGATTTTTCTTTCTCGAGCGAGTTCATTGCAACCCGAGACACAGTGCAGCGTCGTCTTACGTCTAGATAATATTCATCCTTGGGGAGAGATAACTACTAAACGTTCAGAATGAAATTCCCGCCACATATCAGCGTTCTTTATTACGACGCGAAAAAATAGGTAACAGGTATTGCTAATATCTGTAGTAATAGGTACTGTAGGTGTAGTACAATATCTATAGTAATAGGTGTTGAAGAACTTCAATTTAATTTTTTTCTTATAAGTTACATACCAACATACCTGCCTATAAATTAGATACTTTCTGTGAGATTATTGCGTTTTTCAAACCCTATATTTATTAAATTTAATAAATTGATTAAATTTAGTTATTATTATTATTATTATATTTATTGATAGTTGATATTGGTGTGTTATCACCACTGTGGTCTGCAAGAGGGGACAGATATTGAAGTGTTGTTCCTACACAGGAAAACAAAAGCGAGTCAATTATTAATATTTTTTTATTGATCGATTTATAAAACTTGCACAGTAACATTTACAGAAACCATAACATTTACATCTGTTACAAGCATTTCCATCGACGTGTGTTCTCGGTTGAATGAAGCACTTGAGTTCACAACAATATCTTGGTGTGTAAGTGGGATCCAACACATGTCTTATATATGGACAGCTAGGATTCCAGCGTTCATGGTCCGCAAAAGGATCGTCCATTGGGTTCCAACTGTGGAGTTTTAAGTTGCAAAATGGGCAGATGACCAGATCATTTCGTTCATTTAGATGTTTGTTAATGTAAGCCTGCCTAAGATATATGAATCCAGCTTCCGCCATCTTCATCATTGACTTGGTATTGAAAGGTGAGTTCTCGAAGGTCTCCATTCGAACTTGTATTGAATTGAAAATCGTTTGTGGAATTTCCATTTTCTGGCTTGTTGCTTCCATTCTACTAGGATTTTCTCGAGTTATAGCCTGCAGTTCTGCCTTTGGAGTAATGGTTGCTTGGTCGCAACTACTACTACTACTACTACTATTGAAATTATTGCCATAACTACTGTGGGACTGAACAGTGCTACCACCACTCTCAATGTAGCCATTCTCGTTTGTTTCTCTTTCTTCCTCAGATCCAATGCATGATATCTGTTTAAGGAAAGTGCAGGTTCTGGATTTTACTTTTTTCCTCGCATAGTTATTCATAACTGAAGTATACAGGTAGCTAATCGATTAATTTTTATTATAAATTCCAAGACTAGTGAGGATAGTTGTGCCCCAGTTTCGCCTTCTTATATCCAATCCTCCTCTCGAACTAATGGATAATTATGTTGGTTGAACGATTATTTTAATTCGATGAATACCAAACTTAACACTAAATTCTAACCCCTTCCCCCACCAACCTTTTTTTTTTTTAATTTCTAGACACTGCTTAACATGGATTAATCCATTGTTGGAAATGTTCTCTGAATACGTTTTAGTTTATGATAAGTCTCATCAAATTCCTTCAAATCATAAACTCGACTCAAAGAAATCTTGACACTGATGGCTTGTGATGTTATTTGTTTCTGAATGAACGAGTTGGATGTTCCATTCAATCTACTAATCATAAAATTAAGGTATCTTAATTTTATCACACACTCAAAATAGCGATGAGATCTCACTTCACTGAACATACACCAAATGGGCTCATTGACAAAAACTTGATACCATGGATCACTTCTAAGAATCTCCAAAGCTTCCATATCGACAAACAATGTACTTATGTTCCAAGTCACACACTTCCAATGTATTTTATAAAAACTTTTTTTTTTCTGTAATTAAAATTTTTTTAAAAGTACCAATAGGTACCTATTAATTTTTTCTATTCAAAGCCATAATAATTATTATTATAGGCATGTAAACAATATTGCTATTTGAGAGATAACACCAGAGTAAAAATAGGGATGTGGAAAAGAAAAATTTTTTAAATCAATAAAAAGTACTTAAGAAACTTTATTTAAACATGAACAATTTTTTAAAAATTGATTGATTTCCATTGTTTTATTAATTTTTTTTTTATATACATCGAGATGAGTTTAAATTTGAGATAACTTCCTCTTGACCACATGTTGCACGATAATCACAAAGACATGAATGTTGGGCCCGACATTCTTACAATGTGAGTAGAGTGATACATGTGTTTGAACAGTATGGAAGACAACTCATTACATCAAAAAAATTATATATATATTATAGTAATATACTGAACAATAAATTGCAAATAAGGTGTACAATAGTTTTCATTATAATACAGTGTTCCTTTAGAAATATTGGAACAAACGAAAGGAGATATCTATACCAAACATATTATAATAATTGCATATAATTATAATTATTATTTAGAGGTTAATGTGGGGTTATATCCATACGGTCTGGTATTGATTCTGTTTTCCATAATCACTCTTTTGTCATCTTTAAAGGTTAAAGATTTCTTGCAAATATTCATCGTAAAAACATTATGAAATTTGGATTCAAATTTTCTAAAATTTGTATAAATATCTTCTTTTGTTGTGAGACAATGTAAATAATCCTTAAAGTCCAATGCTGCTACTGCCGTTTTATTAACACCTTTTGCCTTTTTCCTTACACATTCACCAAATTTGAGGGCGTACAACTTTGGCCTTAATCCTACAAATTCTTTTATTGGAGTTGACTGTGTCTCGTCTTTCAGTTTACCAATCACTTTTTTATTTTCACAAGAATAAAGAGTGTGAAGAGGTGGATAGTCACTGAAATCAAAAATATGTGACAATGATTCTAATTCTTTATAAAGATTGTTTGATCTGACCTCCCACACAAAAGAGTCCGTATCCTGATAACAAATATTCAGTGAGTCTCCTCCAAATTTTTTTAGCATCTGGTTGTAGTGCAAATCGTACATGAGGGTTTTTGATATCTCCAAAATTGTGAACCCCACATAAATTGGTTTGTTAAATACAATTTTTTCATG
This sequence comes from Apolygus lucorum, assembly GCA_009739505.2. Lineage (NCBI taxonomy): Eukaryota > Metazoa > Arthropoda > Insecta > Hemiptera > Miridae > Apolygus > Apolygus lucorum. The sequence continues at coordinate 11,328,942 of CM019181.2, read as the reverse complement.
AGCTAACCGAACTGCAATCAGATTGTCGTCATAAATAGTTCTATCTAGAAAATTTGGCTTTCTTGCCAATGCAAGGAGTTTACTTTCAGAAGTGACTAATTTTAGATTTATTCTATTTCGGACACATTCCATTGTTTTACCAAACACAGCATTATTTAAAAGTTTAAAAAAATCTTTTTCAAACTCATTCGTGGCTTTTTTCCTTAACTCTGTATTCAAGTTAATATATGTAGACAACCATTTACTCTGTCTAAATTGTAAAATTCTATTAATTCTCGTCAAAACAAGTCCAGCTTTAAGGGCTTGCTGTAACACTGTTATATGAACAACATAATTTATCTTATCCTCAAAATCCAACAATAGTTTTTCTACTTTTGCACCTGGAGGTTTCTTACGCTCTGGTAAGAAAGGGAAGTCTGAATGTTTATCATGTAAATGTCTTGGGTAATGAACATTAACATCTAAAATATAACCATATTCTCCTGCAGTTTCAATTTCCAGTACATTGAAATTCTCAATATTAGTGAGCCACACAAACGCTCCGTAGGGTAAACTTTGACTCATTGCCCAACCATAAAGGTTATTAACATCCCCATAAAATATGTATGAACTATCCTTATGAGGGTTATACGTTTCAGGTAAGTGAATATTGTTGGCTATGGCATGACGTTTGACGCATTGTGTGATTCCACCTCGAATTCCTGATTCAACGAATTGTAGCATGTCAACATCTGTTAAAATTTGCAAGCGTATTTTTGATACTTTCAACGCAGCTTTGAAACTCAGACCTGGGGATGTGAAAAACCATGCGCTGTCTAATTGGAAACGATCATAGCAGAGCTTTCTGAACTTTTCAAATACTTCACAAAGAAGGATTATATCTGTTTTCAAATATAGAAGTGTGTACTGTTCGAGATTTTGTGTATTGAAAGCCTTCCAAACCTTCTGAGCATGCTGATAGTCACTATCACTAATTGGTTTATTAGTTAATTTATTGAAGAATTTATCTTGAGATGGTAGACTTGTTTCTTTCAAAACTGAAAAATCGGTAATATGTTGATAGCAATATACACCTTTTCTTAGTAATAAACTTCTCAAATTTTGATCAGGGAAATTCTTCTCCATTTCTGGAAACTCCTTACAGGTTCCCACCAACTTCTCCAGAGAAGCTGGCAAGAATCTAAAAGAGTCCAAAAATCTACACCACAATTTACACCCTTCAAAACGAATTGAGAAACTAATAAATTTTTCCTCTGTTTGAGGAATAACCTCAATATCTAAATTGAATGAATTTAACTCTTTGAGGAGGTGGTGCGAGTCGTAGGAACTCAGATTATGGAAATAGATGCCCAAAAAGCTTGCTTTTTTCAATTTTTCCAAATTACAGTAACTACAGCATGTAAACCTGTATAACCCACTTAAATGATCATGATCCATACATTTTTGATATTTTTTTCCATCAAATTTGACCCCACACAACTCGCAATGTGTTGTTCTATCATGCTTTAGTTTTTGATCCTCAGATATTGAGCATGGAACATTAATCTCATAACATTTCTCAATTTTCAACACTAATTCTCTAATTTTAGCCAAAAATTTTACGATGCAGTTTTCATGTGAGAACAATACTGTTTCATCCGGAATCAAGTTTGGATAATATGATTTCAAATGATATCCCACACACATTGGAACATGTTGCTCCTCGCGTAAGGATTTTGGACCTCTAGTATCTACCACCTCAGAGATCGTAGGAAGGTTTGAATTTAAAGGCTTCAGTATACATTCCAGGTCAGCATATACTACAAAACCAACTTTGGTCATGAATTGATAATCGTCAAACTCGATGTACGGTTTTTCGGGAAATTCATACCTACATGGCTTGAATTTGTTGCAAAATAATTTATGTTCATCGAGTCGCTCTTCGGCCATTTTACCGAATTTAGAAACCCTCGATGAACGGAAAGTTTTGAAGCAATTTCTACACATAAGAATAGAATTCTTGGGAGCTTTATATAACTGTGTGTTAACGAGAGCTGGTAGATTGGATATGTAACAGTAATGGGAGTGTGAACCATTATCTACATAGAGCAAATCAATTACTGGGAATCCTAGATTTACTTTTTTGGAAACTTCAAGCGGGTAGATTTTGGCATCTACAATTTTACCATCTGAAATTTTACTGTCTAAGGCATATATATTTATACTAACATTATTATGCTTTTCAAACCATCTAACATCTCTAATACTGGCCGGGAATTTTACTCCCTCGAATGTGAATGGATGATCCAAATTAGTATATTTGGATACACGGTGTAAGTTTTTGGCATCATTATTACTAGCGGATTTTAGGAACCAGCTCAAAATTGCATATTTAAAACAATAGTTGTCCCTATTTCGTACATTGATTATAGCCCTTGAAAATTGAAATTGGTGAGGAATAGTGAAAAAACAACTTGCAGTGAGTGGTGCATACTTAGTTACTCTAATTAAAATTCCATCGATGGACTTCAATGCCCAACCAGACCCCTTTAATTCAAAATCATCAATTTCTGCTATAATCCTCTCGAAACATTGCATTAAATACACATCCAGATCTGAAGTTGTTGACAAGTTCTCATTTTTCGTCTTAAAATTTGCATTAATTAACTCTTCATCCATTTCACGATCATCATCCCCTCCCTTGAGCTTGATTTTGGAAAATGTACACTCCAAAAGTAAATTCACTTTAATATTCTTCCATTCTGGTAAATACTCATTCAATACCCCCAATAAATGATTTTGAGTACTAAGCAAGAAACTTTCTGGTAAATTGAAACGGTTTAGATTTTGGAAATAAATATCAACTGCAGAACTGCCTACTTTTGCAATAACTTTTCCATTCTCCAATGGTACGGTATACAATCTTTTCAATTTTTGTGCCCCATATACTGACTCTACTCCATCGTGCTTTCGTTTTTCTACATTATGCTCGCTTGTTGTTAGTGGTGCTGGATGAGTAACACTATGGCTTGTTGACGGCATTGGACTGAATATATTACTTAGACAACTATGACTTAAATAACTAAACCTACAAGTAAACAAATTAGAGCATACTGTGCATAAAGTCAGTTTTTTGACCTTTTCCTGGGTGACTTCTTTGTACCACCACAAGGACGCTTTGTTGAGCTCTTAGTGCCCCTTCTCTGGTCCCCATCTTCTTCTTCTTCTGAGGAGTGTTCTAACTCTTCCTCTTCTTCTTCATCTCCACGTCCAACTCTGAATGTGAGGTCGAATGCACCATCCACAGCATTCTTTCCATTATAGCTTATTATGAGTGAGCCATCTATTACAACAAAGAGAGAGAAAGAAAAATGGAAATGAAATCATATCGTACTCACTGGCAAATTTTATTACACACATGACTATTGTAAGAAAATATTGGTATGATATCGAAACAATTTATACACTGCACACAATTGTTCAAAGTCTTCACACTAGTAAAACCAGCAGTGGCTATTTCTAGAGGATTTTCAATGTTTTTCCATTTTTTATCATTAATTTGAAACGTTAAAAGACGGACTGAGGCATTGCACAGGTTGATCTTCTCGAAGTTATTAATCATCCAGTTGATTAAACTTTTTGCTTGATGTCTGGAACAGGTGGGGTGATTCATCCTTATATCCTTATGTAGAGCACATGTCTGCGAGTTATCTTTGGACGAAGCAAGCGATTTTAGGGGTGGACAGTAGAAAGCACCAAGCTCAAATACTGGTCGATGCAGAAGAGACTCGAGAAATACACATTTTTCGTGGCCCTTGGCAAAAATAAATGCAATATTTCTGGTGATTGTATTCAACTTAGATTCCAAGTCCGAGTACTCCAACTCGCCATCATTCCATGAAATTCCATGTAGGTTTCTCTGCACCCAGAAGTTTGGAGGTGTTGAAGCCGTACCATTCTCCTCTGAAGTAGGAGGTTTGAACGTTAGATGGCAAAAAGTATCACACTTGAGATCGATGAAAGTCAATTCTTTCACAATGAATGTGCGTTTAATGCATCGAAATCCTTGGAAGTCAATAACACCAAATTGCGGATTTCCACGATTAATGATTTTTGAATCACTCATCACTGTAGATATTTAACTCACGAGCGTTGACAGTAAACTGACATGACAATAAACGACTTCCTTTGGGAAAAACTGCTTACTGTCCCCACCTCCATTTTTTTTCCTCCACTTTAGATTGTTTGCATCAGCAAAATTGTCTATTCTGAAAACTTTGATTTATGAATCCAACTCTTTGAATTCATCCCCAACCATTTTACGTACATTCTATCCCCCTCTCTTTTCAATACTCGTTCAACTAAATATGTGTTGGGTAGAGCTGTTTTTTGAAGTTCGTATCGATAAAACTTTCCTTGAATCCTTTCATTATTCTCATCCACTAAGGAGTAGGTTATTGGACATGTGTTATGAACGTTATTGATTGTGAAAAGCTCTGTTGACCAATTTAAATTATAACCTTTATGGAATGTCGATCGTTGTTTGCTTATCCGAACAAGGTCTCCTTCTTTTAGTTGTCTTGGGCCTGCATTACAAATAGTCTGATAAGAATATGAGGAGGACATAAGCCTCTTTTCATCCTTTTTTGTAACTTTTCCAGGATATTTTCCAACTGTTCGGTGCTTCATTCCATAATTATAATGATTTATCAGCTTTGGGAGCAAGTCTAAATATTTGAAGGAACCTCTGATTCTCATTTTTTTGTATAGCAGGTTCTTGAACGTTCTGATGAACCTTTCACATATGTATGCTTTCATGGTAGAAAACGTATGGTAAAGTTCCACACCATGTTTTTTCAACACAGCAGCAACATTTTTATTGAAAAACTCACGACCTTGATCAGTGTGTATCTTCTTAGGTTTCACATCAGATTTCTCCAGTAAATTATTAATGGTTTTTGCCATTTCATTTCCATTTTTTGATTTTAGAGGTAAAACTCGTGCAAATTTAGAAAAAATATCGATGGCAACCAGAATGAATTTATGATTACGATTCACACTCGCATGATTTTGCATATCTATCAAATCCATTTGCCATGTATCGTTTATTCCCTTCATAACAGTTCTTCGTCTGAAAAAGTTCACACGAGGTGTTCTGGAAAGCTCATCATAAATGAGCTCTTTGATGGACATTTTTTTTTTCTTTAAACAAATTTATTCTTTCCTTTTATCGATGTGTCACTTGTTGCTTCCCAATCACGAATGAGAGATATAACGTAATTTGCGGTTACTGCATCATCTGGATGTAGAGGTTGGCCAACATTTGTTAGTCTTTTCCGGCGACAATCGTATCCATTCTCTGACGCACCTCCAATGTATGGAACGTGGTCTGCGAGAAACCTCACATTGACCCCATCATCCGCTTGTATAGCTTTAGCTACGTTTCGAATTATTTTACCTCCAAAATCTATTTCTGAGTACGGTTGATTCTTCATTTGACATTGAAAATCGACGTATTGTTTATTACATGCATCTTTCGAGTGCTGAGGGTTATTCACGTTGACAAGCCTACTGTGCATCATATCCATCGAATTTTCACCCTTGGGTATTAAATTTTCCATTGTTGAAATCATGCGGCTTTTCCGCAATGCAGCAGTATTCCAGGATACATGGCGACCATACCTATCGATAGTCATGTTTGAACTGTTTGACAATACCCATCTCACTCAGTTCTTCTAGTATGGACTCTATTTCGTTGTGATGAGAATTGTTACCAGCCATCTTCGAACCAATCAAAATTTTCAATCTATCAACAAGCTCGTTAGGATCATCGTAATATTCAATTCTTATTTGATCTGTATGCATACCAGCTCCAGTTCGGGTACTGCTGAAAAGTGGTTTGATGATTTCCAAATATTTTGCCGATGAGCTAGCAGCTATATTTTTCTGAGAAGAGTATTGTTTCTTATGTGCATTAGTAGCTAGAAGCATTTTCTTGTATTCACTCAAATCAGATTCTGAAATTTTATGTTTTTGTGGTCGTTCTAAAAACAACAATTGTGCTAACCCATCGGTCACTGCAAAAGTTTGATTATTGATATAAATGAACTCATGATCCATATTGACATACTCTGAACCCATCATTGCCTGTCCTTTAGGAGATATTCTCAATCCAAACCGCATGTCAATTCCTTTCATGTTACCTGTAGCAATTTTTTCCAAATAATGTCTGATGGGTTTAGGAAAATTACTGAGATATGCACGCATGGAATTTTCTCCATCTGGGGTACAAGCTTCCTCGTTTAACAACCTTCTTACTCGTGGCTCATCCTCATCAACTTGAATAACATCAGTATTCTTTTCACCATCATCATCATCATCAGCTCCAGGTGAGAATTCAGATTCACTGACACTCTCAAGGTGAAGAGTTTTCTTCGCATTGAAGGGGGAGTGTAGCTCCTTTTCCCTTTTAATGGGAGTTGTGTAGGGTGTATAAAGTTTTTTCTTTTCCTTCCCCTCACATTTTGAAGTAGGTACTACTGTATGTTCAGCATCAAGACTGTTTTTTAATACCAGAGAGTTCCTGATATCATTCAACGGTTTGATGATTGGGCTCAATGTTTCATCTCTTAACCCCTTCGCGTTCCTTGATTGACGTTTCAGAGTATTATACTTTTCTCGGACGATTTTTGCCATCTTTATTAGCTCGTGTTTAGTTGTGTTTGAATCCATGGTTATGACTGCTGTACTTGGGGAAAGGAATCAGTATTTATTCCATAATCTTCTATTATAGCTGACTTCTACATACATAGAAAGTTATCGAAACCTCTCCTATAACGTCCTTTCCCGATTTCATCATCAGTAGCAATAACCAAGAACCCGAATTTTGATTTCCAACATTCTGAACACAGTCGTTTGAATTCTTCAAAACTCATATCTGTATTGACGTAACCCTCGTATACATGCTTCATTGCTCCTAAATCTGACTTAAAAATGCATATCAAATTCGCATTATCCCTGATTAATGCTTTAGGTACTTTACTGAAAGATTGAGCTAAATAGAAACAATCGCATCCTCTGTGTCGAACCATCGCAAAGTACTCTTTTATCGAATCCTGCTTGTCAACTATTAAATCATCAAAAATTATTAAAGAATTTCTGAGGACATCATTGACTGGAATTATATCGTCGGATGAGTCGTATGCGAAAACTTTTATCTCGGGGATGAGGGATAACAGTTTAAGTAACATTTGATATTTATCCTGTTCCAAAGTTTTGCTGTAGATGTAAATATTCTCAAATCTAACACCATTAGGGTCTGTTATCAGTGAAAACATAGCAGACGTTTTACCGCATGAAGATGGACCAGAAAAAACAGCTCGGATTGAAGTTGGTAATAGTTGGCCATTTTTCTTAAAACTGTTGGCATTTGATGAATCCGTATTAAATACTTTAACGGGTAATTGAGAGAGTTGTTTCTTGAAGCGAATCATTTTCCCAACTGGCAATAGAAAATATTATGCGATAGTTGTCATACCAAGAAAATTATTATTATTATTATCATTTTTGAGCGCTACCTACCAACTTTCTTAAATAAAAATAGATATGTTTCTTTGCTCATCACTCAGTATGAATCGGTCCATGCAAGCAGAAGGAGGGAGATTGGACTTGGCAAACGTTTTTGGAAAATTCGACAGGGAATTTCATATAAAAGGCTATAATTTTTGTGGGCCTAATACCAAACTGCAGGAAAGGCTTTATAGAGGAGATAAACCTGTAAATGGTCTTGATGAGGCGTGCCTGTCACACGACTTAGCATACGACAAGTTTCAAGATTTAACAAATAGACATAAAGCTGACAAAGTCTTGCAGAAACGAGCTTGGAAGAGAGCTAAATCAAAAGAAGCGAGTTGGGGGGAACGATTATCGGCTTTGGGAGTAGCCACAGCCATGAAGCTCAAACGGAAAATTGGGGCTGGATTGAAGAAAAAACAACGTAACCACTCGAAGAAGCCACGAAAAAATTCTAAAGAAAAAGTATTGAAAATTCAAAAGCTTATCAAAGTAGCAAGTGAAGCTATACCTCAACAATCAACGCTCAGAGATAAAATAAAATCAGCTATTCTAGCCACAAAAAACTACTTGGTAAGTAACAACAACAAGATTGGTGGTAGTAAGATATTACAAACAACTCCTAGCAGAATAATACCAATTCCTACAAAAACAGGAGGATTCCTACCTGCCTTGGTGCCGATATTAGCCGCACTTGGGGGAATGGGGGGACTAGCTAGCGGCGTTTCATCAGTAGTGAATACGATGAACAACATAAAAACAGCCAAAAAACAGCTCGATGAGCAGAAAAGACATAATTTATCGATGGAAGGAAAAATGGTTGGTAGTGGTCTTTATTTGAAACCATACAAGAAAGGCTATGGCTTGTACCTAAATCCTTACGAACAAAAAAACTAGCCCAGTTTTTACCGAGCCGAGCTTTAAGTAACATAGATTTAGAGCTCGCGGTGAAATTCTTAAGGATACCACATTTTAAGGGAATATTTATGCGGGATGAAATTAATGGAAAGCCTAGAAAAAATGAATGTGGCATAGTAAATCAAGACGTATCCTCCAATAATGGAACTCATTGGTGTTCTTATAAAAAGAATGGTAGTATGGTAAATTTTTACGACCCGATTGGAAATTTGAGACCTCCTAAGGAGTTGATTGACTACTTCAAAAATTGCTCCATTAATTACAACAGAGTGGGGGATCAAGAATTGGGAACAAACAACTGTGGACATTTATGCATCAGATTCCTCTCAAATCCTCAGACATGGCCTCAACCTTCATATTAACAGGTCAAACGAGCTCTCTTTCAGCTAATTTTTTCCCTCCAATAATTTTGGACGCTCGAAAACATTATTCCATCGCATTGTTGAGCTTTGATTCATACAACTCTATACCCAACATTACAGAGAAAAACAACAAATTTCGTATATACCTGGATAATGAGTTCAAAGTTTTCTCAATACCTATAGGTGCATATGAACTAGACGGTTTGGAGGAAGAAATTCAGCGAATAATCGAACCGAATCATTCGTTTAGATTGAGCATACGAAGAAATAATAGCAAAATTGAAATATTAACTTCAGTAAAATTGAGTTTGGGACATTCTGACGATTTTGGTGGTTTACTAGGTATTCATGAGCCCACTGACATTGTACCCAACATCGGATACCAACCTGATGGAATCGTCAACATAAATCCAGTAAGCAGTGTGGAGATCACCTGTAACCTGGTTCGGAACTCTTACAGAAATGAAGAGAAAGTTCACACGATACATGGTTTCGCGCCAGCAGTTCCACATGGGTATAAAATCATTGAGAGACCGACTGCCCCTGTTTATTTCCCTATCAACACTCACTGGATTCAAAACATAGCGTGCTCCATCGTTGACCAGCAAGGAAATATTGTCTCGTTCCAAGGAGAAACCATTACAATTCGACTTCATTTGAAGGAGGAAAATGGGAATTGATTTCAAAAAGGCACTCCCAAACCAAGGATTGGTGGAGATGTTAATGAAAGTTAAAACTCCTAGACTGGATCGCACCTGCGACAGTAGAAAGGTGAACATCAAGCGGCTAACACCCTCTAACAAAAAGTTTCTGAAAAGTTTGGGGCTATTAGAAAACAGCAGAATAAGAAAATAATAATAATAATAAAATAGTGTTGAACTATGACTGAAAATATTTTGAATTTGACGGAATCTGTGAGATTTGATGAATCTATTACAGAATTTGAATTTCGATCGTACTTGCCATACTCGAGTAACTCCCTGGAAAATTCGGATGAGATCAGAATACCTATACAAAATCAAGATACATTTGTGATCCCGGGTGAAAGTTTCCTATACCTAGAGGGTGTTCTGGACAGGAAAGAAGACACAACAGCTAGATTTGTGGAAAATGCATTTGCCTTTTTGTTTGAAGAGGTACGCTATGAACTGGGTGGTATGGTGATAGATGAAATCCGGAACGTTGGAATTACTACGTCAATGAAAGGATATGCTTCATTGTCAAAGAATGAATTACCTCAAGCTTCAAATTACGGCTGGGGAATAGACGGAGTTGGTATTGATTCGAATGGAAGTTTCAGCATATGTATCCCACTCTCACATTTCCTGGGATTTGCAGAAGACTTCAAGAGACCAATAATTAATATGAAACACGAGCTGGTGTTATTAAGAGGGATTAACGACAAACAGTGTATTACTGGAGATTTGGAGAAAGGGAAAAATATAAAACTCGCAATAACGAAACTGATTTGGAAGGTACCACATGTCAAACTATCTGACAAATATAAACTTGAAATGTTGCGAACGATCAAGTCTGGAGTTAATCTACAAATACCATTTCGTTCTTGGAACATAAACGAGCTACCTAATCTTCAAGCTGGAACGCAATCATTTGTTTGGGCTGTAAGAAGTTCAAACCAATTGGAAAAAGCAAGATGGATACTATTCGCCTTACAGATTGGTCGTAACAAAAACCTAACAAAAAGTTCCTCAAATTTCGACCATGCGGATTTGTCTGAAATTCAAGTTCAACTGAACTCTGTAAAATTTCCTTACGAACCATTGACAATGAACTTCACGAAAAAGCATTATGCACTAGCTTTTCGCTCGTTCTGTTCTTTCCAAGGAAGTTATTATAATGCGAAAGAGAAGACAGGAACTATTCTATCTAAAACGGAATTTGAGACAAAAGCACCAATATTTTTCATCAACTGTACTAAACAGGAAGAAGCCATCAAAAGTGGTTCGGTCGAACTTAAAATTGAATTTAAATGTACATCCCCTATGAGTGAGAATGCAAAAGCGTTCGCTCTAGTAATCCACGACCGCATTATTGAGTATAATCCTCTATACCAAACTGTGCGAAGACTTTGAACATTATCATTATTTTTGAATTAATCTATTTAATGTGTGCACTATAAATAAATACATTTTTTATGTTTATGATAATCGTTGTAATGGAATTTTTGAACTAACCTTCAAAGTCATCAATAACTTCATCCAGAAGTTCATGGTACCGTCTTGGCACCCAAACGTCTCTGATGCTTGAGGTCACCGTCGAACTGATGGTGGCCACTATGGAGGGTCCAAATCTGCTCTCGGCTCGCCGTAAGCCCTTGACCTTAAAATCTTCGTGTAGCGGGAGGGTCCCCACCGAGGTGATGGTCGCCGATCCCCGGCTCCCATTAGAGATTGCGTTCAACTTTTTAGTTAAATTTTCCATTTCTGGAAAAATAAAATGAGTGTTTTGCATTACTCAAACAAGTTCGTAAAAAAAAAAAAAAGTTTATTATTATTACCTATAATAATTTGTTTTGTTATTTTTATTATTATTATTATTTTTTTAATTAGTTTTCCATTCCATAATCCAGAGGATTTTCATTGAAAATTTCCTGGTCATTTTCTAATGTGAAATCGTTGCGGTATGCTTCATCAGTTTCATCTGATATATATGACGTGCACAAGTCACATCGTGAAACGAATTGACTAGTAAATAAATTTTCATCACATTCGAAGCATGTTTTAACTAGCTGAAAACCCAGCTCCATCGAATTTCTAGGAAGAGTTTGATGAGAGTGATGGGATCTCCCAAGACGTTCGGAAAAACTAAATTTTTCGCTAGCGCACGATTTACAATAATTTCGACCATCAATTTTAATTGAATTTAATGTCATACAAATATAAAGACTATCAAAATTAACGATTGAATTCATTATGTGGAATTGGGGTTCGCTTACCTTCTACTTGGTGACTGCGTCGAGGTGACTGCTGTTGAGTAGGTAGTTGGAGGAGTAATGAATAAAGAAAATTTTCCAAAGCACTTGATTTAGGATCTCCCTCCACCGATGTCGATATTACTGCTAAACACTTTCCCACGTTATATTGAGTCCATAGCCCTCTTATTTCCGCGAATTTCTCCCGTCCCCTCAACGCAGACGCTGCATTTTTTCTCAAGTTACACCTTGGTCGCGCGATGTCTCTCCCTTTGAAAACGCATCGAGTCTTTCCATATTGCTAATATCCATCTAGCTAATATCCATCTGTTCTGAAAGCCCCCACTTTCTACTACTCCTGTCTTTGACAGTGTAGCGCAATGTCCCCTGTCAAGTCACGTGTACTGGAGTCAGTCATCCCTGTAATCAATCAATCAATAGTTTATTTTGTATAGCCTAATATGAGGCAAAAACTTTAGTATAAGTCTCATGAATATAAGAAAAAAAAACAAAGAAATTTAATGTAACAAGAAGCAAGTGAGCCCCTGCACCCGCTAGCCGGCGGCCCCAATAACAACTAGGCCCCACCCACCGTGGCGGCTCCCCATAGAAAATACACCGATGACGAAAACGACCGCTACGCAAGTGATCTGCCTCAATCACTACAAATCGTCTATTGTGCCCAACACTTCGACATAATCGGGGGAAAGGGCACCAAGAGAGCCGCCCCCAGGAGCTATAGTGGGAAGAAACCCGACCGACGAGCGAGGAGACCCCCAACACACACCCATACAACATAAGTACAATAAATACATTCAAACCACTGTTACTTATACAATAAATTTAAAAAATAAAAACACACGGAAACATGAAAACATAAATTATCACAGATCTAGCACCACATCTACATATTAGACAGATTTTAGACAGACTTAAGAAATAAAGGCCTCTGTTGGACAATTAAAAACAATTAAATCTGAGTGATTTTTTAATTCAAATTATTATTATAAAATATGAGTTCATATAGCTAACTAGACCACTGAATATTATCAAAACAGTTCAGCCTGCAGAATATTTGCTTTCAGGAAATATAGGAATATTGAATGATAAAGCATTAAGTATTATAGTTTTGATCAAACTTGATATCATAGATCACATTGCTGGGTTACGCTGAGGATGATATACAGGATCAACGAACGATTTCTTTGAAAATTCGCTCTTTACCGTATGCTGCATGAATGAACTTTTCTGTTTTCAACTCTGATGTACCACTTTAAAAAGAACGAATGAGTTTTTCAGCTCTCCTCGTAGATTGTTTCCCGGAATTTAACAATATTGAGCACTAAAGAAAAGGGTCAGCCTCTTAGGAATGTTTTCCATTCCATATAAATCAGCCTCAGTGGACTAGTTCAATTGAATAAATACTGTCTTGAGTAGCCTTCTGTCCAGGATGAAGGATGAGATGGGTAGATGGTAGGGGGGGGGGCATGGTATCGACGCCATACTTGAGTTTAGTAATTAACGCCGGAGGCAGCTCACAAAGGACCGTCCAAGTCCAGTCCACTCAATTTACCCTTTCCTCCATCTCTAGGGGCGCAAAAGCTGTTATTAAAGACCTCTGAGCCCCTTAAATAGGGTTCTGAACTATAAAGCGTCTTGGAAGGCAATAACTTCTCCCTAATTGAATGAAAATAATACAAGCGACCCCAAACTTACTCGTACATTGCGTGGTATTAATTTTACCATTTGAATGATGTATTTTCGAGAATGCACCAAAGAACACCGATGGTGATCGCACGAAAATTTTTTAAAGGGACCACTCCACCCAGGGAGCTCTTGACGCGACCTCGAACTTGAATCTACATTCTATCTGTTTCTTTTCAATTTAAGACCTTAGAGCTTTTATCACTTATTCAGTCAATGGTATGTTACACAAAACCAGGACGAATACGAAATGTTAGCGCAAGGAAGAGGCAGCACACCTCTTTGTAGAGTACATTTCTCATCATGAAGATGAATTCTCAGTTTGTGAGGAGATGTACCGAAATTTTTCCCTTAGAGGGACAAAAAATCATATAATGTCCATTGTTGTGGGTGTTATTTGAAAATTAAAACGATGAAATAAAATACACACAAGATATTTTATGAATAATGTGTTTTACTGATATGTACTTTCCTATTTACTTTTTCTATGAATAAACATAATTTTTTTTCTAAACTTTGAGGTTTTGAAGGTTGAGCCTTATTGAATGAAGAGCAAGGATGAACATCACCATACTAAATAGAATTTTGAAGAAATAATGACGAAATAATACTTTATATGAAACTAATTGAAATACTACTTTATAACCATATTTTTTAATGAATAAACAGAATTTTTTCTAAAAAAAAAATGTTTATTCGTATTCATATTCATACCTGTTTTCGTATTCATATCCATGAAATCGCAGATATGATTTGTATTCATAAACGTATTTATGAATAATTAGAATTTGCCCATCTCTGGTTGGTAGGTGGCGACCATGGCAAAGCTGTATTCATTGCAGACGAGTGATCTATACAGAGAAAATAAACTTTTGTGTAATAGTTTGCAGCGTTAAAAAAAATCGAAATGCTTGAATACGAGTCTGCAACACATTGGGACATTTTCATGTCAACCACTACACAACAAGGTAGTGAAGAAAGGTTGTTAATTCATGTACCCAAGCATCAAAATAAGAAAACAGTTGATTGTTCTCTACGCAACACAGTGAGTCTATTCTATTTATTGGTCGCGTGAGCAAGACTTGCTTAGTTTTCGTGACGATTTTCCAGTTTATGTGCCAAAGCAAAGACATGAAAATGTCAAAAACACTTCGATCGCACGTAATTATTGCACGTAATTATCGCACGTAATAATTGCAGTATTCTAGAGAACCTTAATTCATAGCTACCGATATAATTATGTAGCCATGATTTTGTTTACTGGTATCGCATTGCATTTTTTGTGGCAAAAAAAATGTCGCGAAATATTCCTTGACCCCCAGCCAAAAAATAAAATAGGGGACATGGAGAAAATCAATAATGGTGATGCTTGTAGGTACCAGATTTTAACATTTTTGAAATTTCGTGTTCCTGATTGTTGGTTCAGTAACAAACTTCTCTCAACGTTTATCCCACTTCCATATGAATTCTAGCGTTTGTAAAACATAATAGTAGATAATCATCCTAGCAGATTTGTGAAGCTTCTCAATAGGTACAAACATTTTTTTTTTAATTATCAAAATCTGTCGAACGGGTTTGAAGGCGCGTGTAGGTACTTTAGTGTGAGAAAAAACAATTTTACCGGAGATCGACTTTTCGACAACTTACGCTCGTCTGCGGTCTGCCGCTGCGAGCACGCTCGTTTCATCGAACAACGAATATATTTAGTTTCTGTAATCCATGTCTGCCTGTACCATTTGTTTCTCTCCCTCATGGTTACCTAGGACTAACAAAGAAAGAAAAAAAAGTACACCAATAACAACAACAACAGCTAGGTATACGTTAGGTTAATCAAAATTATCATTTGCGTTCGTTGTTACTAACATTGGTGGTCTGTTAGTACGAATTACAGTCATCAAACAATTCTCAAACTTCTACAGTATGTTCCTCATATCATGTAGGTACCTACCTAGTTTGAAATGAAACTATTTTTAAAAATACGATTTTTCTATTTATTGATTTTTTTTTTTTTTGTGTGGAGTGGGCCTTTCATACTTTTATCAGCCAATGAGGGTTATTATTTCCTTAAGTATTAAAATTTTACTTAGAATCTTCAGAAAGCGACAATTCATGAAACATGAAATTGAGATACATTCCCTGTAGATTTTGGTGTTTTCAAATATGTCAAAAACTCTGCCAACTATTACACAAGGGTTTACTAATCTGTTTCATACCCACAGAAAACCGTGCCGATTTGGTCGAATTGATAAAAATTGAATTTCGATTGAATTTCGAAATCAGTTTAGAGATACCAATTGATTTAGTGTGTCTACCCAAGTGTTTACCAATTACTTAGTTCACCGATAAAAATGAAACTTTGAGTATTAACTTAGCGAAATCAAAGAATTGAAGATTTATGAGTGCCTTCAATACTGGTTGCTAAGGAACGCAATGGGGGGTGCGCCTTGATTTTTTTTTTAGATTTTTAATCGAAAGTAGACTACATCCTGAGAATTTTGGCACCAACCGCGACCTTCTAGCGTGAGTAGATCTGTTTCTAAGAACTTTTAAAGTTTCGACCGTTTATGACGTCACGCGCCCCTCTCGCCTGGGCGGGACCCCCCAGCCCACTGTGACGTCATGAACGGTCGAAACTCAAAAAAATCATAGGAAAAGATTTACGCACGCTAGAAGGTCGCGGTTGGTATCAAAATTCTCAGAATGAGGTCTAGTTTACATTAAAAATAGGAATAAACAGTTTTTCCGACCGAGGCGCACACCCCATTCTTCATACAAATCAAAAATAGCATTTAGGTCAGCTAAAATTTGAAGGAGATCAGGCCTCTTTTGCGATTCACACTCGTGTTTCGGATTTAAATTAAGTCTAACCTTCAGGTTATCATAGGAAACGAACGGATTGTCCTACAAAGCTCTGAGTGGTCTCGTTCGATTTAAAAAATCAAATTCAACTCTCGGTAGAATGCTGCGATATAAAATGGGCAGCTGAATTCCTATCAATTCCAGCCGATTGGAGGATTCTGAAGCAAGCAAGAATTATTACACAATGGTTTATTATTTTTCTAAACACGAGATCTCGTAGATCACTCGTCTGCAAAGCCACCAACCATCCAACATGAAGAAAACCATCGATCGCATTTCGGTCAGCTATAATTTGAACGGAGATTAGGCCTCTTTTGCGATTCACATTCGTGTTTCGGATTTCGGACATCCAACCCTTAAATTCTCTCAGGGAAAGGTTTGTCCTACATAGTTCCGCGTAGTCTCTAAAAATTCATTACTATCTTAAAATGATTGAAAAACAATACCTCTCAATCAAATTTTTTTGAGTTAGGGCGTTTTCAAAATTTCAACGCTTATTTTTTAACCCTTAGAAATGACTTACATCAACCAAAAGCTTCGGGGCACAACTAGACCCCAAATGGAGCCTACATACCAAATTTCATCAAAATCGGTCAATACTAAGTGGGGAAAGTGCCGCGTACGGCGTACGGCGGACGGACGGCCAAATTTTTATTCGATTTTTGGATTCTACGTACCTTGAAACGTAAACCAAAAAATTTTGAGGGGGTTAAACAAACATTTTTCCTTGGTCGATTCCAAAGGTTCATTATTGAAAATAATAAACCAAAATTAAACTACTTCTGAATTAATAGCACATCAAGATACCTACCTATCTTGAACACTTCATGCTTGAATATACCTATACATGGGGGAAGACGACTACCACTAAAAATAGTTATGTCTGCGATTCGGTAAACCTTGGATTCCAAAGTGAAATTCCCATCTGGCTTCAAGGTGGGAGTTGTTCGATCCTAGGGAGTGTTTACTTTCCTTCATCCACAGTTGCTATCAAAGCGTATGAGCTGCGGTTACCAGGAGTTATAACTGTCTCATTCGCTAAAAACAACCTGCCCTTGAGATTGTTTGATGCCCGTGGAAGTCTACAAGGTTTGGGAAGAGAGATAGATATTATTGGACGCCCTGTCGAAGCTTTTTGCTTTAATAGCGCACGAACTGTTTTCATTTTCGTAGCTATGAGCTATTGTAATGTCTTGTTGTTTCAATTTTTCGAGAATAGCTCAGACTTATTCCCATAATAATTATGGATAGGTAAATCACAGACCTATTAATTATTAATGGGTAAATTTCTATAGGCACTGGTCAATATACATATATAACCACGTAGGTAGTGCAGCCGTTAACGCATTTCCGCATTTCTAGCACTATTTGCGCTGGAATTTTCCAGCTAAATTCCCTACAATGTTTTTATCACCCCAGTATTTTTCAAGTATAATTTTATCCCCTTCCTCTCTTTGAAAAAAAGAGTCTTGCTTGAAAAAATAAAGCTTGAAATTGAAGAGTGAATATTTTCGCCATGAGAGCGAGACACTTGTGTTTGACTAAGCCCAGATTTTACTGATAAGTACAATATTAGCCAATGACTGAAGTTTTGAAAAGTTCCATGTTGTTTGAGTTCCTGATCAAAGCTGACTGTTACTATCATAATATGATAGTATTGTAATATTATTATAGTGAACCGTATAGGTAATCGCGAGTAGAATTGTAGCATGGAACATGCTTTATTCATCACCTAACTGGGCAAAAACGCCCCAAGAAAATCGTTCGCCACTCGTTGAAATGTCCACAATTTATGCGTAAATTATACACTGCCAAAACAGCTGTGAATATGGACGAAGCTGAGATATACCTCTGATTTAAAAGAACTGTAAAATACATTCGCTGTCAAACCCAACATCGATTCACTGGTTTATATTGATGTTATTGGTCGGCTTGGTTTTTACGAATTTTTCAATTTTTCTGTCGAAGTTATGTCACCTATACGTTTATGCATGGTAAGAACCAACTTCGATTAAGCGGATTTTTATTTATGTAGTTGGCTGGCACCTTTTTTATCAAAAAGTAATCAAAGGATCTTGTAACCTTGGCTTTTAGTTACGATTTGTTCTTCCACGTTTCAGATCTGTTTTTTTCTCTTAATAATAACAATACCTTTGGGACATCAAGAATTGACTTAAATGCCGAGAAATTTGAAAAGCAGGCCCATAAAGAGCTAAATTAAAACAACAGACAACAAAATCCTAGCAAAAGGAAACAGAAAACAAACGAAACATGGCTAAAGCATGTTCCATGTTTCTTGAATTATAGTCAAAGGGTCTAAGCAGTAACCAATAACCGAAGGGCCGTGTTTTTGGTTATCGCGTGAAATAACAAAAAGGGAACACCACTTCCATCATGAAAATTTAATTTCATATTTAACCGAAGCCAGATTTAAGATTACTTTCATTTTTAAACACAACTATGAAACCCCTAGATGGTGGTATTTCACCAACTTTATCTGAAATGATTCCATAATAAGGAAAACCTACCCACTTTTTCACCTCTAACACAACTTCCCTTATGACATAAATACCCCGTCTGTATAGTTTTTTTCTAAAAATCTTTTTCCATAATAGAATCACTGAGATTTCCGTCATATCCATTATTCGCTGCAATATTTCTGAACAGATTTTCCTTTTGTTAAATCTCGATCGTTCGTCGATTCGGGCTTTGTTGATTTTTTAGCGAATTCACACAGAAAATGAAGCTAATGCAATCGTTTCATAATTTTCAGCATGGATTTTTTTCGAAATTTGTTATTATTTCTCATTGAAATCCATTTTGAAGTCTGGCATTCCAAAACAGAACATGAATATGGGCTCTAATATCTTCAAAACATACCCTGTATAAGTGCACATAGTATGCTGGTATGACATACAGAAAATGGAAAAGAAATAAGAATTTACATGAGTCCCCACTCCATGAGTTTGGGGTATCAAGGAAATTTTTTTTTTGAGTTTTTTAAAGAAATTTTCACCAAGGGGTTTAATAAGCATTTCAACGATTTGTGCTATGTGCCACACCTACAAGGCTGTGTACTCTATAAGAGTTGCTAATATTTCGATTTTCTTAACCACAGATGTAGAGATTTCTCTGAAAATTCGCCCATTAACTCATGCTGCTAGTGTTTTACCTAGCGATCAGACTTTATCACGAGTGAATTTGGTCGTAACATCCCCATGACAAATGGAAAATTTCAGTGTGTCACCCCGAATTCTAGTTTCCATATCTAGATGCAACACCCGTGAAATCCCGTTAAAATTGGATGTAAAAAAAGTGAGAAATGTGAAGTCATAACTTTTGGGAGAAGAGGGTGCTTTGCAGAGATGTGCTGGGAGGGTGACGTCATAACTTTCGATATTGCGATACTCGTTTCCGCTACCATTCAATTATCGCACTCCCTTCCATCTTTTCTGAAAGCTCTCACTCAGGTCTTACGGTGAAACAAACACAATAACAAACAATAGTTGTTGTTCCATGACCCTCAAACGAGGCCTCCTCTTCAAACCCCCCCCCCCCCCCCCTACAAAATTTGATGGTTCACGTTTCAAGGTACGTAGAAGCCGGGAATCGAATACAAATTTTCCGTTTATTCGCCATTAAGGGTTTCATTATGCACAGAAGCTCTTGGTTATTGTCAGTCTCCTCTGAGGGGTGCAAATTAATTCGAATGAATATAGAGTGATGTTGTTACTGGTTTATTGCTCGCACTCTTTGCTTCGCGATCAGAAATTTAATTTTCAATGATTCCGTAGTGACTCGGAACCCATATAAGAATCATCGTTCATATAAGAATCACCGTTTTCATGATGGTGTTTGATGCTTGAGAAAATTTTAAATGTGAGTAGCGACTATTAATTTCCAACAAAGAGATCAAGTAATCCGTGCAAATCACAAGATTTTCCTCTGATGGTACAATCTAGTGAAGGGTTGAATACAACTCTGCTGTGAATATCGAATAAGTTTCCGGCAATGAAAATGTATATACGTTGCGTTGGCTTACAACTGCAGATCCCACACCATGTGATGATTTCGATTCATCACAATAACATAATATGATGTAAAATAAATCCAATCTCAATTTCATGAAATTTAGAAGATAATTCATGAGTAGGAAGTAATTTCTTTGTGTGTTTAGCTAATGCTATCACCATAACCATGGTTCCTGTAGGCGAAGACCTTCATTTTGGAAATTCGATAGCATCAGTTTGAGAGTCTGTAGGTCAGATCAAATCATATCAACGGTGTTGCGGATGTATATTTTTGTGGAAGTGGATCGGGATCGATTGGATAATGATGAAGAGGATGGGTTGATTAGGCTTTTAGTTTTGCGGCATATCCTAAGGATAGCATTGATCTCACTGGCGTCAGGTGAGAATATTCGTCAGGCAAACAGCTTAGAGGATCAAACAATAATGAAAAACGCAGCAAATTATAACACAAAGGTTCATTATTTTTCTGTATAGATCAACCGCCAGCAAAGAACACAGCATTTTATCTTAACACAACATTTTATCTTACTATATAGTGCAACGCACAAGAATGTTTAATGGATTTAATAAAAAACGTCTGCCAAGTGGGTGTGGCACATAGCTTCCTCGTATCCATAACCCGATTATATAGATGATCCGATGCATAGTAGTTAATCTGAAAACACCAATCTCTAAGTACCTTTCACTACCCTCATAGGGGGCCATCTAAACGCTAATCTGGACAATCCTAGAAAATTTCATCAAATTCGGACGAAAAATGTAAGTGCGGTAGTGATTGGAATCAAAAAATTTCTTAGCAAGAATGGGAATCGAACCTGGGACTCTTGGATGTGAGTCCAGTACTTTGCTCACTGATCTACAAAGGGGTTGGTTGAATAGTTCTGAGATCCTCACCTCAGACGCAACTGTTACGGCTGTTACAAGGATTTTACGATTGTGCATGCGCAGAGGCTACTGTAAATTTTAAGGCCTTGATTTTCATTGGGGACCATCTACAACCTAATCCGCGTAATCCCTGAAAATGTCATCGAAATCGGGTAGAAATTGTGGAAGTTAAGGCTGTTACAAGCAATTCACGTTCGCGCATGCGCATCGGCTACTATCAGTCCGGGGGTGATGATTTTCATAGGGGACCATCTAAACACTGATCTGTAACATCCCTGAAAATTTCATTGAAAAAAAAAAAAAAATAAACACCCCCACAAAACACCCTAAAAAAAAACACAAAAAAAAAAAAAAATAAAATTAAAAAAAAACAAAAAAAAATAATTAAAAAAAAAAAAAAAAACCAGAGTGTCACGCAATCGTAATCACGACGGATCGGAAACGGACCGGGTTTACGAAGTAACTGTCTCACGCCATCGTAATCACGACGGATCGGAAACGGACCGGGATTACACAGCACCAAGATGGAGGTCGACGGGCCCTCTGTCTTAACAGAAGGAACGGATTTCCCATACGACCACCGTCGTGTATAGAGACAATAATCAATAAACTTACAATAAAACAAAAAGCTGTTGAGGGCGACAACAAGGTTTTCAACCAAACTCCCAGACAACCAATTTCATAAAATTAAGACTTACAACCCAAATGTAACGATGTGATCTTCAATGGCTCAAATCAATGTGACCCCATATTGCAGTACATCTGGAGATAGAGACATTCACCAACCAGACAAACATAAAATTTTCAAATTTCGTGAAATTTTCAAATTTTCTCACGGGGGTGGACTGTGACGGATCCCAGCGATAACTTATCGAGAGTCTGAGGTCCACCTGGTAACCCTTCCATCCCGACTTCCTTGATGAAGGAGGAAGGGGGGGGGGGACAGGTACCGCGGGATCCGCCACCCCCACTTGATTCATTCTGTTCTCAGAACTACAAATCGTAAGTCGATCCATCCACTCATATTGCTACCTATTTTGGGCGAATGTCTCATTTATGTATTTCCAGGATCTTCTCATATCTTTGTTTATAACATATATGTAATATTTCCGACCCATACTGAGCCATTCTCATTATAGGAGAATATTGTTGTGAGTGATTAATATGACAACACACTTTTTGGTGGTTAGTAACCTTGTTTATGAGTTGTTAATAAAAACTTCACTTCTTGTTTTGAATCTATCAAGTGTACATTGAGCTCTCTTACTTTCACAATGCAATGACTAATTTACCAATTTGCCAATTTATTATACTGGTGGCAGCGGTGGGATGATAAGAGGCAGTAGTTCAGAAGAGGTGGGAGTCATTAAAACACCTTAGTGAAATGGCCACACGTTCGTCAGCTCAATCTTTGGAACCTCTACTTCCAAGTCATTCTACTTCGGCCGTGACTAGCAATCAATCGGCAGAAGATCCAGAAGTTGAAGTAAGGGGAGACGATCCTAGAGACACAGGGGCTGAGCAAGCATTGTTGTCGACATTCCAAAGATTTTGGAAGGAAGAGAGAAGGACACTACTAAACGAAGTACAACACAGTATGGAGGAGGAGCGAAGAACTTCGGCCAAACAAATGCAACTGGAATGGAGTGCCTGCCTAGAGCAGATGAAGCAAACTTGCCACTTTCAAACAATAGGTGACCATTTTCCATCGACTCGTGATGAAGGATTTCCGCCAACTCATATCGAAGAAACTGATGGAAGTGGAACCTCCAAATCTCATTTGAAAGTGAGACCTTTTGACGGCTCTGTGAACTGGGATGCATACAAAATTCAGTTTGAGGACATTGCTGAGCATAATGGGTGGAATGACTCCATGAGAACAGTAGCGTTAGAGTCTGCTCTTGTTGGTTCTGCCTTGGACACACTGGTTGAAATTATTTCACCTCGCACCTATGATAAGCTAGTCGAAACATTGGAACGTCGCTTTGGGACTCGTCAACATTCGCAACGATTTATGATGCAGCTAGTTAGCAGAACCCAGCAATGTAAAGAAACAGTGAGTGATTATCATGACGCTATGCGAACACTATCACGACATGTATGGCCTGGCACAATCATGACAGCAGCTCTGGAAAGTGTTGTTGCATATCACTTTATGAGAGGCCTGGCTGATCCAGTGATACGTAATGGGGTCATGGGATTATGGCCAGAAACCATGAATGAAGCCTTGATAGTGGCATTGAGGTTTGAGACAATCGCTCAAATATCTCAGAGTGTCTGTGTTGGTAAAGTTGAGGTGGAAAGCACTAGGATGGAATGTCAAAATATTGAACAACAATCAGTTCTTGAGAAGATCTCGCTTTGTCAAAATGTTGGTGAAAAACAAATGAGACGGAGGAGAATCGTCTGCAAGCGGTGTGCTGCTTCAGGGCATATGGCCTTAGATTGTCCATACCATCCAGTAGTAAAAGACCAATGCATTTCAGCGCTGATGTTACCCCACAAAGAGCCACAGCCAAAATCTCCTCTAAGGCAATACCGGGAAGGGACCCAGGAGCGCAATATAGTGATGGTATACGGTACAGGGATAGATAAGTCATTAGTACTGGCTGGTGCAATAAATGGAGTATTGTGTAATTTATTGGTTGATACTGGGGCAGTGAAGACCATACTGCACTCAAACATTGTGAAGAAATTGGGAGTCCCTGTTCGGCCAGTGGCAGGACTATCTCTTCGTTCGATTTCAGGAGAACTCATTCCAGTGCAAGGAGAGGCTGGAGTTGAAATAGATTTAGGAGATGGTAAGCGACGGTGCCACGCAGCTCTTGTAGCTCTCATACATGAAGACTGTGTTTTAGGACTAGATTTTCTTAGAGAACAACAATGCCTCATTGACCCAGCCAGACATTCTATAATGGTGGATGGCCATCGGTTTGGAGTGGAGACATGTAAAGCATACCAGGTGGAAGAGTTAGAAGACGAAACAGAAGGAAGCTTGCAGGAGCTGACACCCTTTGACGAACGTTTGCCGGAGAGTAGTAGTGAAGAAGGGCTACCTTCTCATGTGCAAGGATTAGCAACAGTGGCTGGAAGGAACCTAACGGAACACCAGAGGATCACACTTGAAAACTTGTTGATGGAATTTTCGGACGTATTTGCTAAAGATGGCAAGGATTTGGGACGGATTGCAGGGACAATGCACACAGTTGATGTAGGGGAATTTCGGCCGATCCGTCAGTCTCCGCGTCGAATACCACCTCATAGATTGGAGGAAGTAGACAAGATGATACGGGAAATGGAGGATAATGGTGTCGTTGAAGCCTCACAAAGTCCCTGGGCAAGCCCAATTGTATTAGTGCCGAAGAAGGATGGGTCCACCAGGTTTTGTGTAGATTATCGTCAGCTTAACAGCATTACCAAGAAAGATGGACATCCCCTGCCGAAGATTGATGAGTTGGTTGGCAGTGTTGCTGGAAGCTCTTGGTTCAGCACTCTCGACTTGCAGAGTGGCTATTGGCAGGTGCCTATGGCAGAGTCAGACAAGGAAAAAACGGCTTTTTGTACCCCAAGGGGGCTTTGGCAGTTCTGTGTGATGCCGTTTGGACTTTGTAATGCTCCAGCAACATTCCAAAGAGCCATGGCCTCGATGTTACGGGAAGAAATCCGCCAGGGAAGAGTGAAGGTATACTTAGATGACGTACTGATTGACAACCCTGACTTTATTACGCACATAGAGTGGTTAAGGAGGGTCTTCTCAGTGCTTCGATCAGGAAATGTCAAACTGAACCCTAAGAAATGTCGCTTGCTTTCCCGCCATGTTAACTATTTGGGGTTTGTGATCTCAGAGAAGGGAATTGAAACTGATCCCAAGAAGACAGCCAAAGTGCGAAACTGGCCAGTCCCAAAGAACACGAAAGAGTTGCGGTCATTCATAGGCTTTTGCTCTTACTACAGGAACTTCGTTCCAAACTTTGCAGAACTACTGGCACCTCTGTATGCACTACAGGACAAGACACGTGAATTCAAATGGACGCAGCCTTGCCAAAATTCATTTTGTGGGATTAAGAAAGCCCTCACAGAACCCCCTGTCCTAGGACATCCTGAACCCGGAGCTTTGTTTATACTGGATACAGACGCCAGTGATAACTCTGTAGGGGCTGTTCTGTCCCAAATGCAAGAGGGGAAAGAACGTGTTATCGCCTATTTTAGCAAGTGCTTGACCCGCCAGGAGCGCAATTATTGTGTAACCCGCAAAGAGTTACTGAGCTTGATAAAAGCTTTAAGGCATTTCAAGTCGTATGGTTTGGAGGGTGGGGGGAAATTTCTCGTGCGGACGGATCACGCGTCTCTACAATGGCTGAGAAGCTTCAAAGATCCAAATGGGCAGTTGGCCCGGTGGCATCAACTAATAACTTCATACGATTTCAAAGTGGAGCACCGTCCAGGTAGCAAACACCTGAATGCGGATGGAATGTCCCGGCGACCCTGTTTTGAGGATGAATGTCGGAATTGCCAACGTCAGGAGCAGAGGCAGGAAGATGTGGAGACTCGTCTGGTTGGACTGCAAGTCGAGGAGAGTGAGCAATGGGGAAATGAACAGAGAGCCGATCCAATACTGGGCCCTGTATACAACTGGGTTTTGGCGAGAAAGAGACCAGACTGGCAAGAGGTCGCAAGTTATGGAGGACAGACAAAGACTCTTTGGGCTCAGTTCCAGCGACTCTCCATAAGTAAAGGTTTACTGGTGAGGACTTGGGAGGACAACTCGGGAAAGTCAATATTTCAGCAAGTGATCGTTCCTAAAACCCGACAACAGGAGGTTCTGAGAGTGGCGCATAACCAGGGACATTTTGGTCGGCGGAGAACGCTGTCAGAGGTCAGGACAGGATTTTATTGGCCTGGATTACATGGGGATGTGAAAGAGATCTGTACCACTTGTGATGTCTGTGGGCGTCGAGGGGGAAAGAACAAGGGAAAAAAGGCGCCACTACAGCCATATGTTGTAGGTACACCTTTTGAACGTCTGGGAATTGACGTTCTAGGTCCACTACCTTTGTCGAAAAAGGGTAACCGCTACATAGTGGTTGTAGTGGATTATTTCACAAAATGGCCGGAGGCTTTCCCTCTCCCTGACATACGAGCAGAAACAGTGGCTCAGGGCCTCATAGAGAATGTCATCTCACGATTTGGTGTACCCCGGGAGATTCATTCAGACCAAGGAACAAACTTCGAGTCCACTGTTTTCAAAGAAGTATTGAGTCAACTGAATGTACACAAAACTCGAGCGACTCCTCTTCATCCACAGAGTTCTGGGTTAGTGGAGAGGTTTAACAGAACACTATGGAGTGCCCTCGCCAAAGTCGTTGGAGCTGATCAACGGGACTGGGACTTGAAGCTCCCTTGCGTCCTTTTAGCATATCGGGCCACAGAGCATTCAGCGACAGGGTTTTCTCCAGCTCGGTTGACGATGGGTCGAGAATTGGTGCTCCCTATGCATCTCTTGGTAGGGTCAACCCCTGGAACTACTCCCAAGACAGCTTATGCTCAAATGCTGAAAGAACAATTACTGCATGTTCATGAAATAACGCGGAAAAGGCTCATTCAAGTTTCAGAAACGACCAAGCGGCAGTACGACGTGCGTGCAGAGAAGCCCAGATACCAGATAGGAGACTTAGTGTGGTATTTCAGGCCTCGAGGACAGGTAGGGGTGTGTCCAAAGTTGCAGTCTCCATGGAAGGGGCCTTGTAGAATCTTGAAGGCCATGTCAGATGTGGTATTTCGGATACGTACCCCAGAGAGAAAGTTATTTGTTGTTCATGCAGACAAACTAGCACCCTACACAACTTCAGAGAAGAGGGGGGATAGTGTTGTGAGTGATTAATATGACAACACACTTTTTGGTGGTTAGTAACCTTGTTTATGAGTTGTTAATAAAAACTTCACTTCTTGTTTTGAATCTATCAAGTGTACATTGAGCTCTCTTACTTTCACAATGCAATGACTAATTTACCAATTTGCCAATTTATTATAATATACATGCCTATCGGTGGTCCCTCCTAGCGAAACACGCCTGTCTTGTGTATGAACCTTCCCTTCAACCTTCAAGTGTCAATAGGATAATCCAACTTAGATATTTGTCACTTGATAGCGGGGTTAACTTCAGTTTTCCGCGTCGTGGTAGGTAGTTCAAAAAGTCTCCGGGACGAAAACCACATTAGTTGCAACAATACAATCACAGCTTCTAATTACCTATTGTCCTTTCTCCTACCACGTCACAAATCGGATGGAAAATGTGGAAGTTACGGCCGTTACAAGGAAATTAACGTTTGCGCATGCGCAGTGACTACTATCAGTCCGAAGGTGGTGATTTCCATAGGGGACCATCTAAATACTAATCTGTAACATCCCTGAGGATTTCATTGAAATCGGATGGAAAATGTAGAAGTAATGGCCGTTACAAGGAAATTCACGTTTGCGCATGCGCAGTGGCTACTATCAGGCCGAAGGTAGTGATTTTCATAGGGGACCATCTAAATACTAATCTGTAACATCCCTGAAAATTTCATTGAAATCGGATGGAAAATGTGGAAGTTATGGCTGTTACAAGGAATTCACGTTTGCGCATGCGCAGTGGCTACTATCAACCCGGGGATGATGATTTTCATAGGGGACCGTCTACACACCAACCCGCACAATCCCTGAAAATTTCATCGAAATCGGACAATAACTTCGTATAGTTATGCGCGTTACAAGGAATTCATGACAGACACACAGACACACAGACAGACAGACACACAGACACACAGACACACAGACAGACAGACACGGAACCAAAATTGTTCAGAAAGGTCTAAAACGCAAAACGCGAGTGAAAATTTTGATTTTGGAGAACTTTTTTTTTTCGTCCTTGAAAAGTGAAAACAAAGCTTCCGCTACCTTGGTAGACTCGGAAGCAAAAAAAAGAACACAGCTTTGCCATTGTCACTACCTACCATGTTTTCGCTTCAAAATCGAGTTTATTTAGATGAAATAAACGCCTCATACTCCATTTGAATAAATCAAGAATCCCTTCATTACGAAATTTGATTACTGGTTGTTAAGGAAGCGTAAACCATGGCTTAGTAAAGTAAAGTAAAGTAAAGTAAGCAACCATTTCAGGTTGAATTTTCGTCCGACTGCCATTCTTGGCGTCGCGGACGTCATCAGCTGTTTCCCTAAGGGGAGATCAGAATTTGTTCTGATGATTTCGCTCATGGCTTTCCAAACATCACCGCCCTGGGTTGGAACGAGAGATTGTCGATCGTCTAATAGACAGAAAACTTTCTGCTAGCGAACAGATTCGAACTCGCATCCCCGCAAGACGGTTCTTATCTTATCACCGCAGTCGGGTACACTGTCCACTAGACCACCGACGCCCCGATGGCTTAGTATACATGGCTCATTTTCCAATTTTCTCTGCTTTCAATGCCACGAAACAGCTCCTAGATTGTTTGCCTTGGCTGATGCTATAGTGGGGGTGTAGCAATACTAGACCCTGCACTGTCCACCCGTTTACCCTCTGATCGTCGCCTGTCATCCAAAACAGTCCCGTAAAATTCATTTTTTTGTACTGTTGCCTAGAATAACCGGTCCCCACGATAGTACGCTTATCATCCGTAATCGATCGTTCTCTGGTGTGTTGTGAGCTAGTATCCTAGGCAAAATACGTACTATTCCATTCTCCTGTTTCATCTAACTTTCTTGGTTATGAAATAATCCATAAATTTTATTAAAATTTTCAAAAATCGGCTAAATATTAAGTACTTGCGAAAATTAAATTTATTCATTTTGTATTTTTAGTAAGGCAAACAGTGTTTGCTATGTTTGCCTGGAGGAGACGCCGCTGATCTCCTGTTGAATCTTTCAATAGGGCTAGATTCTAATTCTCCGGTAGCGATTCTTACATTTGGTAGTGAATAGTATCCGATATTTTCAGTTTAGAAGGGTGAGCAGTAGATATAATATATCTTATATAAATCTTGAATATGTATCTTAAATATATCTTATATATTATATAAAATGGTTCCTTTTCTATTTTGGATCGGACGAAGGCTTTGTTAAAACTGAACATGCAAACTCTGACAGAACCCCATGTTGTATTTGCAAGGACTCTCAGTAAACTCTGAGTTTTATAGGACTTTTCTTTAAGCAGGTGAATCGCTCTTCACTGATGGAATAGGCTTAATCTCCGTCCAAATTTCAGCTGATAAAATTCTTTGAATAGATTTAGCGAATTAGAACCTGTTTGTTAATTCGAATAGAGTTTTGTGACACTCAGTCAGGCTTCCTTAGCAACCAAGAAATTAATTTCGTAAAGAAGGCATCCACCCCTCTGTATGCTGACTGGTGATCGAAGCAGTAAAATAATAAACCATTGTGTAATAATTTGCTTAGTTTTGTGAAAGGATCGCCAAGACACCTACATATTTTCACATCCAATCGCTGGAGTTAGGCCCTTATATATTTTTGCGGTTCATTTTCTTTCACTCAAATAATCCATCCACGTCATTTTAGTTATCCGTCGATTTCTCGGCATTGAACACTTGGTAGGACCTTCTTGTTTGCCTCTTCCGAATGACCTTATGTTTGATGCAATACGAGGCCGTCACTCGGTGACATTTACTGCGGCCCTGTTCCAACAGAAGGGGGTAGCCTCCCTCGGCGGTTGACCTACTCCCTTCGTTGACAACCCCTTCGACTTTCCAATCTGTACTGCTGACGTGGATAGGGTGGAGACACAAATTATTGGCCGAGCCCGAGTTATTGGCCATCTCCTTTCATAAGTTTGGATTGTGATTAAATCACTGAATGATAATTTAAGGGCTACCCCCAAACAACCCTCAAAATTTGAGCAATTTATGGTGATAAGATCTCTAGCAGTGTACGCCACTTTCTCACTCAATGGGGATAAGGGGATAATCTCAATTGTTTCTTTCCTGATCAGTTTATTATTAATTTCCTCCAAGTTCTTGTATCAAAAGGAAAAGAAACACAGGTTTGCCATTGTCACTACCTTTCTACTGCAAGCGAGTTTATTTCGACGAAATAAACGCTTCACACTCAATTCGAAGGAGGAGGTGGGGAGTTGCGGGTGCATTTATAAGGAAATTTGATTACTGGTTGCTAAGGACGCAAAACTGTGTACAAGTCGAAAGGACAGCGATCGTATTTTGGTCAGCCAAAATTTGAACGGAGATTAGACCTGCCTTGCGATTCACTCTCGTGTTTCTGATTTATCTTGTCTCCAACCACGTTCCCTCAGGGAGCGAACGGTTGGTCCTACAAAGCTCTGGCTACAAAGCGACACCAACATCATTGAATCCATCACCTTTTCAAAGCTCGAACTCACTGTTGTTGTGGCTAGCTTATGATTTTATATCCGTTTAGGTATTTGAATATAACATTTTCCAAGAATCCAAGAATGTATGTCTTATTATTTTGTACAGCTTGTTTCCGCAGAGATTTTATTCTGCCATTTTTGACTCAGTCGTTTCCTTTTGATAGGATGTTATAGTGCTATATTTTATTATTTTGTTCAATATTTATTTTCTGATGCGAAGACTCCTCACTTGGAATATCATAAACACATAGAATTAGTTGGTGTAAAAGTGCTTAAAATTTTGTTTTGAGTTTACCAAGGTTGCGCAAACAGTGTTTTTACTTTACAACAATAATAAAAAGTCCTCCAAAATCAAAATTTCCGATCTTTTTTTAAGTTTTTGCCTTTCTTGAACAATTTTGGTTTCGCGTCTGTCTGACTTTGATTGTGTCTGTTAGTCGGTCTGTGTGTCTGCAAATTCTTGTAATGAGCAAATAATTGTAACTATGAGAAGTTACTGTGGAATTTTGATGACATTTTCAGGAATTGTGTGGAGCAGATGGTCCTCTACGAACACCCCCTCCCTCTTTTGGACTGAATAAAAGTACTTGAAAATTGACGTCTCGATTATCCACTAAGTATTGGATCATCCTATTTATCGTATTGTGGATACAAAGGAGCTATGTGGCGTGTCACACTCTCTTGTTTTTTCTTCTGAAATTTGAACTTTGAACTTCTGGATTTATTCTATCCGATTTCGATAATGTGCTAAAAGTAACTTTTTCCAGTGTTCATTGTGATGAATCTCTCAGTATTTAACATCTGTTAAATGGACCAATCCAACCGTCTAGCTAGAGAAAATAGCCATAATGTGAGAAGAAGCACACTCACAGGCACGTTCCTAGAACTAGCAGGGATTCATGCACAAAGATGAAATTTTCCTACTCAAGTCTCGACTCCTACTAAAGCTTTGAATGCATATCAGGCCGCAATTTCTGACGAATCACATCGTCTTGGTAAATATATGGTATTATGCTGTTTCTGTGGCAAAAGAAACTTTCCCACTCATCATGATGTGCATCTTTGAAAGGCGTAACTGTGACAATGGAGGACACTGGATGAGTGTTTGTCGATCACCCAACACTGCTAGACTTTTAGGAAGTAATAAGACCTCTATGACACTACTACTCGATAACTTTCGTGGTAGTAACCGGAATACTTCCGTGATAGTAACTACAACTGCTACTAATGCAGTCTGTCCACATCGAATTTCTATCCAATTAGCATGGTAATTTCACATTATTTCCAGGAAAAAGGTAGTACGTCAATGTTAGTTGATAAATATTTTATTTGACAAAAAAAAAAAAAAAAAAAAAAAAAACAGCTTTTGCAATTTTATAATGGGAAAACTGCGAGAAGAGAAATGATGCGTTTTGCTTAGATTACCTATCCTAAATTAAGCTTGGTAGCCCGTGTTGTCTTTGAAAAACATTCACTTTTCACATTATTTCAAGTAAACAATTTCTGGGTAAATTACAATATTATTAAATTGGTTTATTAATTCTTGTCTGAATTCGGAGTCACATAAATTACCCTATTAACAATACTTGGCAGTTTATCTAATATGAATTATATTTTACTACTACCTACACATAGAGCCTATCACATCTAAACAACACAAAAGATGTTGTTGTATGAAGATCGTTGGTCAGCTGAATTATAAGCATATTATTGTCGATAACCTACCAAAACTGCCTTGAAGTGACGATAACTGTCAAACTTACCCCAAACAAACCGTCTTATGACACTTAAGATTGCGTTGTCTGCTTACTCGATAGGCGTTTTCAAGAGTTGCTGTGCCTGTAAGTGATATATGTTCACTTCGAATATTTATATTCCTTTCATACGCCCAATTCAATATTCCGGGCTGAAAACTTGTTGCGTAACGTTTCTCAGGGTCTTTACGCAACACCTGTGTGAATAGTGTGCCTGTTTGAGTATTCCCAATGGCAACTCGAGGATTCAGACGTAAAAGTGAAGCTGGTCGTAGCGGACAGATTACCATACGAAATACGGGAAAGACAGTCGCAACCTCCCTCACTCACAAATAATCCGCACTCTCCCCTTTCCCGAATATCCCTATCTTTTTTACTTCCGCTCTTCTACCTACTCCTCGCTTGAACGCTGAGAATATTGTGGGAGGTGAAATGGATACACCATCTGTCACTCCCATCATGCATGGGGAACTGATAGAAGAAATAATGCTAACATTAAGGTAGTGCTTTTGGAGGTGGTTGAGCAAAACTGAAGGGAGATACTGTCGGTTAGTAGCTTTCAACTACATAACACAAGAAATGTATCTTCTTCCCTTTCAGTCGCAGCGAAATGGAGAAGATCCCAAACCATCAAGGTACATACAAGTACCTCCCCCAGTTATCCCGGATAAATTGACTTCAATAAGAAACCGTTTGAATCGAGAAAAAAAATCAATCTCTTTCAAAATTCGGTAGTTTACAATTCGAGGTTCGTAAAATCCAAACATCGAAAAAAAAAATCCGCTCGTCTGTAGCACTACAGCGCTTTTCCTAGTTCTCAAGAATTTGATGAAATTTTGTTTAAGAGCCTTCATTTAGGGGCTAGTTGTTACATAACATTGTGGTTATTGTAAGTCACTTCAAAGTGGTGAAAAAAGGGTTAACATTTCAAAGAATGAGAACGCTAAATAATAAGTTATTGTGTTAGCGAATTTTCGAGGAAAATTAAGCTATTGCAATGGCCTCAAAATCTTTAGAATGGACTATTTCCAGAATTTTGTTCACTGAAATCCATTTTGGAACATTCCGAAACAATCCCTGAAGGTTTTCAAAAAATCTTATATATATTTATATATATATATATATATACCATATACATACGTATATAATATACCATATATATATACATAATATGTATATTATAATTACTGTATATTATATACTGTGTATGCACCTCTATACGTTGAAGCGTGAAACGACCGCTACCTTAGTAGACATGGTATTTTGAGGGAATATTTAAAAAAATATTATCAAGCTCGACTTGAAAGGTTCATTAGAGAATAAAACCAACTAAAATAATGTAGATGGATTTCATTGTTGTTTACTGTGTCCTGACATTTCTCTGTTTCGTCACACATAATCGGTTGTGATACGTATCAAGAAAAGAACTGCTCGTTCCAGTCTAATTTTCCTAAGGACTCCTCATCAGACTGAAAGCCACATTACCCTAATTGGAGCGAGATGATAATTTTTTTCACTCAAAATGTCGCCAATTACTTGTTTTTCAAGACTCTGTACAGAAGACAATACCTCCGTAGAAACGATCAAGCGTCGATCATTGATACAAATTATAATAGAAGTTCAGCTTTCCGCTTTTGTACTTCCCGTAGTCGAATATTGATCAGCTTCTGTGTAGGATACAATAGAGAAAAGAAGTCGATAAGAGTGTTGTTACGTTTTGTTATATTTCTTCGCTCGGCTGGTTTTGACAGGTTCTGGACTGTACGGCAGGTTCCATTCAAAGCATTCACTCCATTCAGTTGGACATCTTTGGCGATTCTGCTCGGGACGTGAATCAAATCATGACAACTCTTAGTTGAAGGGATTAAAAGTCTTGAGTCTCTCTGCCCTTAGTTACTGAGGACCATAATTTATTTACTCGCTTATGTGTTATTGTTAACATTTTTAGACGGAAGAGAACGCTAAATTGTACTAAGAGGACTGGGGAGTTTCGACAACTACAATTGTGAATAAAGGAGGACTGACCACGGATTTTGACATAGGGGAATGTAGGTGGAAATGCCTTTTGACTACTCCTATCCAAGAATGATTGGTCTTTTATGATTTTGGTTTATTATTTTCAATACCTAATGAACCTTTGGAATCGACCACGAAAAAGAAAATTTTAACACCCCCTCAAAATTTGATGACTAATATATATGCTGCAAGTTAACCGTCGTGGAAAAGCCCGTTGACAGCTGAAGGAGTGCTTGACCTGAAAATACAGAATCAATGACTGCAGTAGCATCACATGAGTTGAGTAGGTACTACCAACAACTACCTTCAGAAGTAATACAAGCTTGTACAATTCAATAAGATGTTCGTAGCGTATTATAAATACTAGACGTTATTGGGAGGTCATCCTGGCTACGGCTTTCGACGAACAAGGCCGAACATTGCCGAAAATGTTATCAATTTGTCTTTTTGTCGGAATACAAGAATGATTCCGAGTTCACCAAAATCTTGTGTACATACTTATTTGTGTAAGTAGTTAATTTTAATTATTGGGGCGTCGGCCATCCTCTCCCTCCTCCTCTTCCTCATCATCCCTACCCTCTTCCTCTTCCACAGCCTCTTTAGACCACCAGTGTGCCCATTGTGAGCGGGCATTCACCTCCAGGTCTGGCCTTGGTGTCCACGTCAGACGGAAGCATCCTGTTGCTGCAAATGAAGAAATTGATGTTGAACGAGTGCAGCCTAGGTATGCTTCCGAGGATTTGCGCAGGATGGTGGCAGATGAGGTGGTGGCTGTGCGCAATGGGGTACGTGATATAAATGTTTATTTAAGCGAACGTTTTCCCACCCGCACAGTCATTGCCATCAAGAACCTCCGCCTGAAGCCCCACTATAAGCAGCTTGTCCAGGAAGCTATCCTGGCAAATAGCAGTGGGGCTTCTCCCGCATCTCCTGTTGCTGGCGTCGACCAGCAGTCTGCCATTCAGTATCCCTCCCCCGGGACCTCCGGTCTTCTCGCCGATTTGAAGACCGAAGTCTTGAGGCTCGGGGGGCAGGTAGGTCGTATTGAAGGCTATGAAAGCACCTACCTGCAGGATCTGGCGAGGCGGGCTGCTGAAGGGCTGGACAACCTGGAGGACATGGTTGCAGCCTATCTAGGGAGAATCTTCCCGCGGGTTGGGGATGCGACCGTGACGCAGCACCAGGGGGGACATCCTCCCAGAGTGGTGTTGCGTGGAGGTCGCAGAGCAGCTAAGCTAGCAAGACGGCGGGAGTACCACCGGGTTCAGAGTTTGTGGAGGAAGCATCCGGCACGTGCAGCTGCGGAGGTACTGGAGGAGCCTGGGGAAGATCAAGTTCAGCCCCCTCTTCAGGAGTTTGTGGATTTCTGGGAGCCACTTTTGAGTGCTCCCAGCCACAACCCTGGGGAGCGAGTGGTTCCCCCAGTCTCCACCAGGGATTCCTTGCGCAGCATCTTGTGTTCGCCGGTGCTACTTGACGAGGCACACAAGTGCCGTGTCAAGAACTCCACATCCGCTGGACCCGATGGTGTTTCTGCCCGTCGCTGGAATAAAGCACCAAATACGATTAAGCTGCTCATCCTCAACCTGCTCATGCTTGCGGGAAGACCCCCGAAAGCGTTAACCCGTACCCGAACCGTATTTATTCCCAAGAAAGGGGGAAGTGGGCCTGGAGGCTATCGACCGATTTCAGTATCCTCGGTAGTCTTCCGCCACTTCCAAAAAGTACTGGCATCTCGCCTCCAGGTGGCTGGTGTCATTGGTGACGTCCAGAGAGCGTTTCGGCCAGCGGATGGCACAGCGGAGAACCTTACAGTTCTCCAAACTGTCATCTCGCTGGCCCGTATTAAACGCCGGCAACTCCACCTCGCCGCTCTGGACGTCGCTAAGGCCTTTGACACAGTCAGTCACCTTGCCCTGACCGATTGCCTTCGTGGTGTCGGGGCCCCATCTCGATTAATTGAGTATGTGGCCTGTCTGTACCATGAAGGCGTGACGGTCCTCGAGGCAGGAGGTGAGGTGTCAGGGGATGTACGGATAGGGCGTGGGGTACGCCAGGGGGATCCCCTATCACCACTCCTCTTTAACCTGGTCGTGGATACGGCCTTGGGTAAGCTGCCCACAGAAGTAGGGTTTGATCTCGCCCCTGGGGTGCGAGTAGGAGCATTGGCCTTTGCCGATGATGTTATCCTACTCGCAGAAACCCGAGAGGGCTTGCAGATTGCCCTCAATGCATTTGCTAAGCAGCTATCCAGGTGTGGACTTGTGGTCAACCCCGATAAATGTGGGTCGGTTTCCTTGGTCCCGTCGGGTCGCCAACATAAAGTGAAGGTTGTGGATGGGGGTTTTGTCATAGGACAAGCCCCCATTCCTTCTCGATCTGTGTTGGAGGTCTGGCGGTACCTTGGTGTCGACTTCATGGGGGTGGCCACCATTACTGCCAGCCGTGTGGACCTTGGTAGGGCGCTAGCCCGCATCACCAAGGCTCCATTGAAGCCACAGCAGAGGCTGCGCCTCCTCCGCATGTACTTACTGCCGAAGCTAACCTACGGGTTAGTCTTCGGTAGGCTTACTGCGGGGAGGCTGCAGGAATTAGATCGAGAAGTCCGCTCTGCTGTGCGCTCTTGGCTGAGGTTCCCACCTGGTGTCCCAAGTGCCTATATCCATGCACCAGTCAAATCCGGTGGGCTTGGCATTGTGTCTCTCTCCGCAAGTATCCCTTCTCTTCGCCGCCAGCGCCTGCTAGCCCTTCAGGGGTCGAGCTGGGAGGTCGCCCGTGTTGCTGCTGGTCTTGATTTTGTCAGGCAGCAGTTAGCATGGTGCGACCGAGCAACACCATCTGCTCCAAAACCCAGTTCGTCTGCTGAGTTCGCTGCTGCCCTGCATGAGTCAGTAGATGGTAAAGAACTCCGACAGTGCTCCGAAAGCCTTATCTCATCCCAATGGGTGGATTGGGCTTCGGAGGGCATTGGGGCCCGCGACTACCGGAACTTCCACGCCGTCCGCGTGGCAACACTGCCAACAGCGGTACGGTGTTCAAGGGGTAGTCGTGGGGTGACAGATACCCTTTGCCGTGCCTGTCGGAGTGGAAATGAACACCTGTATCATGTGGTGCAGCAGTGTCCACGAACTCATGGGGGCCGCATCCTACGTCATGATGCGGTTGCCAAGCAGATAGCAGGTGCCTTGTCATCCAGCGGCTGGGATGTTGAAAGGGAGAGATTATACCACATGCCAAGTGACCAGGGCAAGAAGCCTGACATTGTTGCCGTCAAGCCCGACAGGTCTTGCATTATCCTGGATGTCCAGGTTGTTAATGGCAGCATGGACATGGAGCAGACCTGGCGGGCTAAGATAGGAAAGTATGATAGAGATGATTTACGGCAAGCAGTGTCAGAGCTAAAAGGAGTGGCACCCAACAACATCAGGGTGATGGCTGCAACCTTGTCGTGGCGCGGAGTGTGGTGCGGGAAAAGTGCCACGGAGTTGCGCGAGTTGGGCATCTCAGTAGGTGTACTCCGTGGTGTCACCCGCCGCGTACTGCTCGGCTCATATTTAAACTGGTGGTCATTTTATAGAGGCACTTCCCTTCATCCATCTCTCCCACCCCCACCTTCCTCATCATCCCTCATCCCTAGGGCCGGCGTCGGGTGAGTCCTGGGCGTCCTCCCCATTATATTTGTTTTATTTATTTATTTTGTTTTATGGCGTGCCCCCTCCGCCACCAAAGACATTTTGTCTTGAGGGGAGTTTAAAATAAAAAAAAAAAAAAAAAAAAAAAAAAAAAAAATTTTGAGTAAATAGCAGTGTAGTACATATACGACAATGACCCTAATATTGTCATTGAAATCGTATCTTAAAACTCAAAACTCAAATAATGCAATGAAAAAATTAAATGTCTCTACTTGAGTCAATCTATGTTGAGTAAAAATGGTATGGTAAAGAAAAACCACAAAAAAGTAGATAACATAATAATGATAATAGTAATAATATTAATACTATAAGAAAGAAAAAGTGACTTGACAAGTAGAAATTGGTTTAAACCTTGATACTAGTAAACTGCTACCTACATCCCTAAAACGCTGGAAATGATTACACAAAGGTTTATTATTTCTTCTACATAGATCACTCGTCTGCAAAGAACATTGTCATTAATTTTCTAAATTAAAGTTCTAGCTGAAAGGCTGAGTGATAGGTGGGGGAGACCTCAAGGAGTGGTGCGAGGGTGGCTACGGGCCAGGGTGTCCTTTTCAATCCTGAGGGCAGCTAGCATGTGTCTGCGAGGGGCAAGGAAGAAATGGCGCAGCTGCGAGGAGCTTATTGGGTTCCAGGATGGAGCAGCGGTGCGGCTACGATGATAGAAAAAAAAAAATGATAATGATGACAAGCACTCAAGATAGTGGTCGACAGTGATTTTCTTTTCAACACACCTTTGCACCCCTTTTGCTCTCTTATATTCTTTCCCATCATTGATCATGGCAATAAATAAGACTAAAATATTAAAAAAAAAAAAAAATCTGCTACATACCTAGGTACTTCATAATCAGGTTTATTTCGGAGAAATGAACGCTTCACCCTCAATTCGAAGAAATAGGGAATTGGGGTGCTTTAATTGAGAAATTTGAATACTAGTTGCTATGGACGCAAAACTGAGTAGGTCAGTGATGGGTATCGTTATAAAAGTATCGATACTGTATCGTATCCGAGTATCGATATCCCAAGTATCGTTGGGCATGAGTATCGATATTTCAAAATATCGATTATCGATACTTTAGTGTCACAAACTATCAATATCATCCAATTTTCTCAAGAAAAATAATTTTTTCAACTACTTTTATTCATTTTTTACTATTAAGAGACCAAGCAGAGTGATTTTTTCCATGATATAAACGTTATTTGTGCAACCAAAGAGTAATGACCCAAAAGCCTCTCTATTTTCTTCATTTTTTAGCCATTATGTTGAATTTTCCGCGAGAACAGTATCGATATTCGATATTTGGAAATGTTGGATCCAAAGTATCGATATCCAAAAATATCGGATAGTGCAGTATCGATACTAAAATATCGAGTATCAGTACGAAAGTATCGATATTTTGAAACATCGAGTATCGATACCCATCCCTAGAGTAGGTACAACTCGAAAAAACAACAACGATCTCATTGCGGTCAGGATCATCACATCATCACATTTGAAAGGAGATTCAGCCACATGAATTCACTCCTCTGAATGAATTTTTCCGATTTATCATCAGTGGCGTCTCCTCCAGGCAAACATAGCAAACACTGTTTGCCTTACTTACTACAAATATGCAAAATAAATAAATACATTTTTGTTGAGATTTTCCTATATTTCCATTTTTTGTAGGTAATATTTAGCTGATTTTGGAAAACTTTTATAATATTTAGGAACTATTTCATTATTATCAAGGAATTTAGATTAGGTAAATAAGAGAATGGAATAAGAAAATACGTATTTTGCCTTGGATACTAGCCCGCAACACACCAGAGACGGAGAGGTCGGTAATGTAGATGATTGCGGATGATAAGCGAACTAGCGCGGGGGCTGGTCCTCCTTGCATCGCTGGATGCAAGGCAAGCAGTTCAAAAAAATGAATTTTTCGGGACTGTTTAGAGTGAGAGGCGACTATCGGCGGGTTGGCGGGGGGTCAGCGCGGGGTCCAGTATTACCATACCCCCACTACCTCACTCTCAGCTGTTGCAAACAGTAGCAAAACTGTTTCATGACCTTGAATTCCAAGTCTTGGAATATGAGCCGTGGATACTAATTAGCTCACGCATGAAGACATAACATATCCATCCACCCACATTATCTCAAAGAAGGAAAGCAGTTCGTTTTTTCGCCGCCGCAAATATCAGCTGTATGACGTTGACTGGTGTCCCGTTCCCGATTTTACTGTATTTCACTGTACCTAATCGTTTTTCTTTTTGATAGACACTAGGAAATAATTGCAAAACATTGTAGAATGAAGGTTTCACATCTTATTGGGTCTAAATTCAGAGTCTCCCTTTTTGGTTAATTATTTTCAAGAAAAAAGTTTGACCACCCTCAAATTTGATGGTTTACGTTTGTGGTAGGTAAGTACGTGTAGATTTTGAAAATCGAATATAAAAAAAAAAAAATCCGTCCGTCCGCGGATCTTTCCTTAATTATCATGGACCGATTATGATGAAATTTGGTATGTGGGCTCCATTTGGGGTCTAGTTGTGCCGCAAAGCTTTTGGTTGATGTAAGTCACTTCTAAGCGGTGAAACGGAAGGGCTGAAACTTCCAAAGGCACCCTCTCTCGATATAAAGGTATTGTTTTATCAGAAATTTAAGATTGTACCATTGAATTTTCGGAATCGAATGAGACTACCCATAGCTTTGTAGGACAAACTGTTCGCTCCCTACGAGAAGTTAGAAAAACGAGTATGAATCGCAAAAGAGGCGTGATCGCCCTTCAAATTTTAGTTAACCAAAATGCTTTCGCCGGTCGTTTCTTTGGGATGTACTCGGTTTTGCTTCCTTAGCAACCAGTGGTCAAATTTCTAAACGAAGGAATTCTTTATTTCTTCCAGTGGA
Organism: Apolygus lucorum; assembly: GCA_009739505.2. NCBI lineage: Eukaryota > Metazoa > Arthropoda > Insecta > Hemiptera > Miridae > Apolygus > Apolygus lucorum. Next base: position 11,287,969 of record CM019181.2, on the reverse strand, counting down.
GTGTGGAGCGTTTAATTCTTCCAAATAAACTTGATTGTGAAGGTAAAACATCGTTGGTAGGTGGTGACAATGACAAAGCTGAGTTCTTTGCTGGCACGTGATCAATACAGAAAAAATGAACCTTTGTGTAATTATTTTCAGCCTAGCTGTTTGCCTGACGAATATTATCACGCGACGCCCCTGTTTATCATAGGTCCAACCAAGCAAAATTTTTTATTCAATTTTCGGATTCTGCGTACCTTGAAACGTAAACCAACAAATTTTGAGGGGGGAAAGGGAGGGCTAAAATTATTTTTTGGTCGATCCCAAATTTGGTGAACCGAAATTGGCCATTGTACGTGCAATGGGGAAGCATGGCTTGAGCTACTTTCAGTGACCCAAGATTATGGAGACTTGTTTTGAGGCTACTAAATCAGATGAAACGAAACTAATCATACAACGAATGACTGAGGGGATTTTCATGGGTGATTTGGTGTTTACATTGACGGTAGAGAGTTGTTGCTTCTATTATGCCGGCGATGGGGGAATCGTGACTGAATCAATCATGGATGCACAAAGAAAAATGGAATATAGTAAATTATCCACCCGCGTATTAGTAAGTACCTACTGTACGATTCTACTCAGAAAATATTCAAACACGCCTCATCAATACTAAATATACTAACTTATATTTCTGGGTTTTTATGGAAAATCTATAATTCTGCTTTACCTCTAGCATAACCTTTTTGATGAAGGTCGATAAAAAAAAAGTGGACGAGTCGGTTCAGGTGAAATTGTGTTAATCAGTGTAGATTTTCTGCGAGAAGTTGGCAAGTCCTTAGCGGGTTGGCTCGGTCAAATTAAACCTAAATAAACCCACAGGAAGGGAAGGATCCCATTATTTTCAAAATATTTCTTATTCATGTATTCAAAAGGAAGCCTCTTTATTTTGATATCGAGACGACGCCCGCATAACTGAAATGTGTTTGTAGATATTATCTGTCTTGATTAAGGGAAGCAGATGCCTCACTGGCATAATTTAGTCGTCATGCTGCTTCCCTTATATTAATTTATTCAAATCTTGGAAAATCCTTCGGGGCTTAAGAGGGCAGCGGATGCAAGGAGCGACTAACATGGAACATCCTTTGGGAATATTTATACTCCGATCATTACCTATCTTTCTTCTGGTTTATTATTTTCAATAATGAACCTTTGGAATCGACCAAGAAAATCAATTTTTTAACACCCCCTCAAAATTTGATGGTTTACGTTTCAAGGTACGTAGAATCCAAAAATCGAATACATATTTGGCCGTCTGTCCGCCGTACGCCGTATGCGGCACTTTCCTCACTCAGCATTGGCCGATTTTGATGAAATTTGGTATGTAGGCTCCATTTGGGGTCTAGTTGTGACCCGAAGATTTTGGTTGATGTAAGTCACTTCTAAGGGTTGAAAAATCAATTTTTAAATTTTTAAAACGCCCTAACTCAAAAAATTTGATATAAAGGTATTGTTTTTCCTTCAATTTTAGATTCTATAGAATTTTTAGAATTTTTTGAGACCACGCGGAGCCCTGTAGGACAAACCGTTTGCCCCCTACGAGAATTTAAGGGTTGGACGTACGATAGATCAGAAACACGAGTGTGAATCGCAAAAGATGGATGGTTGGTGGCTTTGCAGACTAGTGATCTATATAGAATAATAATAAACCATTGTGTAATAATTTGCAGCGTTTTTACCTCCCTCGTCGTATTATTTGACGGGCTTTGTAACTCTTAGTGTGTGAATGTCCCACAGGTCAATAGTTTGAATTTATTTGTCGTTGAAATTCATTCAAATTCTGCCAGATTGACGTAGGAAGAATACCTTATTATTTTTGCTCCAATTTTGAATAGGTTATAAAATTCTGATCTCACAACCGTGATAGTCACAATAGATCTTATAATATGGTCTGAGTGACTAAGGGCTTGCCCTTTCTTAAAAAAAGGAGGGGATTCAACTCCAGGTGAGTTCCCTTCAAATAGAATTTGACAAGAGCTCGCCCTTCCATATCTTCAGTACAATATTACTGAGAAATTTCGACAAAAAAAGAGAGGGAAAATGCAGTGTTGTGAATTTAGTTCGAAGTGTGATGAACACATCACATGAAGACAAATAATTTGCAACAATAGGGGGCATACTAAAAAATTGTTTCAATAAATATATATTTTTTTGACAAATCGGGGAGAATTAGACAATATTAGGGTATCCGTATTCAGTAAAAGCTTCTTATTCGTCAACAATATGATCGAGATTCACAATTTTGGGTTTGATTACAACCCAAAATTTGGAAATGGTTTATTCAATGGTCCTGAAGCAGGATAGATACAACAAAAGTCAAGCCATTTTAATAATATTAGGAAAATTTCAGATAAGAGTGTATAACTCTGATTATACGATCTTATTATCGCATTCTCCTCTCATGAAGCAGTCTTACTCACTACAGCTCATAAAAGCATGTCTCAAGTCAAACCTTCATACTGTCGGCGTCCATAAGCAGAACACGCCATTCCTTACAGTCAATAATTATTCTTTCTTGTATTTTTAACGGTCCACATTTGGGGATACAACTTATGGCTGCGGCTGCTAAGAAGAAGATTGAGAGCCATTATACCATGAAAACATACATCGGAAGGGGAGCCAAAGAAAACTTTACCTCTATTACAATAGGTTTAGCTTCATTACAATAAAGCTAAGGGGGTATCTTGAGAGTGACAGGTAAATAAGAAAATCCAAATAAATACAAACTAGCTGAAGGAGCCTATTCTTAACTCAGAAACAGGAACTAAGTGTCACGATTTTGCAGAAACCAATAACGGAAATGGATGTCGTAAAAAATTTGGTAAAATAGCGGTTCATTTGCGCGTTGACATATAAATTACATATCGATGGCTAAGAGACAACATGTGATATGAAAATTCTACTGGTTTCAGGAGAACGAAAAAACTATTGTGCTTGCTTTGGATCTGTATAAAAGGTAGCTAAACGTGTTGATAACACTTTTTGTCTCTAGTGTTGTTCTTAACAAGTGTTGCTAATTTTTAAATTAAACATTTCCAGTGATTTGAACAAAAGAGAGGACCACAGCTGCTGTGGTCTAGTGCTGCACTAGATTCCCTTTTTTTCCATATCACATATTGTTTCTTAGCCATCGGTATTTTCTCTCTCTTCTTCTTCACTTCTACCTCCACATACTATGTGATTGACACCTACGCCTAATGTTTTGGTTTGATCCTTTCGTGTGTGGACTTCATACTGCCTAAATTTATTTATTTATTTTATTTATTTATTTCTTAAGTTGTCAATCAACACCTTTGCACTTAGAAAATAAAACAACTTTATTGCGAGGCAGAAGGCAAAATGCCATAAAATTTATGGCATTTTTTATGGCAATATTTATTATTTATTTTATTTATGGCAATATTTATTACTGCCATAAATATTGAAAAATGCCATAAATATTGCCAGGTATGACATATCTGGGTCCAAGCACTTTGATTGTCTTTTATAACCTTGTAGAATGACCTTTATACTCTGGAGTTAGAATAAATAACCCCATGTAAATTATTTGAACGCTAGTCTATTCACGCTCTTGTAACTACAAGACAAACACAAAGAAAGAATGCGGTAACAAATAATGGACTCAAGTTGAAGAATTAGTTACGAGATGCTAGAAAAAAAAAAGGCTGGGTTTCCACTTGAAATGGAAGCTGGTACAAGGCAACTCTTGACTGCCACTCAACGGAGAAAATGGGCTTTGGAACATCCATCACTAGGAAAGCGTGCTTGAATCCCCTAGAGATGCGGTGAAACGCTTGAACTTTCAGACAGCGAATGAAAATCCTGATCATGACCAACCAATTTATTTACAATACCCACTTGTAGTCGAGTAGGAAAAATCCATTTCACAAATCGGTTTTTTTTAGTACCTATATGATGGTAATAGCGGTTGAATGAGTGAGTAACGCATTATTATGCAATAATAATATATACAGGTATATTTATATGCTATAGAAAAACTTCATTCTGAAAATAAAAATTGTCATGTTTAGCATTCAGTGAACCAGTAACAATTTATATTTACCTATCGGAAATGTGAAAAATTTTTGTGTATTTGAAAACCTTTTCATGAAAATTTTGCATCCTTCCTATCGAGCGCAGATGCTACCATCAATTCGGAGGCAATGATTTTCATAGGGGAAAATCTACACGCCAATCTGAACAATCCCTGAAAATGTACCTGGGCTAAAACGTACCTAAATTTTGATTTTGTAGAACTTTTTTCCCAATCATGTAAAGCGAAAACAATGCTTCCGCTATCTTGGTAAACTCAGAAGCGACTAAGATTCTATAGAATTTTTGGAATTTTTTGAGACCCCTCGGAGCTTTGTAGGACAAACCGTTCGCTCACTACGAGAATTTAAAGTTTGGACGTATGATAAATCAGAAACACGAGTGTGAATCGCAAAAGAGGCCTAATCTCCGTTCAAATTAAAGCTGACCAAAATGCGATCGATGTTTTTCTTCATGTTGGTGGCTCTTCATGATTGGTGGCTTTGCAGACGAGTGATATAGAAAAATACAAAATAATAAACCATTGTGTAATAATTTGCAGCGTTTTCATTCGCTTCCGGGTCGCGTCATGATCATACGTTATAATTAGGTGTTATTACATCCCTGCAGGTTTTACTCTGCCAGATTCAAGTACCAGTTTTCTGTGTTTGTCTACGTCCTAGTTCAGAGTTTTGTTTTAATCTTGAGTTTTTTGTCGTTAGATTTCAGAGTAGTTACATTCCGAATGAAGTGGCGTACTCAACACCCCTATTTCGGGCCTAAAACGATTAGCCTACGATTCGTGAATTTTGTGTTTGTGAGTGAACATTACATTGGAAACAAGCGAATAGGGTCAGCTTCAGGGCCGTTTTTAGCCCCTCTGGGGCCCGGGGGCGAGCAATCTTTGGGGCCCCTCCTCTGGGGGAGTTTCCCCCCCCCACCACCTACGTAATCTAATTCATTGATAGGTAAGGTAAGAAATGGTTAGAAAATCACAAGAACACTAGCTCAACAAACGTAAAATTATATTTTATAGTTATTTAAGTATGTGCCTTAATACAAAGTAGAAAAAATAACAATGAAGGATAAATGAGTAAAATATAGTAAATTTCCATATTTTCCACATGGAATGTTTATGTGTTGAATACTTGAATTTGAGAGGGCGTCGGTGGTCTAGTGGACAGTGTACCCGACTGCGGTAATAGGATAAGAACCGTCTTGCGGGGACGCGCGTTCGAGTCTGGTCACCAGCAGAAAGTTTTCTGTCTATTAGACGATCGGCAATCTCTCGTTCCAACCCAGGGCGGTGATGTTTGGGGAGCCATGAGCAAAATCATCAGAACAAATTCTGATCTCCCCTTAGGGAGACAGCTGATGACGTCCGCGACGCCAAGAATGGCAGTCGGACGAAAATTCAACCTGAAATGGTTGCTTACTTTACTTTACTTTACTTTTACTTGAATTTGAAAAATAAATCGGAGGCTTTCGTGAAAGACTTGGTAGACTAGGCAAAACAATAAAAACTATTTGAAAGAAGCCATCCTTGCCTTCTCTTCAGCAAAATCTCGAATCAGGTCATTAAAATCCAACTGATGGGCTACATCATTTTCAATGGACAATGTGGCGAGTGCTGAGAGTCTGTCCTGAAACATTGAATTTCTCAGGTAAGTCTTGATTAGTTTAAGTTTGGAAAACGACCTCTCTCCACTCGCCACAGTCACAGGAATGGACAATAGAATTCGGAGTGCTACCCAAGTATTTGGGTAGAGGTTCTCAACTTTATGTGCTATTATGTAGTTAAGCATATTTTTTGTGGTAGGTAGATTGTTCTGGTGTTGGTGAATCGATGATAAAATGCATACAATTTCACTTTCGACGATGTGAAAGTAGGTAAAATCTCTTTTTTTGACTGACTTCAAAATCGCCGAAGGTGGCAAAGAAAAAGGAGGCGTGTCATAGGACGATGAATTTTTTTTTTATTTTTTAAAGCAGAAAGACTCTTTTTTTTTGAGGAGTGCTCCCTCTTCCCACCTTGAAAATCCGGGGCAACCGCCCCCATCCCCCCCCCCCTAAAAACGGCCCAGGTCAGCTTTGAGTGCTTCACGCAGAATTGAGGTTGATCATCGCGATCACAGCTGAATCATCGACAATTCACCAATATCATGAGGTTGGGTATGTTCCTGCCAAGGTAGAAATTAGTATGTAACTTCTATTGAGAAATAGGAACTTTAGAAACATATTACATATATATAAGAAATATATAGAACTTAATATTTTGAGGAGGTGAATTTATGACAATAATTCCTGCGCGCAATTATAGTTGAATAAACGTCTGCCAAGTGGGTATGGCTCTTAGCTTTCTCGGATCCATAGATAATATCGTTACCTTAAAACAAAAAGGCGCTATGTCCATCCACCTTCAACATTTTTAAATTTTTTAATGCATTTTTCTATTTTTAGAAAAATTTAAATTCAACAAAACTAATATTGAGTTTTCTCGACGATAATAGCTTGAAATTTTTTTGAGGAAACTGAAGATTTTAGTGTAATAAGCCATTATTTTAGGAATTGTGCATTGGTGATAATTTCTTTTGCGTTTTTCTCAAAACTCCATTTTCGGACATAGCACCTTTGTGCTTTAAGGTGTCGATGTAATGCATTGTAGCTAATCTCAAAACTTCAATCACTGCCCTAATTTTTGACCATCTACACCCCAATCCGCATAATCTCTGAAAACTTCATCGAATTATGTCCAAAAAAGTGGAAATTTTGGGTGTTTCAAGGAATTGAAGTTTGTGCATGCGCAGTGACGATTCGTCTCGGGGCGATATTCATGGGGAAACCATCTACACGCAAATCGGAGCAATTCCTGAACATTTCTTCAAAGTCGGGTTGAAAATTTAGAAGTTATGATTGTTAAAAGGGAATTCTCGTTCGACATACTACTACCGGATATTATAATGATTTTCATAGAGGACTACCGCATGCCAACCCACACAATCCCTGAAAATTTCATCGAAATTGGACTACAACATGGGATAGTTTTGCCACGTTACTAGGATTTCATGACAGGCACACGTTCAGACAAGCAGATTCTGTTCCACATCGTACAATTTTTTGTCACACTCAGGCGTGTGTACCGAGACATAGGTACTGAGTTGTATACCCCGAGGCTATGTTCGATTCTCGTTAACGAATATGTGTTGTGGATCGAGTAGACAAGGGAGAGAGTAATACGCAGGTAATACGCCTTCCACATTGTAGAAATAGAACCTGCTGCTTCTTGGGTTCAAAACATTCATTTTATTTTATGTAAGGAAGCTATTAAATACTGCCATTTCTTCTAGGCTATTTTTCTTTCTTTCAATTATGGAGATTAGAGGAACAAAACCATCACTTATTCAGGAGAGCGAGGACAGCGAAGAATGATCAAGTCGATTTGTTGTAGTAGAATGCATGAAGGTGAAGCTTTGAGTCCTTCTTTTATATTACTTTAACAAGGTAAAGGGAGAGTGGAGGAGGGTGACGTCAGATGACGTGTTTTACCCCCGTACCTCACTCTACCTACCTGTGCGATGAGTCACTCAGGGGTTCCCTTTGTGTCCTTTATTGGAGAACTAACATATACGAGTAAATGGGACATTACACAACAAGAAATAAGACTAGTTTATTTGAAGGAGGTTGAGTGAGAAACATCGGAGGGGTTTTCACTGGAAAGTTTCATGTTGTTGTAGTTATGCTCTACTTTCTGGAAGTATAAACTGTGTCCCTCTACCCTGATAAATCACTGAATAATTTAATGTCCTGATGCTGATGAAACTTGTGCCGTGAAGAAAATTTAAATCTTCCGCCACTTTTGAATTTGAGCGGTGACGGCGCCCCTGGCGACTGCCTCCTCCTTGGGTCCGGAACCAAATGATATATTTTGGCGAGAGATCCTCTTGATTAGTGAGAAAGTTAATTTCTTTATTTCATTTTTATCATTTTCAAAAATTTGGAATCGATTTGGACCCAAAAAACGGAAAAAGCAAAATTGGAAAGCATGGAAAGCACGTGTACGGTTCGGAGCTGCCGCCGCCTGCTGGAAGAAGTGGGAAAATTATGTTTCCTTTGTTCTCCCGTTCGCCTGTTGAATGCCATCTCGTCCGTTTTTTTCTTGCCGTTTTTGTACAATTTTCCGAACGAAAATTCTACCGCTTTCCGTCGTCGTACTGCGGCCTCCTCCGTTCAATATTGAAAAGGATTCAACCTTTCGTCTACTTGATCGCCGAAGGAATCATTACTTCGGAAACCATCATTTTGGAGTCAACCCAAAGCTGTCATCGCCCATCCGAGGATTCAACATTATCGTACCGGTAGGAGCATAATTCTCGTCAAATGTCGAATGTTCATGATTTGCAAAAGAGGTAACAGCGAAACTAAAAAGCACTATGGTTTCGTTGTTCAGTTCCAGGTACCTACCGAACCTGACCAACCAAAACTTGAGAAGAAGATTTCTCTCCTTCTTGGACTCCCTTCCCTTTCTCCGTCTAGAGGAATGGTTCTACTTACGAAATATTTATGCCATAAGTACCAAATATTTTAAACCTATAAAATTCATTTCCACGGCCGTTGGATCAGTAAGTCTTTACATAATTGTGTAATTGCTAAGATCTCACGTTGGTATACCTACAGAACCTATTTCAATTCCATAATACCTACACTGGTTATATCTGTGATGCCCTGAGAATTTATTTAATTTTATTATTCGTGCTGTTTGGGCACTGAACAATATTGGTGAAATAAACCAGTCATTGAATGAGGATTTTCGTTTTATTTATTCTCCTTTGGTAGAGAATTTCATTCCGCTTGAGTTTTTCTTTTCTGTGGGTTCACCCCCACCAAAATTTTATGTTTGTATCACAAACTTCATCCTGGAAATCGATCATAGTGAGCCTGAGATTCCACTCGCCGATTGGTGTACCTACACCGTGCGTTTTCCACTAATTAGGCAAAATTTATCTTCATAGTTTCGATAAAAAATAAATAATACTTTTCGGAAAGTGCCACATCGTTTTTCGATTGACCGCCCACATGCGAGAGCCAACTTACGGCGCGGTTTTCCTACATTTTTCGCGGGAGGCTCCAGAGATTTAGTCTATCCTCGCTCGGTCGAGCTCAATTATTCAGGAGCACCGTCGCACTCATGTTATTTCAATGTAATCACTTTGTTCTCTGAAGTTACTGCCTTTCCTTTTATGACGATTCTGATTCTTTTCGAAGTGGTACAACAGAAAGGGGTTTTTATGACGTCCCACAGTAATTATTATTGCGTTACTCTGTACGATTTGGCGTTGTTTATTACCATTTTTTAACGACTCACAGTAGACGAGACGCCGTTGTTATTATATGCAATTCGTTGGGTTGTAACAGGATGACTCTTAAAAAGTAAACAAGCCCTCCAATTTTCATGAACGGTATAGTTTCCTGATAAGGAATAAAATGGGCATTTAGTACTCGTCAACGTGCGAATTACTCGATTGTATCATGTAGTTTCCTTTCACTCCGCATTACGATCTCATGCAGCATCGTGGTACAGAATTCATGTGGGACTATCTTGAGGATCATTCCCACTAGCCCCTTAAATTTTCTCAAAACTATACGATCGTTTGATGTAGTTATGCCTGAAACGTGGAGTTGATCACTTACAGAGGGGGAAACCAAAGTCCGAAACTCAAAATCAATCGAAATTTTGGTTATGGAGAACCTATATTTTTGAGCAGCTGATCGAATACATAGTTCCCTATGTACAAAAGTCCATATCCATGAACAAATTCGTTTTTCAGACTCCAAATTCACGGTGGGATAGACCAAAGCTACCCTCGGTGCGCTAGACTTAAACTTCCCTCAGTGGGTTAGACAAAACTTCCCTAAAAGGTTAAATTTTCAACATTGGTCAGTAGGATGACCCCCCCCCCTCCACCACTAAATAATTTCATCAGACATACTCGTATTCAACCTCCAAGGAAATTATGTGGAGAATACAAAGTTCGACATTTTTTTAACTTAATAATTTAATAATAATTACATAATAATATTATGTAATTATTATTAAATTATTAAGTATTATTAAAATTATTAAGTATTAAGTATTATTAAGTATTATTATTAATATTAAGTATTATTAATTATTAAGTATTATTAAATTATTATAATTAAAAATTATTAAGTACTAGCTGGAAAGCCTACTTAAAGCAGGCAAAAACGATTCCTCCGACTCTCCCTGCCACCCACTCCCTCCGCCTCCGCCCCCAACTCATCAGACTCCTCGGCGTCCTCCCGCCCCCAACTCCTCCCGCCCCCAGCTCCTCCGCCTCCTCCCGCCCCCAGCTTCTCCGCCTCCTCCCGCCCCAACTCCTCCGACTCTCCCTGCCACCTACTCCCTCCGACTTCTCACGCCTCCGACTCCTCCCGCCCCCAAACCCTCCAGCCGCCAACTCTCCCCTCTCCCACGACCCCTCAGTGCATACGTACGTACGTACGTACGGTTGGCGTTTTATATTATTAGATTATTAAAGTATTACATATTATGTAATACTAGATAACACCTACTATACTAAGTTGTTTCACATTGGTGGGCCATACCCCTTGTTCCCTCATTGAGTTAAACCCCTGCTAGACATCAACTTCTTTAAATGGTTTAAACCTCGTGGACTAGACCCAATATCCCTAGTAATGTTACCCTCCTCCACATCAATTCCATGAGACACATATTCATGTCGCTATAAACTTTTGTAGATCAGAGAAGACTTTGCACCATGAAATCTGATTTTAATTTATTATTTTCAATATTTAACCTTTGGAATAGAGCAAGAAAAAAAAGTCTGCCAAGAGGTTGTGGCACATAGTTTCCTCTTATCCATAAACCGATTATATAGGGTGTCCCCGAAAACGCCCCCCCCCCCCCTGCTAAAATCGTCCAGGTAGTGGTAAAAATTGTTTTTTTTTTTCAATCTTCATGATTTTTCCCAAGGATCTCAAATATGACCACGGTACGCATTGCACACGTGCGCAATCGTGCGCAACGTACACCAACTTCCTTTTTTCAAATGAGACTCCCCCCTCCCCATTTTTTATTGCAGATTCGGATTCTATGTGAAATTTCATGACCATTTCATCCCTCAACCGATTATTTTTATTGCACGCAACCCGCTCAGTGCGCGCTCAAAGATGCGCAACCGCAAGGTTGTGTCAAAATGTGCATGTAGGAAGTACCTAAGTGTGACACATGATATTTTAGTATTTTTTTACGCTGAATCACGTGGTGATGTTAGTTTTTTGATTTTACTGCATTTTTATCAAATTATGAACGAAAAATGAACTTTTTTAAAAGGAAAATGGAGAGATCAGAGGCCTGGGGAGATTTTACAAGATTATGCTCGCAAACGCACGTTTTTCGAGCATTAACCCCCCCTTCACCCCCTTAAAAGGCAAAATTCGACATTCTGGTGACGTAGTGCACAACTAGATAGTTTTCCGCGTCGAACAAAAAAGAACCACGAAAATCGGTTGAGAACTAAGGCCTGGGTAGACGACACAAGATTTTGTCACACACAGTCATTAACTCATGGTTTTTTCGTGGATTTGGATTCAGAATGGTAAACACGGATTAGTTTGTGGTTATTGTTTTTTTTTCTGTTGATTTTTGTCCAACTTTACCCAGATCAATCGCATAAGGACGCCCAAGTCTTACTGTGGGACGTACTAAAAACATTTTTGTTGACCTTCATAGGAGTGAAAAAGTCAGACAAGGACTCTGATAGTTGTCAAAACGTAAGGGATTTGCGAAAAATATAAATTGATTTGCCTAAAGTTCAAATTGGTAGGTATGTCAAAAGTTCAAAATTGAGTTGTCATAAGTTCAAATTAGTTTGCAAAAAGTTCAAATTCATTTATGCCACTTGAATCAAAGTAATTTATTTAATATCACAGTAATTTGGTTATTCCTACTTGTTTCATAATCGCTCATGAACAAATTGTTGTAGATGTTTTTTGAAACTTTTTTTATTTATTTTTTTTGTATCGGGGTGGGTTTTTACGAATACCAATGCGTCAGGCGGACTTCCCTATTGAAGGCAACCCATTTCATCTATATTGATGTGCTACCAACGATTTTCCTCCGTCCGTTAGGTCCGATAGCCCCGAGGCTGAATGTTGAGTTGACAGCCACAAATGTCTCTTCGCTCCAACCATCGCGTTTCCTGTACCGCCCGAAGCATTCGTGTTCATTCTGACCCGAACATCGTCGATTTAACATTGTCTAATCAAACCACGCGAACGCCGCACGATTATTTTTATACCGTCGTAATTCGACTTTTTCCCACTTCTCTGCAATAACATCGTTAACTGGGAGTTGTGGGTGCCTACAGCGCGAAATTTGGACTTAGTAGCTGGTCGCGATCGATTAGTTGAAGTTTGAAATTAGAATTTGGCCTTTTTCAGAATTAATGAACGATTTCTGATTTAATATTCTTTCAAACCCTTAGGTAAATCGTTCTAGTATAGCGAACGAAAAATAATTGGTTCACCAAGGTATGTCTACACTGGTGCGCTTTCATCTTTCAACTTTCAATTTGCGATGGGTGAAAAAGACACGGCATTACACGTGTTAAGTGTTGGGTATTCGGTGATTTAAAAAAGGAAGCCCAACAAAGGCAGCTGAGGAAGCTAACAGTGTGGGTTTCGGATTATTTAAAAACTCGTGACTATAAGATTTTGAAAAAAGTGCTAGTGCATGCCGACAATTTGTTATTTAAAAACTTCCCTCTATTGTCGGAGGCCAACTTTTATTGTTTGTTAAACCTAACTCATCAATTCAAAGTACAACGGATATTTCAACCCATCTTGTTGGAAGCCATAGTTGGAGCACTGGATAAGTTGAAGCTTAGTTTTATTCTCATGTTTTTATTCATTTTGTCGTTTTATTATTTTCTACATATGTGTATGAAGAATCTTTGGAATCGGACAATTATGAATCCCCCTCAAAATTTGATGGTTTACATTTCAAAGTAGGTATAGAAAATTCAGAAATCGAATAAAAATTTCGATTCCGATTTTGAGGAAAATGAGAACATCGGATCCATTTGGGTTCTAGTTGTGCCCCGAAGCTTCTAGTTGATGTCAGTCGATGGGGCCAAACGCAAAATCGCCGAAAATGTCATCGAAATCACATGAGAAATGTAGAAGTTATGGCTGTGGCAAGTATTTCACGTTTGCGCATGCGCAGGTGGTACTATCAGTCCGGGGGTGTTGATTTTCGGTGGGAACCATCAACACGCCAAACCGCACAATCCCTGAAAATTTCATCGAAATCGGATGAGAATTGTAGAATTTATGGCTGTGGCAAGGATTTCATCACAGACACACATACAGACACACAAACACGGTACCAAAATTGTTCAGAAAGGTCTAACACGCAAAACGCAAGTGGAAATTTTGATTTTGGAGAACTTTTTTTTTCGTCCTTGAAAAGTGAAAACAAAGCTTCCGCTACCTCGGTAGACTCGGAAGCAAAATAGTCTGTGAAATCACCACCATGAAATCCAAAACACCAACTGGTGAGATGGCGCACACGGAGTTGAAAAGATCTCCGAAGCTTGCGGTTCGGCATTCGCTGTCCGTTGCGCTTAATTCAACACCTCCGTTCAACACAAAAGAGGAATGCGCTAAGACGCATGCAATAAGTAATGAAAAGTTCAATGATTGAAAGTGTTCGATCAGATCGTCTTGAATATTCCAAGGGCAGCGAGGTATTCGTTTCTTGCTAGATTCTAAAAATGTTATTGAAAATAATAAAGCAAAATCCGTCCATGGCGCTAGTAAGAGCTTGCGGTGAATTTTATATAAAAAACAAAAGACTATTATCAGGTGTCGGCTGTAAGCTGTAAAATGGTGACGTGTAAAGGTAAAAATGTAATGGATATATCACGAGTGGGTGATGATTTATACGCCGCTTGTGAAAGGGATCGGGGCACAATGGTTTGGTCGTAAAATTACTCAACGGTATCGTATTCACGAATTTATTACGAAACCCGCCTCTCAATGGGATTTATTTGGGTTATGAATAACGACTCGTTTGTGTTCTTTCGTATACCTATAATAATAGTGAAGGTAGTTTACAGCTCTTTCAAGCCAAGTAGTTTCCCAAACTATATGTTCGATCATATTGTTTCTCGGCCGCATAGCTTCACAATGAGGGTATTGAACCATATCGCTTCCTGGACCTTGTGAGATACGGAATTAAGTTCCGATCATGGTGAAGTATTCACTATTCGAACGGGTCAGCTCTGATGCTGTTTGTTTATGAAATTCATTGCTATCAAACTGTGGTGCGTTTGTTGTTTTCTAGGATTTTATATTCAAGCAAACAGTTAAGTCAAAGTTACTGGGATTTCGTAGAAGTGTTCTCCGTCTAAGGATGTGCGTGCTAAGTGATGGTTCAAATTTTTGACGGTTTAAATTTTTCTTGGAAGCGTCTCACTCTATGTACCTACTCACTTCGACATAATAAGAAAGAATTATTCTTTTATTTATTTTTTGAAGAATTAACAGTTCTTATGTTAATTTACTAGGTGGTATCTGCCAACCCTTGAAACGGCCTTTGGCTTTATACAATAAAAACATTCATTCATTCATTTAAGCAAACAGTCCTTACTAGTTTTAGAGAGCGAATGAATACTTTTATTTTTAATACATGAAATACTTAGTAGGGTAGTAACATGATAGGAAGAAACTTGGCATCTGAATTAGCCGAAATAATCATTTAAGTCTTGAAGCCGTGAAATTAACAACTTAGATTAAAACGTTGGAAACAAATATATAAATGAACATTATTTGAATATAAATAAACATCATTTTAGTAGGCGCCTACATGATTCTCTTGTAAAACTTATATATTATTTAACAATCTAATGACTGAATATTGAACAAAATTGGACGTTTTGGAGTAATTTGTGTGATTATTCAAAAGGGGCTGGGACTAATGATTAGGTCGGTGATTAGAAGGATCCACATCACTAGTGTGAAAAATGTACTTATTTGAGAGCAAATTTCTTAATTTTGTTGATTTTTGTCAACTTATAAAGCTATCAAGATCTTCTATCATTATTAGGACAATGGACACTAACTTGGTCAGTAGTATTAAACCAGCTATCATACCCAACACACCTTTTCATCGTATTGACATTATTGTATCATTAGGATGATGTACATCATCGCATTTCTAAGTCAGTCTCCTTCTGACAACCTTCCCTTAGCCCAAGTTCATCAGATACGTTGATAAAAAGTTCTTTGAAGGGAAGAAACGCGATTAAGACTGTGGCCAAATCACTCAAAGTTTTCTCGCAAAGAAGTTTGGATTCTCGGACCTTCGGATCAGCGCGCCTGAAAAAGAAATTTCTTCTGATTTTCTCCTCTCTCTTCTCCTACAGAGAGAACTGGAAGCTTTGTAGAGGTTAACGAACCGTTGATCGAACGATCAAAGACAATGTAATGTGGAATGGTTAGGAAAAGTTTACTCATGAACTAAGTTCACCGAGTGATCCAGCCCCAAAGCCAATTCGACGATAAAGAGCGAGGGCTTAATGTAAACTATACGAACTGTAAAACCGATAATTTATCCCCATAAAGTCCTTCGTGTACATTTATTCAATCCCATGTTTCAGAAGTGGTTTCGGTAACAGGAAACATATATTCGTAAATAAATACAACATATCTATTTCATCATAATTTGACAGAAGTTCGAGCAAGAAAAACCGAGATAATAAATCATCTCAAAAGCACCGACTCTGAAAAACCCCACTTTTATCATGTTGATTTTTCTTCTCTACCCTGCAAAGTTCCATCTCAAAATTTGAGCTCGATAAAAAGATCATTAAAATCAAGTTCCATCTCAAAAATTATACATATAATTAACTCTACGAGTTGATCTGAAGGGGAGTATGGAAATTGGTTTTAGTACCTTAGTATTAGATGTTTTTAAGACTTCCACGGTGATATCCAACAAGTTGAAGAATAATCGATCGTTAAGAAGATTTTGAATTGATTTGAGGTGCATGAGATCATTCGAAGAAAGCATGGAAGATTTCATAGAAAAAGTAGCTTTTGGTTTAGTGCGCAGAAACTTGATGGTATCCAATCTTGTCTCCCTTATAATATAAATAAATAATGAGACCGCAGTTCTCTTCTATAGGAAGTAATGACTCAACTAATTCACTGAATTCAGTTTGTGGTATTTGAGGGAAAGTTCTTCGATGATGCACATTACTCTGCTGCAGTTTCGCAAAGCTTTGTTCCTCAGACCTCACTTTGTAGTATCTCTCAAAATGTGTGGCTGATTTTGAACAATTCATCAATCTTCATGTGGAGATGAAACAATGGAACACCCAATCAATCTGTTTCTTCTCTTGATATGCTTGATCGGTGATTCTTGGCTTGAGGTTTAATGAGGTTATTCACTGTTCTCGTTCAACCAATTCTTTTCACCTTCCAATTCCAAAGTTGTAATTGCAGCTGATTTCTATCCGACTCATTTTGTGCATTCAAAAAAGGGCGTAGCGCATCATTTTCTCTTTTCGGGCAATACAAACTTTTGTGGCAAATCTTTAAAATTTTATGTAGATAGCCATACAACTCCTCATGTTTTAAGAAGAACTGCGTAAGGAAGAAGTTCACTCATCCACGTTTTCAGTCCATCATGCCTGAATCGCCGGCATCGGCCGTGCTGTCCACATTCCTCTATATTTTCCTGTGAGCATCTCTTGCCACTTTGTTATAGTGCTCTCCCTTTCTTCCTTGGCTTTGCAGGACCTGACTTCCTCACCCCTTCTGTCGAAGTTTCTTTTCCTCTCTCAAACCATCAGCTAAATGGGTATCACACTCGTGAGACAAAGATAGCGGGTTCTAACTCATTTCGGTAAGCGCACCCAATTCGTAGAGCTCTCCTTCCCTGCACCGCTCTAATTAATATCTGTCGAAGGTGTGCTACATTCATCGCGTCTGCCATACATCCTCTCTATTTAAAAGAATTTACTGCACGGTTTAGAGCTATTTATGCTATCTGAAGTTCTTCCCACATGTTTACTGAATGTGATTTTGGTGTCCAACTTGACGCCTAATTAAATGACTCGGTTTAAAATTCAATAAAATTTTGAAAAACAAAATTTGAAATCCTAATAATTTAGTTATTATGTCAGTATTTGCAATCGGATTTGGGATAATGGGAGCTTACGCGTGAATATGGACTATGCGTGGATATGACCTTCGTTCTTGTTTCAGCTACTGCCAGGTTTTCTGTTCGCTTAATTACTCGTGACACCGCTTAGTTTGGGCTGAATCCATTGTTCTTGCTAGAAAATGGATTCTGGCTAAATTATTACCGTATCCTACAAGGAAACAGACCTCAGGCATCGTAGGACGTATGATGCGATCTACAGCTGAGGGCACAGGACTAATTCCTGAGCAGCTCCTGATGTGGTCTCTTCTATTCTCACCTACTCTCTTATTATGTCTAGTCCTCAGGCATCGTAGGACGTATGATGCGATCTACAGCTGAGGGCACAGGACTAATTCCTGAGCAGCTCCTGATGTGGTCTCTTCTATTCTCACCTACTCTCTTACTATGTCCAGTCCTCAGGCATCGTAGGACGTATGATGCGATCTACAGCTGAGGGCACAGGACTAATTCCTGAGCAGCTCTTGATGTGGTCTATTCTATTCTCACCTACTCTCATATTATGTCCACTTCTTGAGGTAACTGTCCATCACCGCCAGCATATAAGATGGGATCCTGGAAGTAGTCGATCGGGTCATCGATAGTTACTGCTCACACGCTGTAGAATCCTTGAAACTTACATAACTTCCACAATATTTCATCAAAGTCCGGAGACAATAATATTGTCTATATATTATATATTATTATTGTCTCTATATATTATTGTCTATATATTATATAGAGTCACTATCTCACTAAGATTTGTTGTGATGCTGTCATAAAGACGAGGAAAATAATATTTTCTCTGCCTGTTACATATTATGTAACATATCCAACTAGGCAGACAAACTCTTATAATTACAGACTGGTTACATTTTATTATTTAACTTTCAAGTTCAGATTCACTATGACGGCACCAACTAATTTTGTTGGAATCGTCTTGTTCACTCAAAATGTTCCAAGAAAAGTAATGAGAGACGAAAGTTGAAATTAAATGGTTTGGGAGTTGAGACTGATTTCCCTCTTGTAACTAACGTGAAAGAAACTTTCCCCTCCGAGTAACATTATTCCAATAACGCGACAAAGCAAAAGTTTCCCTAGTCAAGTTGGAACAATACAATCAAGGATGATGATAAACATTTACCTATCTATAATAGCTTGTTGTTACCCTCTCTAAAACCAACGCACTCTCATGGGAAATTAATTGGGTTATCGATCGACGATGAAATTGAATAGCTCGTCTCCGTTTGAAAGTTGGTTCTTTTGGTTCATTATTCTCAATAATGACCCAAAAACCTGGTTGAGAAGGAAGTACCGGTTCTCAATTATTGTCAATTAGAGACAAGTTATTATTATTGTTATTTTATAACTAATAAAATTATTATTTAAATTATTTGTTTAAATTATTATTTTTGTTTTATTTTGAGAGAGATTATTTTGTATCTAAGGGTGCATCTATATAGAAATGCTGGTGTTGAAATTGATGAATTAATTATGTTCAAGTCCATTGTAAATAGTTCTTAAGTTTTGAATTTCTCAACAGAAAAATCAAAACTTATTTGGCAATTATGTTGAAAGTTTTTTTTATTCAAATAAAATGATCCTCACTCAGATTGTGTTTGAATTTGAAAAGATTTCATGGTAGGGTTTGGTACGTCGATTTTCAAAATACTCGTAGATGGAAATATTTGTTTGCGAACACAATCAAAAGTTCGTTTACATTCATCTATTGGACTCAGAAACGTCTACAGAGCTGTATAATTTCTTCACACACATATTAACAAGGATTTAATTTGGTTTGTTGATTAGACAATTATAAATTTAAGTTTTGTTGATAATTACCTATCACCGTTAAATCCTTCACGAGACTAAAAAGTTTCACGATCATGTTAGTGTGGTTTTGACAAACAGCTACACAGTGGAGGGGTTGTTTGCAGTCATGTTGATTTTTTGCTTCTGGGTCTACCGATGTAGCGACAGAAATAATTGTTCCCACTTTTCAAGGTTAAAAAAAAATCCACTCTCGTTTTACTTTGAAGGACTTCTTCGAACGGTTTCGGTTTCGTGTGTGTCTGTGTTTTGAAGTTACAGTTTAAGTTTCATGACACGTTCAGGAGTAGAGCGGATTAGGGTGTAGATGGTCCCCCATAAAAATAACAGCCCCCAGATTGATAATAGCCGCGTTACAACTATAACTTTCACATTTTCCCATCCGAATTCGAAGACAATATCTGAGATTGAACGAATTCAGTTGTCCGAAAAATGTCACTTTTTTGCTGCCCCATTTCATAGCATGTTAAACATTCGACTTTTGGTTCATTTCATGAAATGGTCAGAAGTCAGACCATTTTCTTCGGAACGGAGATTTCTAAGGAAAAAACTCAAACCTGGTTTTGACTACTATTTTGATATAACCTATTTTATTTTAACAAAGAATTTTACAACTTTTCAAAGTACTTTTATAAGACTTTTACAACTTTTCAAAATCAAAGCACTTTTATAAGACTTTTACAACTTTTCAAAATCAAAGTACTTCTATAAGACTTTTACAACTTTTCAAAATCAAAGTTCTTTTATAAGACTTTTCCAACTTTTCAAAATCAAAGTACTTTTCAAAGACTTTTGGCATCAAAAGTACAAATCATTTCTTTTGGAGTTTGGACAAATTCTGTAGTAACGCCACGTTGATCAAGTCTCCTTAGTTACCTACGCGTGTTGAGTTTAAAATCTGAAGCCAACAATTATTAAGGTGAGTAACTCTCGATTCCGAACACATTCCTGTTAAATTAAATTAAATCTTATGAGAACGATTTAATATAAGAGGCACATGATATAGTAGAGAGAGGCTCAGGACAATATGGCGTTTGGGGAAAAACCAATTCCTTCCTGGAACCCTCAGCATCAGCTGATTTTATTACAAATGATTTGTTAGTATATAGTTAACTAGTTTTATTATACCTATTTATCAATATTATTTTTAAACATTATTTCATACTAAATAAATTATTATTTATTTATGTAACAATTCCAAGGATTGGGTCATTCCAGAGATGGAGCGTATTATATTTATGCAATGTAGGGATTCTTTCTTATTAAAATCATCTGTAGAAATTTGACTACCCCCCTACCCCGTACCTGTATCGCTCTTACCTATATGGATTACTGGCAGGGATCACTGGACATCTTCGCCTTTTGAGAGGTCTCGAAGCAGTCTTGTGATCTGAAACATCTTCAGCGTGGTCAGTCAAGTGCTCAGGTGAATCGCTCTGTTCTGGAGGCTTTGGTGTGCACGGAGTGGAAATAACACCTTCCAAATAACCTCCACCTTCTAACGAAAAGGACCAGACGGAGCCTTCTACCGGACTTCCTTCCTTTCCACCGTAATGAGATCAACCTCTTATCCTCCATAGTACTCGTTACCTGTTATGTATAACAATTAGAACTAGTTTTCTTATATATTATGGTCACCACACGTGACTGTATATCAAAAACTTCTTGTATGTGCACATTAACGAATAAACTTGTAATAAAAAACATAGTTGACCAGAACGTAATTCATCTTGGTATGAAAACGGGAAAGTGATTTTCTTGAACGGTATGAGGGAACACACAGATGCCTTGGCAACAATAATAATGTAACTGAAGTTATAGAATATCACATTTAACACATATTTATCTCATTTAAAAAACTTGTTGGTAAAAATCTCTGTTATATAGCTTTTGGGTCTCCTGGTTCTTTCACTTCTTCAAATATCCAGATGTTTTTTGGTGCGTTAAGCTGCTCAATGCGTGACATCTCCTCAACTGGAAGTAACTACTGCGGTTAGTGGTCATCTGCTGGGCATGAAAAAGGGTTCCTGGTATCTTTCGGCGTGTCAGGTACTTACGTTAGTAAGACGCCGATTTTGTGTACAATCAATCCACCAGGGTGCTTTTCCAAATTTGTTGCAATCAGGGGGGAGATCACTGATCCTTTGGGTTGAAGATATATATGAACCTACTTTGGACTTGATGTGATTTAGTTATTGGCCAAATTCTTAGTGGATACAGTAACCTTAATGTGGACGTATAGTATATTTACTCTCCTGAAGGTCAACTTCATCAACTTATTGGTGGAATTGTCTTCTGAGCGAAACCGTACTCGGGTCCAAAAGCCATGGACGTGATTTCGCCACTTGGTGGTCTCCGTGGATGTGTGAACATGCGTTATTGTGGTATAAGGTTTTTTGCCGTACACTGAATCGAACGGAATCCAAGGCTTGTTGGAGAACCCTTCCCAGACCTCAGTTCTTGAATTATACGAATATGTACAATATAAGGTTGTACACCTAGTTTTCTACAGAATGCCGTTGTTATACCTCTTTCCCTTGGAAATGGTAAGGCGTGGTTCTTCTGAACGCAATTCCTTTGATATTCAGAAAGCTTTTGAAATCATTCGATGTGAAGGACGCTCCTCTGTTGGAATGTACTTAAGAGGCATATCCACTATTGAGCATAATCGTTCCAAACCTTGTATGAGTGTCGAAGAGCACAAGTTCTTCCAAGGAAATCGAGAATACTCGTCTAGCACAGTAAAAATGTATTAGCTACCATTTCGTGACGGTAAAGGGCCCTTGAGAAATGAATTGAACCTTTCAAATGGAATTGTAGCTTTGATTAGATGAGATGTAGGATCCCCTTGGAAATATTGTGACTTCAGTTGAGAGCTTATCATGCAGAAGGATACCACCTTTCTTATTTCGTCTATTGAGAATGGGAGAATCTTGGCACGGACCCAATGGTAGGTAACGGTGATGTCCTTCTTACCCCGGGGTGGCAAAAGTTTGGTGAAGCTTTCGTAAATCATCTGGTGAAGTCAACGATCCTAAAACTCTAAAAACTATAATTAATAGTTAATATTATGTCCGTATTTAAACTCCAATTGGTAGAAGTGCGGATCTTTATCCATTTTCAAATATTTTGGTGCGAGTAATACAGTTTTTGTATTTTCTGCCATGATCAGTCCACAACAAACTGAACAAGACCAACAACTTTTTTTGGGTTTGAACGTACGAGTATTCTACCAAAAATGTCCATATATTAGTATATGGAGTAGTAATATAATGGAATACGTATGGTGAAGCCTTCTCCAGATTTGTTTCGTCATCACTAACGAAGATGAAAAAGCGTCGTTGTTACCTAGGGGTCCCAATCTGTCTGTGGTTTATTCCTTGTTTTGGGCATCAATGTAATAAATCGTGGTCCAAAACATTTTACCAAGATCATGAAAATGATGATCCCTGTAAGGGAACTTTTCAGTGGTGCTGTTTCATAATGTATTTTCATCATTTCCACATCAACTATCCTATACATAATAATATTGTGGTTATAAACTTTTTCCTTTATTCGAATATGCGGTCGGTATTTTTTATTTCAAATCACTTATATTTGAAGAGAGATTTCGACAACCTCCTGGTTGTCATTGTCAATCCAACAGTAAGAGGACGAGATTCCCATGTAGAGCACAAGTAGCCACTTTTATTGACAATGACAGTCAGTGGGTTGTCGAAAGCCCTCGTCAAAATATAAGTGGTTGGGAGTAACGGAGGACTTTTATTGTTTACAAAAACCCTCCTCATCTCATATTTAAGAGTATGTTCAGCAATTTTTGCGTGAAACAGATATACTGTCCACACAGCATGACAGACTTCATATCTAAGTAAACTTTCTTACAACAAATACCTAATTAAATGTTAGATTGAAGGACGTCGTTATAATCGCTGAGCGATTTAAATAATTGAATAATTGTGTTGCAGGTTTCGGCGTACACTCTAGTCGCCATTAGCGTCGACCGGTACATGGCCATCCTCTGGCCGCTCAAACCGCGTATGAGCAAATGCATGGCCAAAGTGGTGATCCTGATAGTTTGGGTCATAGCCCTCACCACCGCTCTACCGATAGCTTTCGTGTCCGAGCTGGATGAACCATCGCCTTGGCACAAAGTGTGTCAAAAGTAAGTTCCACTAAATTTTCATTCACTTTGTGTAATCTACTCCTTTGTAAAATAAACATAAAAAAACGCTGCAAATTATTTCACAAAGATTTAGGTACCTATAATTTTTTTATGTAGATCAATCGTCTGCAAAGAACGTAAATTTGCCATTGTAACAACCTTCCAACCATAGGTACTACTTACCTAATTTTATTTGGAAGAAATAAACGCTTCGCATTCAGTTTGAAGAAAGAGGGAGTTATGGGTGCCTCGATGAGGAAATTTGATTTATACTAAGATTAGGACAAAACGACGATCGCATTTTGGTCACTTGAAATTTGAAAGGTGATTCGACATATTTTGCGATTCACATTCGTGTTTTTTATTTATCGTAAACCCAAGCGTGTTCGATTCTAAAAATGCAGCATTTACTATTTTAAATTGATGGAAAACAATAACTTTACATCGAATTTTTTGAGCCAGGGATTTTTCAAAGTTTTAACCCTTATTTTTACACACAAATATACCCCAAATGGATCCCATATACCAAATTTCATTAGAAATCGGTCCGTGGTAACTGAGGAAAGTGCCCCAGACGGCGGACGGACGGCATTTTGGTTTATTGTTTTCAATCATTAACCGTTGGAATCGACCAAGAAAAAAATTTTTTAACACCCCCTCAAAATTTGATGGTTTACATTTCAAGGTAGCTACGTAGAATCCAAAAATCGAATACAAATTTCGCCGTCCGTCCGCCGTACGCGGCACTTTCCCCACTTAGCATTGACCGATTTTGATGAAATTTGGTATGTAGGCTCCATTTGGGGTCTAGTTGTGCCCGAAGATTTTGGTTGATGTAGGTCACTTCTAAAGGTTCAAAAATGAATTTTGAAATTTTGAAAACGCCCTAACTCAAAAAATTTTGATATAACGGGTTTTTCCTTCAATTTCAGATTCTATGGAATTTTTAGAATTTTTTGAGACCACGCGGAGCTCTGTAGGACAAACCGTTAGCTCTCTACGAGAATTTAAGGGTTTTACGTGCGATAAGTCAGAAACACGAGTGTGAATCGCAAAAGAGGACAAATCCCCGTTCAAATTATAGCTGACCTAAATACGATCGATGTTTTTCTTCATGTTGGATGGTTGGTAGCTTTGTAGACGAGTGATCTATACAGAAAAATAATAAACCATTGCGTAATGATTTGCAGCGTTTTTTTTCGATTTTCGGATTCCATGTAGTTTGAAACATAAACCAATAAATTTTGAGGGGAGCTAACCTTTTTTTCTTTGACGATTCCAAAGGTTCATTATTAAAATTAATAAACAAAAAATTGAATTCTTTAATAATAAATTATAATTAGATTCCAAATAATCTAATAATTAATTTGTATCAACATAATGAAATTACCACTCTCATTAGATCGGAAATTAACTTTTGGTTTATTATTTTCAATAATAAGCCTTTGGAATCGAGCAAGAAAAAAAAAATTTTAACCCCCCCTCAAAATTTGATGTTTTACGTTTCAAGGTACGTAGAATCCGAAAATCGAATAAAAAAATTTCCGTCCGTCCGCCGTACGCGGCACTTTTCTTAGCAACACTGGACCGATTTGGTTCAAATTTGGTATATGGGCTCCATTTGGGGTCTAGTTGTGCCGCGAAGCTTTTGGTTGATGTAGGTCACTTCTAAGGGGTGAAAATTAAGGGTGGAAATTTTCAAGAGTGCCCTAGCTCGAAAACTCTCGAAATAAAGGTATCGTTTTTTCACCAATTTTAAATAGTACAGAATTTTTAAAAATTTTTGAGACCACCCGGAGCTCTGTAGGACAAACCGTTCGGTCCCTACGAGTATTTGAAGGTTTTCCTTCGATAAAACAGAATCATGAGTGTGAATCGCAAAAGAGGTCTAATCGCCGTTCAAATTTTATCTGACTAAAATGCGATCGCTGTACATTTCTTCGATTTGTATACAGTTTTGCCTTCTGCGTAACCAGTAATCAAATTTCCATATCAAGCTTTCTATTTTTCGAATCGAGTGTGAAGCGTTTAGTTCTTTCTAATAAACTTGATTGTGAAGGTGTGAAGCCATTATACTGTGGTAGGTAGTACCTACCAATAGTTGGTAGGTAAAAAAAAAATTGGTAGGTAAAAACAATGTTTGTAGGTAAAAAACGCTGCAAATCATTGCTCACTGATCAGCTGAGTGAGCTCCGAAGCCATTTTCAATGCTATTGAATGGAGGTGCTCTTCCAGGCGTCTCCAGCATTCGAGGAGATCTTCTTCACTCCTCACATCACTGATCAGCTGAGTGAGCTCGAAAGCCATTTTCAATCCAATTGAATGGAAGTGCTCTTCCAGGCGTCTCCAGCATTCGAGGAGATCTTCTTCACTCTTCTGATCACTGATCAGCTGAGTGAGCTCCGAAGCCATTTTCAATCCTATTGAACGCAGGAGCTGAAATTTGAGAGGGAAGGTCAAGGGAGAATACAGATGGTGGTAGGTGCTATTGATGGAGAACCAGTGATCTATACAGAAGGATGATCTATACAGAAAATAATAAACCTTTGAGCAATGATTTGCAGCGTTTTTACAATTTGTTTTTGTGAAACCATGCCGCTATTCATACCGGCAAGAGAGGGCCAATTACCGTACGTAGGAATTTCAAAAATGTTTCAGAGTTTATTATTCCTGTGTGAAAAAATAAGACCCAGAATTAAGAATGTTGAGTCCTGTAAGACGGCATCAACAATAATTAGCTATAAATTATACTTAGTTGAAAAGAAGAGTTTATCATCTTTCATAATATGAAACTTATAATATAATGATCTTATATTATAAGATTTACAAACTGAGAATCAGCAGATTATTCTGAGGCTTTGACAGGACCAGTTCGAGTTGTGTTTAAGGTGATAGTAGATCGTTATAACAGTTGTTAATAGTTTTGCTTCCTCACTACCGAAGGTAGGGAATTTTTGTATTCGTGAAAGAAGTGAAAAAAAAAAAAATGTCCTCCAAAATCAAAATTTCCACTTGCATTTTGCGTTTTAGAGCTTCCCGAACAATTTTGGTTCCGTGTCTGTCTGTCTGTCTGTCTGTCGGTCTGTCGGTCTGTCTGTGGTCAATCCTTGTCCCGGGCAAAACTATACTAACCTGTGGTCCGAGTTTGATGAAATTTTCAGGGATTGTGCGGGTTAGGTCCTAGACGGTCCCCTATAAATTTCAGCACCTTCGGATCAGCTGAGTGAGCTCCAAGGCCATTTTCTCTCCTGTTGAACGCAGGAAGCTGAAATTTGAGAGGCAGGGTCAATGGAGAATGCTGAAGGTGCCTGAGTGGTCACTGATCAGCTGAGTGAGCTCCAAGGCCATTTCCTCTCCTGTTGAACGCAGGAACCTGAAATTTGAGAGGGCGGGTCAATGGAGAATGCTGAAGGTGCCTGAGTGGTCACTGATCAGCTGAGTGAGCTTAAATATTACAGTGGAAGAAAGATAAAGAGGGAGAGGGAGCAAAAACCTTTTCAAGGTATGTCACATTTTAGCCATTAGGCTCTAAGCGGAAATCATCCGGGGGTGCAGGGGGCGAAGCCCCCGCCGAGGCGCGCAGCGCCGAGTTTTCGCCAACTGATTCTATACGTCCATGTTACAATGAGTGAGGAAGCTATACTGCCCACCCAACTTGGCAGACGTTTTTATTTATAACTATCCACTTCTATGAATAGGATTGTGCATAGATCAGATAAACTGGAAAGACAACTCTGCTGGAAACCTACGGTTGATGTCTAGGAAACATATTATATGCGTCCCTACGCTGTTATCGTTATGCTAATGTGTAGTCGTTAGAGGGTTACGAGCATTTTCTCGCCCACATAACTGCGCGATTTTGCAGACGGACCCCGCAGAATTATCATAACGAATTAAACTCCACTTTTTCAGCGGGAAACAGCGAGATTCTTGTCTGTTTGGCTTCAAACGTCCCCTCACATTTTTGCTGCTGTGAAAACATGAACTAGGGACTACGTGCCTGCTTGCCCTCCGTAGTATTTTCCGTTACTTGAGTGGTAATATGTTTCAAAATTAACACAAAGTATCAATTTCCACATTTAGAAATCGATGCTTTGATCAAATTGTTGAACATTCCTAAATTTGTGATTCCAAGTATTACTTTTCCCCTCATTTTAACATATCTGATAGGTATCTGTATGATTGTTCAGAGGTAGCCTGTAGATTTAAGATTATTATGAGTTATTTTTCTCGAGACGTAAGGAGTGGAGATACCTGCCAGCGGGTTGAATCCGTGAAATTGATCAAATCTCTCGAGGGAACTTCTTGAAGAAAGAAAGAAAAGAAGAGAGAATCTGGGTTGATTGTAATCGAATAATTTTGACATTTCTTCAGCAGAAAAGGACCAACAACCTTAGACGATAGTATCCGTCCCAATCTCCGTACTACTCTATATTCTGACATATAATTGGTTTATATTAACTACAGTAGTAGTTAGTAACGTAGTAGTAATGAGTCTATAACAACATCTAAGAGGACCAGTTGTTGTTGCATGTACAAAAAACAAATTATCTTCTTTGGTTATCTGATCTTTGGCAACATGAATGAAAATCATCCCTAGTATCTATGAATTCAGCAAGAGTTTCTAATGTGCGTTTCTAAAAACGCTCAAATTATTACACAAAGGTGTATTTCTTACATTATTATTTTTCTACATAGATCACTCGTCTACAAAGAACACGATTTTGTCAGTGTTACCACCAACCAACATGGAGAAAAACATCGATCGCATTTCGGTCAGCTTAAATTTCAACGGAGATTAAGCCTCTTTTGCGATTCACGATCGTGTTTCTGATTCATCGTAAGTCCAACCCCTAATTTTTCGTAGGGAGCGGATGGTTTGTCCTACAGGGCTCCGCATGGTATCTAAAAATTCAATACTATCTTACATTGATGGAAGAACAATACTTTCATATCAAAGTTTTTTTTTTGAGTTAGGGCGTTTTCAAAATTTCAACCCTTATTTTTCAACAATTAGAAGTGACCTACATCAACCAAAAGCTTCGGGTCACAACTAGACGCCAAATGGAGCCCTCATACCAAATTTCATCAATTAAGTAAAGAAAGTGCCACGTACGGCGGACGGACGGCCAATTTTTATTCTATTTTCGGATTCTACGTACCTTGAAACGTAAACCAACAAAAAATTTTTTCTTGGTTGATTCCAAAGGTTCATAATTGAAAATAATAAACCAAAACATGTAGATTATTTTTCCATTCCTTCTAAGTAAAATCCCTCTACTTTGATCAACACGAAATTTGTTGATCTCGTATGATATTCTCGTATGACGTTGGATGTTTCTGAAGTGAAAAACTTCGCATTCAGTGAATACAAAAACTTCTGCACCGAAACAATTATTGACATCGACAATTCCAATAACTCTCTGAACCGTAATAATATATTTCCAAAACTCCAATAGGTTCATGACTTGTCTCATCGGCCCACGAAAGCGTCGTAATAATCCTAAAACTATATTCCCTTCACCACGTTTCCACTCATTATTGGTACAGTCAACCACAAAGGAAGTTTAAAGTTACATCAGCCATTATTTTCCACTGAACGCTGCTTAAAACTCTTCTGAAAGTTATCCATCGTCAGCGAGTTGATAAACACAACCATAGAGGAAGTGGAAGAGAATAGTGTGAGGATCGGATAACGGTGGTAATAGGGGTAAACCAACTAACGGCGATTGTAGGTAACGGCAGGATAATTATCATCCCCTCAGAATATAATTTCCCCGAAACAGATTCACCTACACAACTCAGCCCCTCGCTAACGGCTAAACTCCTGCGAAATATTATTCAGAACTACCTCCTCCAATAACCCAAATCTCTTGAACCCCTCGAAAATAAACGAACGGAACAAACATTCATTTTCATCAAACGGAGCGATTTAGCTGGCAGTTTCGAGGTGTAGTGGGATGAGTGGGTTCATTTAAACTAATTCGTTCCATCAGTGGTGTTCGATATCTTTCAAAACTTAATCGTTCAGTTTTCGTGAAGTAACTGTTTTGACCGGAAGTAAAACACCTCTTTGGCGAATACCGACAGGAGAGAAATACGGAGTAGTATTTTTGCTAAATATATTCCCTCTTTGAATGCTGTGGTTTTCTAGTGTTGAACCTGTCCGTTGCACGCAAAATTGGATTGCATTTGGAATAATTTACTACATCGAATCACAGCTGGGTTTAAGCGGCCCATAGACGATCAATATTATTGTGCAATTTGGATTCCCCAATACTTTGACGGCCGCCCACAGACGCTCAATATTATTGTACAATAAGTTGGTTTGTGCAATAAATTGAATCGTGTGGGGGTGATATTGATGGTTGTACAATATTTGGCACAATCACGAGCACAGATGATCAATTTGCTTGGCAACAGGTTGTGCAAACAGTCCTCGCCAGAACTTCATTCGGTGAAGATGTTGAGTGAAACTGAGTTGTGTGCTGTTGCTATTGCTGTAGCGGTAAGTGCAAAGATGAGAAAAAAAGAACATTCATTGACAGGGAGAAACACACCCACGAAACATTACTGAATGAACTCTCAGTTGCTGAACCAAATGATTTTCGCAACTTTTTACGGATGGACGGAGTATTATTTGATGAACTTCTCGCTTTGGTAAATCCTCAAATCGAGAAAATCAACACTACCATGCGCGATGCGATTCCTGCAAGCCAACGGTTGTCCATAACCTTACGATACTACTAGATGAGACAGACTGACGGGATATTGGGCAATGTTGCCTACAGACGGCACAATTCTTTCTCGTTTGCACAATATATTTTCACGGATTTGAATTTCACGCAATATATTGCACAACCTTTCAATATCGTCTACACACGATCAGTTTTATTGTACAACCCGGGATATTGGACAATAATATTGATCGTCTATGGGCCGCTTTACAGTCTAACTAGGGTGAAGGAACCAATTGCTAACACCACCCCAATTACTAACACATGCTCATTCTTCCTTGAAAAATAAGCGTTCCTGGTCACCTAGGGATTCAAATTTGGCACCAAATCAATGTCACAGTTATTTTCTACCGATTCTCGCCAAAATCTAGTCGGCATTGACGATAAGGGGTTCGGGAATGAAGTTTTATCATCAGTCTAACACCTGCTGTCCGATCGTTAGCGGTTTTGCTAAGGAGGTGAGTCGCAATTTCATCTATTTTAACCGTTTCATCTTTGTTTCTACATTCAATATACTTTTTACCGCTCCAATATTGATGTTAGCTAATAAGAATACACAATTCCAGTGCAAATAACTGATAAAATAACATTTTTTCCTCAGTGTTAGGATTTGGGTACCCAGAAACCTGCCTTTACCCAATTACTGACACTTGTGTTAGTAATTGGGGTTTTCCGAAATCTTTAGTTCCAAAGCCTAATTAACTAGGGTTTTTACGTAGAATACGATGTTGCTACCCGCCTTTTGAAAAAAGCAAGGGATCCATATCCTAACAGGGGTGTTAGTAACTAGTTATGGGAGTGTCAGTATTTGGGATGTACGCACACCAGATACTAACATTGAGCATATCCAGTCACTGACACCCCTCTCCCTGGTAGGAACCTACTCGTATCTTTCCTCCTATTCTTATTCTCTATCATTAAAAAACAGTCTCGAATTTATGCATCTTCGAAAGCTTGATTTCGCCTTCAATTTGTCAAAAAATTCGAGAAAGAAGGTTGAAAACACGAAAACTTGTTGGTTTACTCGAGAGACAAGACATCTTCGAAAGCTTGATTTCGCCTTCAATTTGTCGAAAAATTCGAGAAAGAAGGTTGAAAACACGAAAACTTGTGCTTTGTGATTTCAAAATATAGGTAGGTACTAAGTAATTACTTTTTCTATTTTAAAGTTGGAAATAAAAATAATTTGAACCTGATACAGGGTGTCAGTAATTGGTTCCTCACACTGTCAGTAACTGGTGAATGCATGTCGGTAATAGGAGAAAAAAGATGCATCCAAATTTTAAGCAAATAAATGAATTGATTTGTCGTTTTGATAATTCTAATGAGCAAAATTGAAGAAACTGATGTTGGCGTAAGGGGAAAAGTTTCAATTGTGAGGAAAGATTAATAAATACGAGAGAAATTGTTGAGAAACCACAAAATTTTTCTTAAAGTGTCAGTAATTGGTGCTTTTACCCTATGGATTCGAGAGTATTATCAGGCTTGAAGCCAATCCACAGTTGTGTACTAGTCCGGCATATTGCTGTTTGTTTTAGTGTTGTAGCGACGTATATTACGCATTATTGTGGGCTGGGCTGACCGCGACACTTCAACACTCCCATCGTCAAGTCGAAGAAATAAGTAGGTAAGGCATACTATTGGCCGCTGTAAATCGCTCCAAACAGATTATTTCAACAAAAATTCAAAAAGTAGCGCAATTTTAGCGGAATTTCTAAAAATCGATAGGAAACCGTCACGTGTGAAAGATGGCTTGCTGAAATGATTACTGAGGTACTTCTTTTTGGCTCTATTGAAAATTCAAGTTGAGAATGTTGATGTCTGATGTGAACCGTCGATTTGGTCCTGATCTTCTCTCTCATTACTTGTTTGTGATATATGCAGGTCGATCTGCACAGAAAAGTGGGATTCTCCGCCTTTGCGGCAGGTGTACAGCATCACTCTGCTCAGCCTTCAGTACGTGGTGCCGCTTCTCGTTCTCCTGTACACCTACACGATGATTGCTTTCATCGTTTGGGGGAAAGTTATACCCGGGGAAGCTGAAACATCTCGCGACTTGAGAATGGCCAAATCAAAGCGAAAGGTGAGTTATAATGATGATTGTAATTACTACTTTGATTCTAAGTGGTTCCTGGAGATCAACAATCTCAGTTTCATAGGTAGATCGGATTCGGAAACATTGCACAAATATAATCATAATACTAATTTACGACCCTGACAAAATTTTCCGTGTTGTGATTCTACATTTATGCTTATTAATTTATTTTAATGACGTAGAATATGATATAATAACTGATAACAAGTAGTAATTATAAAAAATACCATACAAGATGCCCCATTTGGCCGTAACTTGCTTGTTGCTCAAAATTAATAACGATTCAGTTTGTGTTTTGAGTAAAAATTTTGAAGGCATTAGGGGTTCTTAATACAAAATCCATGGAGTGAGTTCCAGCCAATCGGTTGAAAGATGAATTCGGACTATTTATTAATTTATTCAATACGGGCAAGGCCAATACAACGATTAAACAATATCACAATCAGATAGATACAATATCATACAATATCATAATCAGATAGATACATATTATGTATAAAAAGAAAAAAGTGACATGACATTATTGTGAAAGGTGAGATGTGGAAGAGCTACGTAAAAAAGAAACCGTCCTTCACGAAACAGTGGAATCTGCGGCGAACAAAAGCTGGGGTCTGGGCAAAAATGTCGATGTCCGGGCAGCTCTCCATTGCTAGGTTAAACATCCGTGGCAATCAGCACATCAGACGATAATAAGGGTAGTTGGTAGGTGAGAACGGAAACCAGAACAGATTCCACTGCAGAACAGAACTTCTGTTCTTCCAGAACAGGTGACTATTCTGGAGGTAGTTGGTGGGAGTGATCCCCACATAGAAAGGGTTGTATACGCTGGAGCATAAAAATTTAGTCGAGAGAGAAAGGAAGAACAGTCTAGAAGAACTTCCTTTCGACGGGATTTGAGAGAACCGAGCTTACTGTCGACTAATCCCACCCGTTAGATGAAATCCTCATATATCTGGCCCCTCTCAAGAAATGTAGCGCAAGGCTCAGATCCTCACATGACAATAATATATTGAACATCATACGTTATGTAGTTTTTTTCAAATCAATATTACATTTTAGAAGAACTCAGAAGTTTTTTAGCACGGGCGAGGGGAAATGGATAATTATCCACAAGTCTCAGTTACGCTTTGGTTTCATCTGTAATTGGGAATGACTGAAAAGGGAATAGTTTAATCCATGAAAAATCACTAGATAATACTGTTTTGTTCATGAATTATCTACAAATTGAGGAACAATTTCGCCATATTAAGAACAAAAGAGAAAGTAATACAAGAGGAGGGTATGCAGAAACTTCTAAAGGACAGGATGGGACTTCTATAATTGTATGTACGGTGAATTCATCCCACTCGCTCCACTCCTTGGGATCCACATAATATTATTTTGTGGATCCCAAGGAGTGGAGTGAGAGGGATGAATTCACTGTACATTGTATGATCAGTTTCTCAACATCGTATGATCAATATTTTCAATAATTTTCAATTCAAATAATTCGTATAATCAATATTTTCTCATACATTGTATGATCAATTATCATCATACAACTGGCAGTCAGATCGAGAGGATAGGCAAGACCCGCAAGACCTCCTGGTCTTGAAGGGGGGATATACCCTGTGCGCCGTCTCACCCACGCGCCGGCTCTTTGCGTATTTGTAGGGAAAATTTTGTATTTGAGTTTCTGATTTTACATACCTACCCTAAGACGATTGTTTACGTTTGGATTATCAAATTTTGAAGGAGGGGGAGGTGCAATTTTTTCTTTGCTCAAGCGAATATTGGCTGCCGACAAGCCACGAATGATTGAATCCCGAACCTAACTTGTCCTATGTTCGTCAGCAGTCACAGCGCCGAATACACAATCTTTGTTAAGATTCAACAACTCATGGAGATACTGATCAACAGATCTTGCTGTTGAAATCGTATAGCTAGTTTGTGCCTTGTGAAGATCACTTTGATTGGCTTGACATAAAAAAATATTGTTCAAAACACCAATAGCATCCGTATAAGTTTGGCAATCTTCTATTAACTCGTAAACTGAACGGGATATATGGTTGATCAAAAGACGTAGCTTACCCTGTTTGGAGAGAATATCGTCTTCTCGAGAAAATTAGTGGCTAGAAAATTCTGGAAAGTCGCGAACCAGTACGTCCATTCTTTTGAAGCAAGCGAATCGTTAGGGCTGACATCAAAACGTTCAGGTTCTGGGATATTTTATGTCGAATAAAGCACCCAGAAAACTAGATAAATTCTGATGACAAGAATAGAAATGATGAACCAGAGCTTTATCTTGGTGACGTTTTTGGATACGCAGGGGTGTTCAAATACGTAGGCTCTAACGTTACAGAATTAACTTTAAGAAGCTAACATTGTAGGTACTACGAAGAACCAACGTGACAATAGTTACACACTTTAGTCGGTTTCAAGAAATTTTCGCAGTTTATTCGTAGTACTTATAGTGCTTATACCTAAAGAGTTCTTATCTCCCATATTTATTTTCTCAAAGCAAAAAAAACTCACCAAACCTGTTGGGATCTATCTGTATCCACTGTAAGCTGCTAATCAACGAGAATTCTCATTGGATTGAAGAGACCTCACCTCTTTGCCAAAAACCAATCTCGCTTCGTCCAAAATATTCTCCTGCGGCCATCTCAATAGCCACTTTTCTGGAGGGCATGATTCGGGCACACACGGAAAGTCAAATATAAAACCGTAATCACTCAATAAAAAAGTATTTCACCTCTTCAAAATCTAGTTATTTCTTTGTCGATCTCTTATCTCAAGATTCAATATTATACACCACAATTTGACGAATTTCCACTTTCCGACCTTCATCACTGGTTTGCATTTATTTGCACCCCAACTCGTTCTCTCATTCTCCACCTCGCAGCCTCTACCACTTTTTTTCGTCCATCCACTTTCCTCTCCCAATCTTCATTTCCTCCTCCTGTATCCCCCTTTCTCCCTTCTTACCAGCCAAATCGACTTCCTATATTGGGTTCCTGCACCTCGCTTCCCGCCTCGCCGTTTCCTTTTGATGTTGAATGAAGTTCCAAACGATCGCCTCTTTATAGCTTTTGAATTGTCAGTAGTTCTATTCGAGTGAATTGTAAATGTAATAGTGCTATTTCCAATCGCAGAGTGCTAATAATTTCTTCTTGGATATAAACGAGTGAATGTCTGCAGCCATTTCCGAACGATGAAAATTCAATGAAGGGCCAGGATTAAGTTCCTACTTTATTAACCCATCATGTCCCGTAACTATGTTTGTTCGATTTCAATGCTATAACTCTTGGATTGATCAATTTAACGTTTTCTACGAACAAGAAACATGGGTTTTGAAATACTAGAACACTACGACACTCTGAAATTGAGTTTCAAGTCTTCATAGCATCAACGGGCGTAACGGTACTGGGATGTCAGTTGGCAAAAAAAAGGCACAAAACATTAGAAGCCACAAACTAACATTATTAAAACATGTTTGTAACTTGAAATCAGAAAACACCTTTCTTTATAGATCACTGGTTCTCCATGAATAGCACCTACCAACATCTGTATTCTCCCTTGACCCTCCCTCTCAAATTTCAGCTTCCTGCGTTCAATAGTATTGAAAATGGCTTCGGAGCTCACTCAGCTGATCAGTGATCTGAAGAGTGAAGAAGATCTTCTTGACTGATGAAGACGCCTGGGAGATTACAGATAAGCTGAGTGAGCTCCGAAGCCATTTTCAATCCTATTGAACGCAGGAAGCAGAAATTTCAGAGGGAGGGTATAGTGAGAATACAGATGTTGGTAGGTGCTATTGATAGAAAACCAGTGATCTATACAGAAGGGTGATCTATGCAGAAAATAATAAACATTTGGGCAATTATTTGCAGCGTTGTTTTTTTACCTACCAATTTTTTACCCATCAACCATTGGTAGATACTACCTACCACACTTGAAAAAAACAAAATTGAAAATAATTATACCTTTGGAAAGATGAGATGTTAGCGGAGTTTTTGATGTTAGAGTACGTAAAAAACATGCGGAGGTTAATCCTTAACACCAAAAGAAAAAAATGAAAGATTTTGCCATTTGACGAAAATTATTCCAAGAAATGATTTTTCCCTCATAGGTGAGTGAAATCAGTTTTCACCCGAAATTATCTCTAGTGTCACTGAAAACATCTCCTAAGGAACTCAACAGCAGCCTGTCACAGCAGGTGTCACCAGAGTGACCAAAATTAAATTGGTACCTCAAATTTAATGGACAGCTGAATTTTTTGAGGGCTGTTGAAAGTCTCAAACTAGATTTATGACAGAATTTCCCGAAGAAATCGATGAAACAAATTTCAATTTTTTTCATAAAGTCATTTTTGGTTTATTATTTTCAATAATAAGCCTTTGGAATCGAGCAAGAAAAAAAAATTTTAACCCCCCCTCAAAATTTGATGTTTTACGTTTCAAGGTACGTAGAATCCGAAAATCGAATAAAAAAATTTCCGTCCGTCCGCCGTACGCCGTCCGCCGTACGCCGTCCGCCGTACGCCGTCCGCCGTCCGCCGTACGCGGCACTTTTCTTATCAACACTGGACCGATTTGGTTCAAATTTGGTATATGGGCTCCATTTCTGGTCTAGTTGTGCCGCGAAGCTTTTGGTTGATGTTGGTCACTTCTAAGGGGTGAAAATTAAGGGTTGAAATTTTCAAGAGTGCCCTAGCTCGAAAACTCTCGAAATAAAGGTATCGTTTTTTCACCAATTTTAAATAGTACAGAATTTTTAAAAATTTTTGAGACCACCCGGAGCTCTGTAGGACAAACCGTTCGGTCCCTACGAGTATTTGAAGGTTTTCCTTCGATAAAACAGAATCATGAGTGTGAATCGCAAAAGAGGTCTAATCGCCGTTCAAATTTTATCTGACTAAAATGCGATCGGTGTTCATTTCTTCGAGTTGTATTCGGTTTTGCCTCCTGCGTAACCAGTAATCAAATTTCCATATCAAGCTTTCTATTTTTCGAATCGAGTGTGAAGCGTTTAGTTCTTTCTAATAAACTTGATTGTGAAGGTGTGAAGCCATTATAGTGTGGTAGGTAGTACCTACCAATAGTTGGTAGGTAAAAAAAAATTGGTAGGTAAAACAATGTTTGTAGGTAAAAAACGCTGCAAATCATTGCTCACTGATCAGATCACTGATCAGCTGAGTGAGCTCCGAAGCCATTTTCAATCCAATGAATGGAGGTGCTCTTCCAGGCGTCTCCAGCATTCGAGGAGATCTTCTTCACTCCTCACATCACTGATCAGCTGAGTGAGCTCGAAAGCCATTTTCAATCCTATTGAATGGAAGTGCTCTTCCAGGCGTCTCCAGCATTCGAGGAGATCTTCTTCACTCTTCTGATCACTGATCAGCTGAGTGAGCTCCGAAGCCATTTTCAATCCTATTGAACGCAGGAGCTGAAATTTGAGAGGGAAGGTCAAGGGAGAATACAGATGGTGGTAGGTGCTATTGATGGAGAACCAGTGATCTATACAGAAGGATGATCTATACATAAAATAATAAACCTTTGAGCAATGATTTGCAGCGTTTTTAACTATAAATTTTTAACTATGGTAGTTTCAGTGATTTATGCCCAATATCTTCTTAATAAGGTTAAGTAATATTTACATAGTTTGAGACCAATCTGAGCTCTTAAGGTTAAATAATTACTAAGATACAAAAATTCAAAAATATTGTTTTCCAAAAAGTAAAATTTTCGTGTAAGACCGTGTTTTGAGCCTCTCACTTACAAAACTACTACTCATTTTAGAGAAAAGTAAAGAGAGAGATGTGGAACGAAACCCCGTTTAGAAAGCAGTGAAATAAAAAATGCGAGAGAAAATTGTCTCTCCACTTCGTTTTTGACAAAGACAAAGAAAATCAATAATAACAAGTGCAAATTCTTCAGAAGCATCGCATCTTGGTTGTATCAATGGAGCGTGATTGGCTGCTAGCGACAGAAAAATTACAGCCCTGAAAATTCGATGCGTGGGTTCTTGGGAGTATCATTACTAGATAATTGAGGAGTGTTTTTTTCAAAAGGGAACATTTATCCAGTTTCAAAAAACGAATTGCACGGCCACTTCCACATTTTTCCAGAGTTTCTGGGCATAGTAAGAACAAGCTTAGATTATGTCAATCCAAAATATTAACGGCTTGAATTAAAAATGTCTGCCAAGTGGGTATGGCACATAGCTTTCTCGTGTCCATAACCCGAGTGTATAGAAGGTCCAATGGATTGTAGTTAATCTCGAAATATCAATCTCTTAGTACCTTGCACTATCCTCTTAAGGGACTCTACATTGTTGGAAAATGTAGAAGTTATGGCTGTTACAAGGATTTCATGTTTGCGCATACGCACAAAATACATTCAATTTGGGGGCGATCATTTTCATACGGGACCATTCACGACACAATTCGCACAATTCCTAAAAATTTCATCGAAATCGGATGAGAAAAGTAGAAGTTCTGGCTGTGGCAAGGAATTCATGGCAGACAGACTGACACACAGACACGGAACCAAAATTGTTCAGGAAGGTCTGAAACGTAAAACACGAGTGAAAATTTTGATTTTGGAGAACATTTTTTTTTTCAACCTTGAAAAGTGAAAACAAAGCTTCTGCTTCCTAGGTAGCCTCGGAAGCAAAATGTAAGAGATAAGACTATTATAATGTTGGATATGTGCTCTTTTGAACAAAAAAATGTTATTATGTGCCCTTTTGATTATACCGTGAATTTTGAGGAATTTCAAGATTCTCTAAGGAAGAAAACCTATAGTACTAAAAACAATAATTTGAGTACCTACCTACTGAGCGTATAAATTTGTTGACAACTAGAAATCGATGTACCTAGGGGTGGTAGGGGAGGATGATTACTTTTTAAGAAAAAAATATGTTGTGAACTAACAAACAGTGTTTATTTTGAACTAGGTTGGCATAATTATAAGTTTGCAACACTAGGGGATAATAATATTATTATAACTAGAATACAGAACCATGATTAAGATAATTGTATTTGGGAAATTCACAAAACTTTTTTTTTCAAATTCCGAACAGTCTTTTATTGCTTTTATTATTTTTTATTTTGAATAGAAACCAGCTTTGATTTTCCAACTAATGGTGAAGAACGAGTTTTATTACAGTTTTGGAATACTGGTATGTATCTGAATTCAACCGAACTTGAGGTACCTGTTAGAATAATACGCGAGCTTTTCTCATAACCAGGTTGCTAAAGGACGGAGGTAAACTAACTGAAAGGTAAACTAACAGGAGACTGAACTAACAGCAGACTAACTAACAGGAGACTGAAAGGTAAACTAACCTTGTCTCCGAAATATAACGTACCTCGTACACCATCTACTGGCTGAACTTTCATCAATCTATCAATTACTAAAACTACCAGAAGATTGCAGTATTAGTACTGTGGATATGCTCCATTTTGGAAAAAAAAAAGTCCTCAATAAAATGGGGTATTTTGGTGGGTCGGAAATTCAGGTTTTTCACCTCAAATTTGGATTCAGCACCATTGAAAACCTATAAACTCCAACTTTTTGCCTTATGTTACAATAGCATGTGGTAGAAAAATTAAATAAAGAGATCACACGTTTGAAAAAAAGGCGGGCCTCCATGAACGCACACACACTACGCCGCCGGCGTGTGTGTCTAGTATTTTGTAGTATCCAAGGCCCCGAGGCGTTCGAGACCACATGGGATCTATGGTGGAGTGTCTCGTTCCAAGGTCAGCAACTTAATACGTCACAGCAACTTACTACGTCACATCATTCAAATCTTCAACGTCCATCAGCTTCCCTAATTTCTTTTAAACATTTTCTCGACGAATAGAACCGATTACCGTTATTCCTGATCCATGCTCTTTCAAAATTTTTCTTTAAATTGACTGAAATACCCCATTATTCTGTCGGTGACCAACCAAACTTTTTGGTTTTTATGATCTGAATGAAGTAAAACACTTATTGTAGTAGGGTTTTTATTCAGAATATAAATTTTCTTGGTTTACAATAGAGAATTAGTAGGTAGTAGAATTGGCGTTTTCCGTGACATTATCCGTTGCTAATGTTGCAAACTACGGCTAGGTAGGTACAATCTCATCGAAGTTCGAGAGAACCATCAATCTGAGCGGAGTCACGGAAGTGGTTTTGAGCGGCAATGAGAGATCGAGGGGACTCCTCAATTGGTGTCCTACAATTATAGTCGTTCCACCTAATGAGACCTTCCAATTAATCACCTGTTCGCGATTGTCACACCCACCTGGGCTGAAGCAGCTACTGGTGCGTGACCTCGCAATCTCCTAAATGCCCTTAACTCTGATTCCACGCCTGTTGGTCGCGTCACCAGTTCCATCATCTAGTTCAATTTCAATTGGGCGGTTCAGAGAAATGAGAAATGAGGAGTAGTTCCAAGGAAATTGAAATAATATTGATTTAATTTCACTCAGTACGTAATCATGGTCAGTAGTCGTTTTAAGGATCTTCCATTTTTATTGTCCAGAGGTTATACCGATTTAAATTTTCCATTTCCCGCATCGATCACTCTGAGCGCTGAAATCGGTATTTCCTTATCACTTTCCTATCGTAATTTACAACATAACATAATTTTCTTGTCACATTACCTTTACAGTCTTTTCGTGTAGGTATGAGTGCTACCAATGTTCAGGCTTATGGACATTTATTTTATTTAATAATTGCATTTAGTTATCGGTTTATTTGAATGCATTTAATTATTGGTAAATTCTCAATATACAGGGTGTCGCACGAGTTGTCCCCTTCCCCTTGCAAATATCGTCCAGATAGTGGTGAAAAAAATTTTAAAAAATTCTTCTTGATTTTTCCCAAGGATCTCAAATATGACCATGGTGCGCATTGCGCACGTGCGCAATAGTGCGCTACGCACACCAACTTTGTTATCACGAATAGGAATCCCTATTTTTTATTGTAGATTTGGATTCTTCTCAAAATTTAATGAATTTTAGACCCCTCAACCGACTTTTCGGTTGCGCACAACCCGTCCAGTGAGCATGCAAACATGCACAACCCCTGGTTTGTGCCAAAATTGAGATGAAGGTGGGCCCCAATACATGTTTTTTTCATTAATTTTCGACGCTGAATTACGTGGTGGTATGTATTCTTGGATTTAACAGAAAGTTTCCGAAACGGCGGCCGAAAAGTAGGTGGTTTTAACTATGAAACCGCTCTTTATACATCCTTGTGAGATACGGAGCAATTTTAATTAGTTCGGGTTGCTAACTCTACCCCTAAATTACTACTTAACTAATTAAAATTGCTGTAAAATCAGTTGTAGAAAAAATCGGTTGAGAGGTCTAAAACTCACTTTCTAATTGAAAATTTGCGTAGAATCCAAATCTGCAATAAAAAATAGGGGTTCTCATTTGGGATAACAAAGTTGGTGTGCGTTGTGCACGTGCGCAATGCACACCGTGGTTATATTTGAGATCCTTAGGGAAAGTCATGAAGATTTTTATTAAAACTTTTTTTACTACTATCTGGACGATTGTAACACTGAGGGGGGGGGGGGGGGGAACTCGTGCGACACCCTGTATATGGAGAATGGAGGACATTATGATGAAACCATGTTTAAACTTGGTTTCATGTCGAAGCTGGATTGAACATCTTGATTACGAAATATATTTTTCCTTTTATGCGTTATTTACGAATGAGAAGTCCGAAGTCGAAAACAAAGGTACTCCTTTTTCTAGACACTTAACCTGTAAATGCGAATGAAAGTAAACCTGAACATTGGTAGGAGTAAACTTGACACCCCTGAAAAAGATAGGGGTGAACTGAAAAGGACCTCCTACTCTAATGATATCACTACTCATGACATCACCCACCTATCTTTCATGCCCTACTTCATTTTAGCGATCGATCCTACCATGTTTTTTGAAGAATGTATGCAGTTCAGCATACGATATTGCAGAAAACCAATTAACTTCGAACCAGTGCTACGATTTTAATTTCCGTCTGCGGTACGATGGAGGCTATACAGCAGGATGGAGGCTATACGGTAGGATGGTAGACCAAAAAATGTTTGAAATGTGTGGCTGGCTCAAAATTTAATTTTTTTTTCAGTCTGTTCACATAAGCAACTATACTGAAAAAAAAACTGCCAGGTGGGTGTGGCACATAGCTTCCTCGTATCCAAAACCCGATTGCATAGTTGATCCGATCGCAGCAGGTTATCTCAACAAATCAATTGCACTACCGTATTAGGGGACCGCCTACAAGTCTACCCGGGCCATCCATGAACATTTCTTCGAAATCGGATGGAAAATCTATCAGTTATGGATGTTACAAGGAAATTCACCTTTGCGCATGCGCAGTGGCTACTATCAGTCTGAGAGCAATGGTTTTCATATAGGACCATTTACATCTCCATCCGTATAACCCCTGAAAATGACAAAGGAATCAGATGAAAAATGAACAAGTTATGGCTGTTACAAGGAAATTCACGTTTGCGAATGCGCAGTGGCAGCTATACTTCTGAGGGTGGTGATTTTCACAGGGGACCATCAAAATACTAATCTGTATGATCCCAAAAATTTCATCGAAATCGGACAATAACTTCGTACAGTTATGCCCGCTACAAGGATTTCATTTTTCAACATTGAAAAGTGGAAACAAAGTTTCCAACAAGACTCGGAAGCAAAAAATGAAGAAAATTGACAAAATTAGGAGAAAAGTGCCTACCCATTGCCATGAATAGGAACCCAGTGTTATAATGCATTTTTTATGCATGGAAGTTTCAGGATTTCTGTAAATTGAACCATTACGTTGGGACCCAATATATTCGCACAATAGCATTTTTAAAGTATTCGCATAATTTTAGCAAAAGCAGCTTAGAGCATGAGAGAGGGGAACTCAAGGTATTTTAATTTTATTTCACAATTTTATTTCGTATCTGCTACACATTTTCTATCTACGGGAATACGTAATACCTGGAAGCCTTTGAATTTCATGAACATAATCTGGTCCGTAAAATAAAGAAAATTGGCATGGAGCTTTCACCTGGGCCAGTACAAGATAAAGTACTAACCATTAGGTAAACTAAGGAAAGACTTTTTTTTTCTTCAAAATCGTGCTGAATTTTCTGGTCACCTAAATTGCAAACACTTCATTCCAATTCATCCGAACTGGATCTGGACACAGTATCAGCAATTCAGACGGTCTTGATGATGGTATCTGGTCCATCCATTGTTATCCAGCATCCGGTTTCCGAAGGTTCAGTTAAATCGTTCAAACCGCAATACCGCATCGTCAAGACGAGCCCTTTGCCGACCGCTAATGCCTCTGTAACGAATAGTTGCGAGTTACAACCTCTCCGACCTCTCATCAACCATCTCGTTCCCGCTTATCTACAGAAATCGGGTGTTGCTATCGAAGGCTAGTGAAGGGCTAGCCTCCAAGTTTGAATTATTGGAGTGGTTACTCAATATTCCATGAAATTTGCTCATACAGTTTAGCCGAACCGCATACGTTAAAACTTGAATGAGCAATCATGAATACCACACAATGTGTGGTCGCATGTCATGCGACTTGAGTCTCCACATTCCTTTGCTCGGAATCTATTTGAATTTAAAAACAATAATTTTGTAAGTTTTGATGGATACCAGAAACAACTAAAAACCGAGTTGCGATGGATGTGAGGCACAAATGACTATGGCACACGCCCTAAACTGCAAGCATGGCGGACTGGTATAACCAGAGAAGTTGGTGTCGAACCCGTTTTGAAGGAAAATGGTGATGGATTCCCGCATTGGTAGCTGATATCAAAGTTCACGGCTTTTGGAACAGGGAGAGGACGGCGTTTATGGATAACCACTTTGTTAATGCTGACGCCTCCTCTTACCAGTCTCAAAGCTGAACTGCAACAGCCAAACGGGCAGGCCAAGATAAGCACAGAAAGTACGATCTGGCGGCTTAAGATCTGAGAGCTCTTTTACTCCATTATTGTGCTCGTGTGAAGGGGTGTTGCAAGTAGAGTTCCTTCCAGAAGAAGTTGTTGTTGTTCCAGAAGGAGTTCCTTCGTGCTCGCTGATAAATGGAGTACAAAGGGAAGAACAAAACTTCGGATATCAATCATCCGTGCAGTCTCTCGACGTCTTTGAGGCTCGATGAAGAGCATCAGATGCCTCGGAATGGGGTTACAGGTCAGAGTACCCCTACCCTTACTAAGAAATTAGAGAAGAGGCCGCTCCCGATGCTTAGAAAAAAATGGAATATTTAAATATAGATATGGATCAAGCGCATAGCCAATACAAAAAGTGACCGATTCTCTGATGAAGAATTCTATCAGTGGAGTCGTCCCACTTAGTGGGGACCACCCTTATGTCATACGATAACGTTCCTTTAATGGTTATCTTCCATAAGGGTCCAGCTCTGTTGAATTTAAGTATTTTCAGCGCGACAAACCACATCAGTCAGGAAAACAAAATGTGGCTCAGCCATTATTTTTGATGTTATTCTAGCTTTTGAACA
Organism: Apolygus lucorum; assembly: GCA_009739505.2. Classification (NCBI taxonomy): domain Eukaryota; kingdom Metazoa; phylum Arthropoda; class Insecta; order Hemiptera; family Miridae; genus Apolygus; species Apolygus lucorum. Next base: position 11,243,304 of record CM019181.2, on the reverse strand, counting down.
TCGTACAGTACGATAGACTAAAACGACTGTTAATTGGAATGCTCCCAGTACGGCATTCAAAACTGCGGGGAGCTTACTTTGCCTAAATATCTTTCAGACCAAACGACTCCTATGCAGGAGCAAGAGAGGTCTAAGCTGCAGTTCCACAAGGTGAGTTGTCCCCAGGCAATGAAGACATGAAGAGAGCCTGTCTTTAAGACTAAAGAGCCACATCAAAGAAAAATCTGTTTACTTCTAAGAAGGTTTCAAGAATTATTCCATCGGGGAAGAATCACCATAAAAAATTATGGTAAGTTTATTGAACTTCAAAATCTTTATATCCCTTCTTTTCATGTGATTGAGAAAACATAACATCTCTACTTCCGAGTGTTCAACGGCATTGTGAATCAGCAGGTGTGGGTAGATTCGGATTTTCATTTGTCTAGTAATAGATACCAGCGGGGAAATGACCTCACGCTTTCGCTTGCCTTTTCAACCAGTCAAAACCGCCAACCCGTTATTCACTTGGACGACCGGCTTCAAAGTTTCTCTGAAGGGAAACATCTTTTGCGTTGAGATACCACGTCCTTCATTTCTCTGACAAGTTGGGCCAAACATCCTTCGACGTGCAAGCAATTTTTCGTAATTTTCTCGCCTCTCGCTTCAATCGAGTTTCGAGCTCGGATTCGAGTTTTGACGGCTATCAGTCATTTGGAGGTCGAGGGGAGCCAACTGATTTGACGCAGATCTTAAGAGGGATGTCTCCCGCGAAAAGGCAACTAACGGCTTCGTCATCCCCCTTATTTCAGAAAATTCTGACATCAGAAGTACATAGAAACATTGAAAAGATAGTCGTATTCGAAAAATTTGATGGTTTGACCATATATCCCTTTAAACGATGCTCGATTTCAATATGTTGAATTGAAGAAATAATGTCTTCCACCTTGCAGCTCAAAAATTACAATTTCAATACCATTTATGTAAAATTGAATCTACAAACGAAGGGGTTGGCGATGATTTACACTAAACTTGTGAAAGGAAGACATTTCTATGAAGAGAAGAGACATGAATACTTCTTAAATCGTTTTTGCACCAATATTGTTTTGTTCCATACATAAATTATTGACCTTGTGGACCAAAATCCTTATAAATGTTTAGGAGACGAAGCCACAAAATCAGATTTCTTTCGAACATGTGCACTCATGATAGTAAAAATGTACATAGAAACTAAAGTAGCTGGGAGAAGTAACACTCACGACCGTACTAGAGAACAGTTTATTTAACACTAAGGACATTCCAGATAGACTGAGTACAGGTAGCGGGGTAAGGGAACCCCTCTAGTGCGCATGTGCACAACCCTCCTACCTAGTCTACATTATCATTTCCCCCCCTTAAAAAATGTTTTTTTTTTTTTTTTAATCTTAAAAATAGTATATATCTAACACGTTTACAAATACAAATATTTTTTTTTTTTTTAAATGGATGGATACCCCCAATGAAATTAATTCAAATTGAACTTCTTATATAATCAACTCAAAAATATACTTACATAACAAACAACATATATTATGAATATGCGAAAAAGAGAAAAAAAAATAGTATACAATTCAAAGAAGAAAATGGAAACATTGGTTTACCTAGGATTACTGTAAACTCGTCCTGAACGTGTATGTGGGGGAGAGACAGGAGGAATTGGGGTTCTCACTTCTGCTTGGCCGTTATTGTGTCTAGCAGCTGGAAGAACCTTATCAGGACCATCCAGAACTACATTGGAATCATCAGGTATTAAAGGAGGAGCCATCGTTACAGAAGGGAAATTTGCATTACTCAGCATCCGTGGACGAAGCTGAGACCGGTGTACCCTGTGCTGAGCACCCTCCTCCATTTGAACCAAATAGGTAACCTGTGATAACTGCTGGGTCACCATCCCCTTATTCCATACTGGGGGATGGACAAATGGGTGGAGCAGAACCCAAACTGGCCCTCGAACATCAGGCTGGAATGGTTCCATTAATTGCTGTGGTGCTGCAGACTTACGCAGCCTTGAAAGAACAGTTCGAGGGTGGAACGACAACATTGAAATCATGGGAGCAACACCTGTGGACACAGACGGGGTAGCCCGATAGGTTGCTAAAGCGTGCAGCAAAATAAGGGTAGCCTGGGCAGAAGGACGCTGTAAAGTCAACTTTCTGATGGATTGTTTCATAGTAGAAACAAATTTTTCTACTTGACCATTAGAACGTGGATTGTATGGTGGTGTGAAAGTTAGGTGAATGTCCATTTGTTGGCAAAATTGTCTAAAGTCGTGAGAAGAAAATGGAGGCCCATTATCAGTGACTAATCGAAATGGAACTCCAAAACGACTGAACACTTCCCCAAGAAAGGCACAAACAGATGAATAGGTGTAAGTCGATACAATCTTAGCCTCCGGCCACTTTGTATAAGAATCTACTAACAGAATGTAATTATTTCCCTGAAAATAAAACAGGTCAACATGAACTCTTTCAAATGGATAATGTGAAGGTGGCCAAGCAATCCGATGATGAGGTTCTGGCAAATGAGGAGCAAAAGTACGGCAGAACTCACAAAGCTTTGCGAAATTCGTGATGTCCTTGTCTATCCCAGACCACCACACATAAGACCTTGCCATTAATCTGGTTGTAGTTGTTGTGGATATCAGAGTCGTGCATGAACTTAGTTACGTTAGGGTCGATACGACTCGGGTTGGGTCCTCTTGAAATAAAAGGCTCTTGGATTTTTCCTTTCTTTATAATTTAGCGACAGTTTCGCAGAACAACTCGTCTGCATCTTCAGGCTAAAAATTTTATAAAACAAAACAACGAACTATAAAATGGAACAGACTTTAAAAGTGTGATTAAAAAATAATAAAACTTAACAGACAGATCAACAATCCTATGCGCTATGCCACTATGTCATAATTACCTTATATTCTGTAGTGTAGCTTTCATACATGTGGGTATAACATTTTTCATCAGTCTTATCAGATGGGCTATCCAGAAAATTTCAAGTAAATCTTCACGACTGGAAAACAATTATTAACTACTTAGTAACAACACCGTGGCGTATTTCAAATTGAATATGCAACTACAAGAGAGAACCAGAGCATCCCAGGTAAGTTCAACCTCAGGCTGGGTCAGCCATGACAAGTTCCCACAGTAAATGTACTGGTACATAAAAAACAAAAAGGTTGATAAAACTTTTCAGATAGTTTAACTATCTTATGTACTATATCTAATACGTCACAATTACCTTTTATTCACTAGTGTAGCATTGATGCATGTGGGTATAACATTTCCCATCAGTCCTATCAGTCTATATTGGAAGGGCTTTTCAGAAACCTTCAAGCCAAATATCCACGACTGGAAAACAATTATCAAATACTTAGTAACACCAAATTGGTATATTGCAAGTTAAATATGTAACTATAAGAGAGAACCAGAGCATCACCAGGTAAGTTAACCTCAGGCAGAGACAGCTATGACAAGTACCTACAGAAAATGTACTGGTACATACCTTGTCAAATGAAAAATTGTTGTTCAATGTCAAAAACTCAAATCCTCCGTACATTAGTCCCAGTTCAGTGGGGGAATTTTTGAATAATATGAATGTAATAGTGCACATGAAATGAAAAACTCCACAACCAAGGAGAAAGAGAAAACACCATTTTGAAATGGAGAGGCAGTGTTGTCCCTACTTCTGCTGAGCACAGGACCTCCACGTGGCAGTATAAAAAATTATTTTCAAGCATTTTGCATTATTATATATTATAAACCATGTTATTTGGTATGAGAAACCGTGTATTCTACTAGGAACAAAACCGTTATTATAACTAAACATAAATATATCACACCATGGAGTCACTCCATGACAAGGAGAAAAAGAGTTATGTATGGAAGAACCCAAAGGAACCTTCATCAGGTACATTTACGCGTCACTTAGGTGGGAGAATAGACTAAGCACTGGTTCACAGTAGGACACGCCCAATTGTTACACATAGATTACAATAATTTAATATCACAGTTCTAAAGGCTTCTTTGTTGTTACCTACCCCACCATATTATGGTGCTTCGCTACTTTATCCATATGCATGTCTGATATGATTATCCCTTCATTATGCATGTATGTATTCAACTTCATAACTAGCATCACTTAACAGTTTATGTATTTATCACAGTATAGTTTCATTATAACTTCTTATTTAACTTTATTACTAATATCACTGGTACATATCTCTATTTATCACAGTTAGGATTTCTTATATATAAGTAGGTAACCATTCCTATATTTGTCTTAAACATATTATAGGTGATATTGGTCTTAGTATATTGTTAGCCATGCCTATACATCTCATATTATAGTTATCATAGTTCTTTATAAATAAGTAATGTATCACAGTTATTCGCTCTTTGCATTTTGTCCCTTATCACTCTGATTCAGATAGAACTGCTGCTTGCATATCTCCTATCCGGCGATGGGGGCCTAAGCAAGTTGTTGTATGATGTATGAAATGAGTCAGACTCACTTTGTGCATTAATGCATTCTTTGTCCTGCTTGATTTTAATTGCTTCCATCAATCTGAGTTTTCTAGTGTTGGAGTGTGACCCTAAAATTCTTGGATTATTAAAATCAAAATTATGGTTCGGGTTACCTAATGTATGTTTTGTTAATGCAGTGCCCTGCTTTTCATTCCTTATATCACTGTTATGTCCCTGGAACCTTTTCTTAACTTTTTGTACAGTGCTACCAATATAGGGTTTGTTACACTCACTACAATTAACTTGGTAGACTACCCCGCTCTTGTCCTGTTTCCCCGTAGCAGGTTTGGGGTTGGGAAGAACGTATGAAAGCTTATTATTACTTGACAGTGCCAACTTGTTATTAGGGGGTAGCTTTGGCTCTAAAGTTTTCCTAAGTCTGTTGGATACTAAGGGAACGTAGGTAAAAGAATGGTAGTTTATTGGTTGTTGGACGCTAGCAACACGAGCTTGGACGTCATCAGTAGGTGTATCAGTAGGGTTTAGGTTCAGCAAAACCTCTTTGTGAATATTATTTATGATACCTACAGGGTAGTTGTTCTTTCTAAGAAGGGAAACAATAAGTTTCACATTGTTCTTGTGGTACTGTTTGTCACTCAACCGGTACATTCTCTGAAACATATTGTAAACAACATTCCTTTTGTGGCTGTGGGGAGCAAATGACTCATAATTCAGTACTCTATCGCTAGCAATTTCTTTCCGGCTCCAATTAGGTGTCAGAATTCCCCCCTCCTCGCGATGGACATTCACATCAAGGAACCTCAGACAATGGCATTTCTCCATCTCAAATGTAAATTTGATATTAGGGCTATACGAATTTAGTATGTCAAGGAAACCCTGGACCTGGTTGGTGCTGATCACGGCCCAGGTATCATCGACATAAGATCGCAGTGCCCATATCTCATAGTGAGGGTGAGTATATAGAGCCCACTGGAGAAGTTCTCCTACCAATATAGCTGCTAAGCACGGTGATAGGCAATCACCCATCGGCAACCCCCTGACTTGTCTGTAAAAATGTCCATCGAACTGAAAGTATGAGTTACTTGTACATAAAGTCAACATTGCCATGAACTTGTCCATAGGTATACTGGTGTGTTCGCTCACTAACGACCAATTGTCTTTTATAATTTCCATTACCTTAGGTACATCAATGCTGGTGAACATCTGTTCAATATCAAAGCTCACCATACTGCAGTTGGGAGGTATCTTAATCTGTCTTGCCAAATCCACAAACTCAAAGGTATCTCTGAGATGGGTATTATACTTATTAGCTAATTGTTTTAAAGGTTCCAGGAGAAATTTTGAAATTGCATAGGTAGGGGATGTGAAAGCTGGATTTATTGGACGAAATCTATCGTTCTTATGGTCCTTAAGGACACAATAGAATTTTGGGGCTATTGCTGTGTAAGTCGTTAGGGAGCGTTTGATCTTATCATCTATGATGTCCTCATCCACCAAGGACTTGAGCAATTTGGTGCATTGACCCTGAATGGAGTTTGTAGGGTCACATGGGGATCCATTCTTATTTTTTACTTCTTCATAGACACTAGTGTCTTTGATTAATTCCAGTACTCGTTCATTATATAAAGACTTATCCATAATTGCAACTTTTTTTGTTTTATCCGTATTGATAACTACTAACTCATTGTTATCTTTGAAAAACCTTTGAGTGGCTTTGGTCGCATGGATATACTTATTTTGTAGGTGTGTTCTTGTGTTATTGTTTTTATAGTTAGTAATATGGTTTATTGATTCAGCTCTTACCACATTTTTATCAAATTCAGATATGTCCATTTTTGCAATTAAATTTTCCACATCTATAATTAGTTGTTCGACAGGTCTACATTTATTGTCATAAGGTAAGTTAAATTTAGGGCCCATATCCAAGAGGTTGATGACTTCCTGGGGAACAAATTTTGGTGTTATGAGGATTACATTGCCTATCTCTCTACGTGTGATCTGTGGGGGGTCGTATCCTCCACTGTTAGAGACAGTCTTTTTATATATCTTATGTGTCTTGAGGTTTTTACTTATTCGGAGTTTCTCCTTTAGTAAATCAGCTAGTTTTTATCTTTTATTTTGTTTGTGTTGTTTAATATTTTGTTGTAGGTGTAGGTCAAATGGTCTTTCAATAGTTGTATTAAACTGTGATCGCTTATTTCATTGCTCAGTTCTATCAATTCTTGATTAATTTTATTTCTTACGTGGTTTCGAGTGATAATCTGTTCCTTAATATCTAAATTTAAAATTCTGATACGTACACTATTTATAAGTTTGTAAAGTTGTCTATTGACTTCTCTGTTTTTAAAAAATACTTTCAGTTTGTTACTTTTGGTAAGTATATGCTTAGGTATTATGTCGTTGTCTCTACAACGTCTTAAAAAGAAGATGTGAGACTCACATTTAGCTTGTTTAATGTTCCATTTTTCTATTCTTTTCTTCTGCGCAGGTGGGATCCATCCCCATCCTGGATGAGTTCGTTGTTGGTTGTTCACGACCATACTTCAGTTGTAGTTGTTGTGGATATCAGAGTCGTGCATGAACTTAGTTACGTTAGGGTCGATACGACTCGGGTTGGGTCCTCTTGAAATAAAAGGCTCTTGGATTTTTCCTTTCTTTATAATTTAGCGACAGTTTCGCAGAACAACTCGTCTGCATCTTCAGGCTAAAAATTTTATAAAACAAAACAACGAACTATAAAATGGAACAGACTTTAAAAGTGTGATTAAAAAATAATAAAACTTAACAGACAGATCAACAATCCTATGCGCTATGCCACTATGTCATAATTACCTTATATTCTGTAGTGTAGCTTTCATACATGTGGGTATAACATTTTTCATCAGTCTTATCAGATGGGCTATCCAGAAAATTTCAAGTAAATCTTCACGACTGGAAAACTACACCTACAACAAAATATTAAACAACACAAACAAAATAAAAGATAAAAACTAGCTGATTTACTAAAGGAGAAACTCCGAATAAGTAAAAACCTCAAGACACATAAGATATATAAAAAGACTGTCTCTAACAGTGGAGGATACGACCCCCCACAGATCACACGTAGAGAGATAGGCAATGTAATCCTCATAACACCAAAATTTGTTCCCCAGGAAGTCATCAACCTCTTGGATATGGGCCCTAAATTTAACTTACCTTATGACAATAAATGTAGACCTGTCGAACAACTAATTATAGATGTGGAAAATTTAATTGCAAAAATGGACATATCTGAATTTGATAAAAATGTGGTAAGAGCTGAATCAATAAACCATATTACTAACTATAAAAACAATAACACAAGAACACACCTACAAAATAAGTATATCCATGCGACCAAAGCCACTCAAAGGTTTTTCAAAGATAACAATGAGTTAGTAGTTATCAATACGGATAAAACAAAAAAAGTTGCAATTATGGATAAGTCTTTATATAATGAACGAGTACTGGAATTAATCAAAGACACTAGTGTCTATGAAGAAGTAAAAAATAAGAATGGATCCCCATGTGACCCTACAAACTCCATTCAGGGTCAATGCACCAAATTGCTCAAGTCCTTGGTGGATGAGGACATCATAGATGATAAGATCAAACGCTCCCTAACGACTTACACAGCAATAGCCCCAAAATTCTATTGTGTCCTTAAGGACCATAAGAACGATAGATTTCGTCCAATAAATCCAGCTTTCACATCCCCTACCTATGCAATTTCAAAATTTCTCCTGGAACCTTTAAAACAATTAGCTAATAAGTATAATACCCATCTCAGAGATACCTTTGAGTTTGTGGATTTGGCAAGACAGATTAAGATACCTCCCAACTGCAGTATGGTGAGCTTTGATATTGAACAGATGTTCACCAGCATTGATGTACCTAAGGTAATGGAAATTATAAAAGACAATTGGTCGTTAGTGAGCGAACACACCAGTATACCTATGGACAAGTTCATGGCAATGTTGACTTTATGTACAAGTAACTCATACTTTCAGTTCGATGGACATTTTTACAGACAAGTCAGGGGGTTGCCGATGGGTGATTGCCTATCACCGTGCTTAGCAGCTATATTGGTAGGAGAACTTCTCCAGTGGGCTCTATATACTCACCCTCACTATGAGATATGGGCACTGCGATCTTATGTCGATGATACCTGGGCCGTGATCAGCACCAACCAGGTCCAGGGTTTCCTTGACATACTAAATTCGTATAGCCCTAATATCAAATTTACATTTGAGATGGAGAAATGCCATTGTCTGAGGTTCCTTGATGTGAATGTCCATCGCGAGGAGGGGGGAATTCTGACACCTAATTGGAGCCGGAAAGAAATTGCTAGCGATAGAGTACTGAATTATGAGTCATTTGCTCCCCACAGCCACAAAAGGAATGTTGTTTACAATATGTTTCAGAGAATGTACCGGTTGAGTGACAAACAGTACCACAAGAACAATGTGAAACTTATTGTTTCCCTTCTTAGAAAGAACAACTACCCTGTAGGTATCATAAATAATATTCACAAAGAGGTTTTGCTGAACCTAAACCCTACTGATACACCTACTGATGACGTCCAAGCTCGTGTTGCTAGCGTCCAACAACCAATAAACTACCATTCTTTTACCTACGTTCCCTTAGTATCCAACAGACTTAGGAAAACTTTAGAGCCAAAGCTACCCCCTAATAACAAGTTGGCACTGTCAAGTAATAATAAGCTTTCATACGTTCTTCCCAACCCCAAACCTGCTACGGGGAAACAGGACAAGAGCGGGGTAGTCTACCAAGTTAATTGTAGTGAGTGTAACAAACCCTATATTGGTAGCACTGTACAAAAAGTTAAGAAAAGGTTCCAGGGACATAACAGTGATATAAGGAATGAAAAGCAGGGCACTGCATTAACAAAACATACATTAGGTAACCCGAACCATAATTTTGATTTTAATAATCCAAGAATTTTAGGGTCACACTCCAACACTAGAAAACTCAGATTGATGGAAGCAATTAAAATCAAGCAGGATAAAGAATGCATTAATGCACAAAGTGAGTCTGACTCAATTCATACATCATACAACAACTTGCTTAGGCCCCCATCGCCGGATAGGAGATATGCAAGCAGCAGTTCTATCTGAATCAGAGTGATAAGGGACAAAATGCAAAGAGCGAATAACTGTGATACATTACTTATTTATAAAGAACTATGATAACTATAATATGAGATGTATAGGCATGGCTAACAATATACTAAGACCAATATCACCTATAATATGTTTAAGACAAATATAGGAATGGTTACCTACTTATATATAAGAAATCCTAACTGTGATAAATAGAGATATGTACCAGTGATATTAGTAATAAAGTTAAATAAGAAGATATAATGAAACTATACTGTGATAAATACATAAACTGTTAAGTGATGCTAGTTATGAAGTTGAATACATACATGCATAATGAAGGGATAATCATATCAGACATGCATATGGATAAAGTAGCGAAGCACCATAATATGGTGAGGTAGGTAACAACAAAGAAGCCTTTAGAACTGTGATATTAAATTATTGTAATCTATGTGTAACAATTGGGCGTGTCCTACTGTGAACCAGTGCTTAGTCTATTCTCCCACCTAAGTGACGCGTAAATGTACCTGATGAAGGTTCCTTTGGGTTCTTCCATACATAACTCTTTTTCTCCTTGTCATGGAGTGACTCCATGGTGTGATATATTTATGTTTAGTTATAATAACGGTTTTGTTCCTAGTAGAATACACGGTTTCTCATACCAAATAACATGGTTTATAATATATAATAATGCAAAATGCTTGAAAATAATTTTTTATACTGCCACGTGGAGGTCCTGTGCTCAGCAGAAGTAGGGACAACACTGCCTCTCCATTTCAAAATGGTGTTTTCTCTTTCTCCTTGGTTGTGGAGTTTTTCATTTCATGTGCACTATTACATTCATATTATTCAAAAATTCCCCCACTGAACTGGGACTAATGTACGGAGGATTTGAGTTTTTGACATTGAACAACAATTTTTCATTTGACAAGGTATGTACCAGTACATTTTCTGTAGGTACTTGTCATAGCTGTCTCTGCCTGAGGTTAACTTACCTGGTGATGCTCTGGTTCTCTCTTATAGTTACATATTTAACTTGCAATATACCAATTTGGTGTTACTAAGTATTTGATAATTGTTTTCCAGTCGTGGATATTTGGCTTGAAGGTTTCTGAAAAGCCCTTCCAATATAGACTGATAGGACTGATGGGAAATGTTATACCCACATGCATCAATGCTACACTAGTGAATAAAAGGTAATTGTGACGTATTAGATATAGTACATAAGATAGTTAAACTATCTGAAAAGTTTTATCAACCTTTTTGTTTTTTATGTACCAGTACATTTACTGTGGGAACTTGTCATGGCTGACCCAGCCTGAGGTTGAACTTACCTGGGATGCTCTGGTTCTCTCTTGTAGTTGCATATTCAATTTGAAATACGCCACGGTGTTGTTACTAAGTAGTTAATAATTGTTTTCCAGTCGTGAAGATTTACTTGAAATTTTCTGGATAGCCCATCTGATAAGACTGATGAAAAATGTTATACCCACATGTATGAAAGCTACACTACAGAATATAAGGTAATTATGACATAGTGGCATAGCGCATAGGATTGTTGATCTGTCTGTTAAGTTTTATTATTTTTTAATCACACTTTTAAAGTCTGTTCCATTTTATAGTTCGTTGTTTTGTTTTATAAAATTTTTAGCCTGAAGATGCAGACGAGTTGTTCTGCGAAACTGTCGCTAAATTATAAAGAAAGGAAAAATCCAAGAGCCTTTTATTTCAAGAGGACCCAACTCGAGTCGTATCGACCCTAACGTAACTTGCCATTAACTTCATTCTAGTTTCACCAGGGTGTCCCTCATGAAGTGCTTGCAACACCTCATGGCGCAACACCTCTGGAACCACCAACCTATCATGGTAATAAAGGCAACCAAACTGCTCAGACAAGTCGAATCTTATGGAAAAATATGGTTTTAAGGACGCATTTGCGCCCTGTGACGACCAGGAACTTTTAATATACCTCATAACTACGGTGAGAATTGGATCTGTAGTGGTAGCAGAGGCAACCCGTTGAATTGTCAAAGGCGGTAGTAAAGTATGGAGAAAATAGCACTCTGGAATTACAAATGTTTCTGACCTGGGGAGTCGAGACAGAGCATCGGCTTGTGGAATCTTTGACCCACTTTTGTGAACAATATGATAATCATACGCAGACAACAATTCAGCCCAACGAACCAACCGAGATGCAGCGATTGTGGGAATATTTTTTGTCTCTGAAAAGATAGATTTCAATGGAAGGTGATCAGATTCGATCAAGAAAGGTCGACCATACAAGAATTTATGGAACTTCACAACTCCAAAGATGACAGCATAAGCTTCTTTGTGAAGTTGGCTATAAGCCCGTTGAGCAGAGTTGAGAGAAGCAGACTCAAAAGCAATAGGGATCAGACACCCTGAGACCTGATGGCAAAGCACAGCACCTACCCCAATCGAACTGGCATCAACGGTCAAAACTATAGGCTTATCTGCGTCAAAGAAAGTAAGAGCTACCTTCTCTGATAAAAGAGATTTTGAGGCTATGAAAGCCTTTTCACAGGAAATATCCCAATCCCACTTGACATTTTTGCGTAGAAGATTGTGGAGTGGCTCTAAAGTGTCATAGGGGCATCTCAAAAACTGATGGAAGAAATTCAATAGGCCCAAATAAGCACGTAACTGAGTCACATCTGAAGGAACTGGAATTTCCTTAATTGCCCTGACCTTAGAAGGAGCGGGGGCCCGGCCAGATGCCGAAATTATAAACCCCAGAAATTCAACAGATTCTACGAAAAACTCGGATTTCTCCACATTTATTTTTACGTTAGCTTTGTCCAAGAGAGTCAAAACTTTATGTAACCGTGTTGAACATTCCGTGCGATTGCGCCCCCCAATTAATATATCATCCAGGAAGGAGGCAATCCCTGGGGAAGAACCTATCAATTGATCAATGAACCGCTGAAAATCAGGTGGTGCAGAGGCTAGCCCAAAAACTAAGCGTTTGTAGCGGTATAGTCCAAATGGTGTGTTGACAGTTAGAAGTTCTTGACTAGAGGGATGAACAAGCAACTGTAGATAAGCATTGGCCAAATCAAGACGACAAAAAAAACTACAATTTAGAAATGAATGGTACAGTTCATCAGGTCGTGGCAAAGGATAAACATCCATAACCAATTGAGGGTTCACCGACTTTTTCAAATCAACACACAGCCGGATGGAACCAGACTTTTTTGGCACCACCACCAAAGGAGAAGCCCATTCAGAGGAAGAAATAGGAGCAATAACATCCAATTTATGAAGTTTCTCCAATTCAAGGCGAACTGATTCCCTCAAAGCAAAAGGAATTGAATCCCATCCTCGTCGCCAGTAAAGTAGCTGGGAGAAGTAACACTCACGACCGTACTAGAGAACAGTTTATTTAACACTAAGGACATTCCAGATAGACTGAGTACAGGTAGCGGGGTAAGGGAACCCCTCTAGTGCGCATGTGCACAACCCTCCTACCTAGTCTACATTAGAAACATTAACACAGACATATTTTATGAAAGATGGAGAAAGTTGAGTAAGTGTCTATCAGATGATTAAATTTTTTGTATAAGATTATTGCAAATCAATAACATTTATTCAGACGAATTTACAATATTCTTAAACACTCATTTAAATCATCTGATTGAGACCAACTTAACTATCTCCATGTTTCATAATATGAATATTATTCCATAAATTCTGTATGTACGTTTGACAGTGATTTTTAATATCAGCCATATTTAATATCATTCTTTTCAGGTGGTTTGAAGTAGGTAATAATGAACAGAAATTTTTATTTTTTACGAGAAAATTGGTTTTGAAAATGCTTGCATACTAATCTGCAACACATTGGGACATTTTCATGTCAACCACTACACAACAAGGTAGTGAAGAAAGGTTGTTAGTTCATGTACCCAAGTATCAAAATAAGAAAACAGTTGATTGTTCTCGCAACACAGTGTTTATTGGTCGCGTGACCAAGTTTTTTCTTGACGATTTTTCAGTTTATGTGCCAAAGCAAAGACATGAAAATGTCAAAAAGATCTCTTAATGCCTTTATTTCGCTTCTTCTGTGCCCGAATCCGTTAGCTTCATCCTTATTAATAAATTGTTGTAGTTGTTAGAAAAACTAAAAACCAAATCAGTCCATGATCCACCCAATTCTCTAATGTATTTTCATTCTTAATCATCTCTACATGATGTTTTGATTGTAATTGAGTACCTACCTACTAAACATTAGGCATAGAATTTTGAGTAATGAAGAGACATTTTCAATACTCATCACCAGTTGTTGCTAATAAGAACTTTTCCATATAAAAAACGATGAAAATAGTTACACAACAGTTTATTATTTTCCTGTGTAGATTATCCGCGGAGAGTAAAGCTTTCAAACCACCAAAACATCGTTATCCAAAGGTTGTGGGCGCATTCTATAAGAAATCAGATTCTTGATTGTGGGAGAAGCACCACAGCTTGACAAGAAATTCAATCTGAAGAAACTTGCTAAAAGATTTTGCTGAAATTTGCTCACTTCCGACGTTTATGTAAGATTCACACTCGTGTTTCTGAGTAATTATGTCCATCCCTCAGAGTAAGGGTACTCAAGGGTTGCGAGAGAACCAAGTGTTAACTGCCTTCCCTAAGAGCCAGGGGTAGATTTGGTGGGAGGGGGGTTCGGGTCTTAAGGGGCTGGATTCGCAGAGCCAAAGTGTCCTGATTAATTTTACAATTTAAACGCGTATAACGTCTTAAATTGAACGTCTTGGTGGTTTTAGTCGTTTCTAAAAATTGAACACTCCTAAATTGATAAATAACATTCAATGAGAATTCTTTAATAAGGCATATTTATTATCCTCACTAGGCAAAAATTCGTCCCACGGAGCTCTGGGTGGTGTCAAAATATTGATACAAATGTCGCTATCTTCAACGAAAGAAAATGAAATACCTACATATCGAAAGTTGAGGGCACAACTAGGCCTGAAATCGATCCACGAGATCAAGTCAAAGTCGGACCATTAAATTCAAGTTCGTAATTGAAACTAGTAAATCAAAAGATGAAATATCAACAAAACAACGGACCATTCTTTCAAAAACTACTTTCTCCAGTTCAAGCTTACGAGCAAACAACCATTAAAAAGTTGGATGTCGTCATACTCCCTTAGGAATACTCATAATTGCTCATTATTTCCACCCTTATTTCATCGGGGATTACATCGACCGAGGCTCCATGATTGGACTTTTTCGGTACTAAAAGCGAGCACTAAACTTGAAAACACCAACAGAGCTTTCAGACTAATGAGGAAAAAAGATTGGGCTCTGAGCCACCCTGATGGGTGACTTTCCTTCTCATATTCATTCAGACTCATTCCCAGGGACGGACGGAATTTTCATGATGCAAACCCCTGCTCGAGAGAGAAATTGATCCTACCGTAATGTATAAGATATATCCATTTTTCATTCGAAAATATTTACCTATCAACCTGTTAATACTATTATTAATTGGGAGGAAATCCATCCAGCTTACAGCAATACGTCTTGCATGCAAACTTCTTGCCTGCTAATTTTATGATAATTAAATCCTGGTAATACGAGAGTATGATTGATTTCATTTTTTTAGATTCAACCAATACTGTCCAATGTATCAAAATGATGAGGGTATAAATATATCAAAATATCGAAAGCATTCGCAACATGACAAAATATCAAACGAATCAAAATATCCCAAGTATCAAAATGTCCTTTTTTGTGATCGGATCATCGGTGGTCAATGTGTGGATGTGCAATCACAAATAACATAAAAAAAATTAACAATATTAATTTGTAACAATATTGAACATGATTTCGGGTTTTTACCGTAAAGATGTCCTTCCCGCTCGGAACCAAATCTTTACAACGGGCATGCCCTCATTTCTTTTACTGGTGGGGAGTTACCAGCAACAGAACTCGGAAAAAATACTGGTACCTGTGATCCTGTTTGAGAGCGGTCACACATCCAAGTACTAACCAGAGTCATCTGATCGCCGAACTTTGGTAGTCTCTAGGGAACCGCTTAATTCAACCAGATAACGGGAGTTGGTGAAGACAAATATCGACCGATCAAGAACACACGCTGGTATTTTTCAGTGGGATCCATCCTCGTACATGGTCGATTCATGAACAAAAACACAATAATTCCCCATTCAAGATGGAGTGAAGTCAGGAACATCAGTATCAACTCGTTTCAAGAAAGAAACATACGACAAAGATGCAGTGATTGTTGTACCACTACAATAGGAAATAACTCAACCGAAGTGTTTTTATACGGCACCATTGTAGAATGAAATGTGGCGTGGCGATAAAGGTGGTCGCAAGGACCTATCCTCAACCCAATAAGGTTCTTCTGGCCGAAGAAACTTCAGCGCTGATTTCACCGAGAGAAAACGCGGTTAGCCAGCCGAGGCTGCTTGGGCGACAAAAGAAGAGATAAAAGCTCTCAGCATTATTAAGCTGGACGCGAAAAGCACTCAAGATTGAAATTTTCCTATGCGCGACGTTTGGGGGGAAGAGGAAAAGGATAATTAATGATTTACATAACAAAGAGAGTCTGCGAGGTAGGCGGTTACGATGGAGACCCCACTTGTCACTTAGTTAATTGGACTCCAATGAAGATTATTACCCCATTCAACGGCCCTCTTTCATTCCGGTCGGTGGTAATGTGATGAAGTTTGGGTTTCAACTTTGCTAAGACGAGATTGACGAGAGCGAGGTTAAGGTTATTAAAGATTCTGTGAACATCTGACTTGACGTTAACACTCCTGAGAAGAATTTACATCTTGAATGAACCTTGAAGGCCAATATAAAGGGTTGAGAAAACAATTTGCATTAGTTTGTGATTCTAACTTTCACATGTCCAAGGAAAATTGGAACAAAAACCAGATCACTCTGGTCTGGAAAGAACTACTACCTACCTACTACGAACCTGCTTATCAATGAAGTTTATTTGGGAGAACTAATCGCTTCACACTAAATTCGAAGATATAGGGAGTTCCTTCATACCTAAATATGGAAATTCGATTACTGGTTCCTAAGGACGCAAAACTGAGTAGGTGCAACTCGAATCACGAACAACGATCGAATTTTGGTCTGCTAAAATTTGAACGGAGATTAGGCCTCTCCTGCGATTCACACTCGTGTTTCTGATTAATCGTACGTCCGACCCTTAAGTTTCCATAGGGAGCGAACGGTTGGTCCTGCAGAGCTAAGGCGTTTTCAAAATTTAAATCCTTATTATTCAACCCTTAGAAGTGACTGACATAAACCAAAAGCTTTGAGGCAAATCTAGACCGTTAATGAAGCCCATGTCCCAAATTTCATCAAAATCGGTCCTTGGGAACCAAGGAAAGTAAGACGGACGGATTTGTTTTTGATCGCTTTTCGGATTCTACATATTTTGAAACGTAAACCATCAAATTTGAGGGGGTTTGAAATATTTTCTTCTTAGAATCCGAAAATCGAGTGAAAATAAATCCGTCTGTCCCACGTACGCGGCACTCTCCTTAGATTTTGAATTAATATGGTATCAATATGGTATGGCATGTTGGTGGCTCTATTTGGGGTCTAGTTGTGCCGCGAAGCTTTTGGTTGATGCCAGTCACTTTTATGATATCAGTAAAGCATGAGGACGCCCAAGTCTGAATAATGGACGTCCTAAAAAGGACTCAAAAGACCTGCATTGTGAAAACTCTATCAGCTGTAACTCTATCATCAATGATAGATTGAAAGTTGCTAAGTGTTACAACGGGCTTAGGTTTTCAAATAAAACGCTTGAAGTTTTTTTCTTTTAAACGCCCGATCCGATAATAGTATAGTCTTTCTAAGCTGATAGGATTCATGCTGACATGCATTCTTCATCATTCTTTCTTGAGTCACATGTAGGTACGGTCAGCCACTCAATATTTTTAGAGTCAGTTATCACGCCTCTTCCTACCTCACCATAAAACTCCTCCACTGCAGCATAAATGTATGCAAGTTATAACCTATCAACACGAGGGAGTAGTGTTCCATCACTTAATTTTCTTGTTTGGATGAAGAAGACCTGAGTTAATTATCTCGACTCACCATAGTTCTTCCATTTACAGCCATTGAGAATGTCAATCTTCCCATGGTCTTAATTTTATTAGATACATAGTCTAAGCGAATTCGTTATACTGGATGTAACAGGCTCTGAACTTTTAGGTTTTCTCTCAGGGTTTGCAATGTCATGTCCTCCAGAGCAACATTAGGAGGCTACTACCACTTCAGGTTAGAAGAGCTCTTTTGCATTCATTCATGCAGCCCCATGGAGTTAGTTTTCGGGCTGAAGGTATTTGATCCCTAGACATTGCTACAAGTAGATGCACACTGGTGGGTTTGCATCTGCTGTTTCGCTGCAGTCTCCCATGACGGGAAAAAGGCCAACGAGCCATGAAGGCGAACATTGAGGAAAAGACCGTTCCTAAATGTTTCCAGTTCATTCCTCGCGAAGGTCCCCAATGATTTTCGTCACCGTAGAACAAACAGCAACGAACACTTGTCAAAACAAGCCATCAACAAAAACTCTCACGTCACAATTATTGCGTATATGTAATGAAATCAGCAAAATGATCGTAAAAACTAAATTTTTTTATTGTGAAAATTATCCTTGATATTGTTCATTATTGAGCATATCAACACGAACAAATTCTTTGTGAGGAAGTTATAATGTCCACCTAACTTCTCGGACAATTTATCACTTCACTCCTGTTTTTCATTTCCTAAAGAATGTACCTACTAGGGGTGTGTCGGTCCGGTATTTCCCTGGAACGGTTCCAACAGTTACAGTGAAAAAGATGTAATTACCGGTACAGTTCTGTTATTGGTTCTGCCTGCCGAGGGTGGTCAAATCCCACTCTCATGACATGGAAGGAGACTGTGGTCAAATCCCTATCTTCCTCTTTCCGTGCTTATGATTTCAGCTTGCAATACAAAAAGAAGTAATTCGAACAAGTTTTACAAAAGAAACCAATAACAATGATAGTGGCCAAACCATTCAAGGAAAGAATAATTTTTCGTTGCAGTTTAAGAACATAACATACTTGAGAATAATAATAGTGGAGACAACTTCCATGCTAACCAGTCCAAAGAGATCCCTTCCCAGTCAAAAGCCATTCCATGTTACTATATCTTCTCAGCCCATGAAAAAGCAGTGGCACTTCCAGCCACGTGGAACTGAACTGGAGACAATATCCATGCTCGCCGATCCAAATCCCTTCCCGGTCCAGAGCAATTCCATGGTATCTTATTGGTCCGTGGAATCGGCAAGGGCACTTCCTGGTACATGGAACTTAACTGGAGACAAGTTCAATGCTTACCAGTCCGAAAAGACCCCTTCCTGGTCCAGAGCCATTCCATAATAAATCCTATTGGTCCGTGGAACTGGACCACTAAGGGCTGAGTTTTTGTCACTGCCTGGAACCGTTACAAGTTGATACTCGGTTTCACAGTCCCGGTACAGTTGTACCAACACACCTCTAGTACGCGCACATCAATTACAAAGATGGCTGATTCGTACTCACAACCTACTCCTTCAAAAAATTCGTTGACTAGGAATGTAAACAAAATATTCTCTCGGGTTTCCTCTCAGCTAAGCTCAACCAAACCCTCCTCGTCGTTCCTACTCCTCTAGTATCTTCTGCGCCAACCGATCAGAAACAAATCCCCGTAATCTTGGTTACGGCGAACTTGGTCCTTCTCCCGTAATATCTTCCGTAAACTCTTGAGCCCTTCTGCTTTCAAGGATTTGCCTAAGATAAATTTACCTAAGTGTTTCACAGGATGAAAGGTGAAATAATATGATCCTAATGAGGTCAAACCATTATAAAATTACTAATACAGAATTCCTCTACTCATAAAGTTCAAAACTTACTTATTCGAGTGAGACCGTTACCGTTATAACCAAAGTTCCCTACAAGGGACGATCTTATACCAACTTATCTGCAGGGAGATGTGATATCACATAATGAATCTTCTATCCTTAGGGAATAATTCATAAGTTCGTACAAATTCCCGTTCAGATCGATTTTGGGCTTTGACGGGTCGAAAGAACGAGAAGTTGTAACATACGAGTACTTTGTTCTTTGTAAAGATGACAAAAAATAAATATACATATACAGGGTGTAACGGTTAAGGTCGTACAACCGGCCAGGGTTCGATTCTAAAACTAATTTGTGACTTTTTTTGTCTCATGACTTTTTTTTCTTAACCCCCTTAAAATCGGACTTTTTCCACTTCTAAGATTTTTTTCGTATTTTCGACCTTACGCCATTAAAACAGCCATAACTCCCTTGTTTTTCAGTCAAAATTCAAATGTAATTATACCGTTGGAAAGAGCGGTCAATTATCTATCTCCCTAGTGTTAAATAAAACTTTTTAAAAAAGACTAAGAGGTTGAAAAATGAGCCCGAATAGTAAAATCTCGAAAATCTCGGAAATTTTTCGTTTTTTCAAACGTTTGCAACACTAACTGAAACTGCCGGTTAAGTTCTCACTGTAACCCCAAAAGTTGACCCAAAATCTCAGCTTTCCAACCGTGTGGTCATAAAATTGTTTACAGTGGACTAATGGTGTAAAATCCTCGTTTCCGAGCCAAAAACCGTGGATCTTCCAGTAAAAATCGACGTTTTTCGCGAAAGACATTTTTGCCCTAAAATGAGTTAGGCAGCCATCTTTTCGTACTTAGTCTCACTGAGTCAAATGATGAAACAAGACTTATCGAAAAAGCAGTCACTGATATCTTGTCCAATTCACTTCTCGAAAATTGTCTTAATTTCTGTTAATTTGTATGCCAATTTTTTTATTACTAGATCGGCCAAGTTAAACGTTCCTACCGTTGACAATAAGGTCGAAGGTATGTTTTTAATGTCCATCCTCCTCCCCACATCGCAAGTAATCAAACCAACCTGTTCATAATAACACTAGGTTCCGAACATCAGATTAGTTATCTGAACAGTGATCAGTTCGTGACCTGCCTACACATCTACTTGTATCATGGCAAGTTTTTCCGATCAAGATTATGCGTAAGTAGGATTTCAAATGTAAGTATTGAATCCTTCCTTCAATAATAATTGTGTCTTCCATCTACTTGAAAGGCATATCTCATTCATACAGAAAATGAGATTGGTTTATGTCTGTTAGGCCGATCTAGTAATAAAAAAATTGGCATACAAATTAACAGAAATTAAGACAATTTTCGAGAAGTGAATTGGACAAGATATCAGTGACTGCTTTTTCGATAAGTCTTGTGTCATCATTTGACTCAGTGAGACTAAGTACGAAAAGATGGCTGCCTAACTCATTTTAGGGCAAAAATGTCTTTCGCGAAAAACGTCGATTTTTACTGGAAGATCCACGGTTTTTGGCTCGGAAACGAGGATTTTACACCATTAGTCCACTGTAAACAATTTTATGACCATACCGTTGGAAAGCTGAGATTTTGGGTCAACTTTTGGGGTTACAGTGAGAACTTAACCGGCAGTTTCAGTTAGTGTTGCAAACGTTTGAAAAAACGCAAAATTTCCGAGATTTTCGAGATTTTACTATTCGGGCTCATTTTTCAACCTCTTAGTCTTCTTTAAAAAGTTTTATTTAACACTAAGGAGATAGATAATGTAACGCTCTTTCCAACGGTATAATTACATTTGAATTTTGACTGAAAAACAAGGGAGTTATGGCTGTTTTAATGGCGTAAGGTCGAAAATACGAAAAAAATCTTAAAAGTAGAAAAAGTCCGATTTTAAGGGGGTTAAGAAAAAAAAGTCATGAGACAAAAAAGTCACAAATTAGTTGTAGAATCGAACCCTGGCCGGTTGTACGACCTTAACCGTCACACCCTGTATATAAATGTACTTGCTCATTTTCGACCGATGTGAAAATATCCCTTAACAGTAGGAGATCTTTCTATTCCGTGTTTGAAGTGACGGCATTTTCACGTTCCTTCTTTGTGAGCGGGAGAAGTATTACTTTTTTCCCAATAGAGAATGCATTTGAGCGGAATGTGACGAGGGCATAATATAAGACGAATATTGCATCGGCAAGCGGAAAGTCGTTTCCTTCCTTTGATAGTAGTGGAAATTTATATGAATTCAATATATATTGTGTATATATACAATACCATTTGTGTATATACGTACATAGGTATTGTATTATTCTAATGATTTATTAAGGGTTTTCATAATAAGTATACACGTGATTTTTATACTATCTGGTAATAATTATTCTGTTCAGGTTACATAGCTAGATGGTGGTAGTTAATTATTGCCATGGATTACTGTCTCATCTTCCCCTTGAAATTAAATTAAGTCAAAATATAAAATGAACAAAATCTTCATGTATCGTTAAGAATGAAATTAAACATTTGAGTTCAACTCGTAGCGCTATGCTAACAATTGAAATAACAAATTAAGTTAAATGTTAATTGTTACATTAAATAATATTTGACATCTTCTGAAAATAATTTTCTGTACTTGAATAATCTTTTCTTACTCAAGTAACATTTCCAAACCGGGAAAATTCCTTGAGAAAGCGTCCACTTCTCGAGCGAGAAAGCTCTGGAGAGCTTTTCAATTCCGTTGAGGACTTCTTCTTTGCATCTATTCTTTGCGGAATTTTTGGTGGGGATGTGACTGGTGAAAAGCCACGAAAGGATGTAATGAGGCCTCTAGTACAATTATTCCCTTCGCAATTGGTGTAATAGGAATGGTTGTTCGCATCGGATTTCTCTCATTCACTTTGGGAGAATGTTCACCACAGTTACTTTCTCCAGGGTTTCCATGATGATGGTTGGAGTTCGCACGATCGATTTCCGTGGAGTTTGCTGGATTGGATCTTCTCTGGGTACGGATGGTAGCTGAATTGGCTCATTTATCCGAGGTGGATTTATCGTAGTGTAGTTTCCGATCACGTACGTGCTCTTGACCACTTAGGTATCTAACAATATAATGATCGCGGTTCCATGAGTTTTTTGGTAATCCACCCTTCTTTCCGGGTCCTCTTTGTAAGACTTTCCTTTTGTGGCGGTATTTCATTTTGATTTATTTTCAATAATGAACCTTCGGAATCGATCAAAAATTTATTTAACCCCCCCCCCCACCCATCAAAATTTGTTGGTTTACGTTCCAAAGTACGTTGAATCCAAAAATCAAATAAAAATTTGGCCGTCCGTCCACCGAACGCGGCACCTTACTCAGTTAGCATTTACCGATTTTGTTGAAATTTGGTACATACCAAATGTATAGGCTCCTTTTGGGGTCTAGTTGTGTCTCAAAGATTTAGGTTGATGTCAGTCACTTCTAAGAGTTGAAAAATAAGGTTTGAAATTTCGAAAACGCCCTAGCTCAAACTAATTTTATATAAAGGTATTGTTTTTCCATCAATTTAAGATAGTATTGAATTTTTAGAGACCATGCGGAGCCCTGTAGGACAAACCGTTCGCTCCCCACGAGAACTTAAGGGTTGGACTTACGATAAATCAGAAACACGAGTGTGAATCGCAGAAGAGGCCTACACTCCGTTCAAATTTTAGCAGACCGAAATGAGATCGATGTTTTTCTTCATGTTGATTGGTGGTGAAATGGAAAAGCCGTGTTCTTTGATGACGAGTGATCTATATAGAAAAATAATAAACCATTGTCTTCATCTTCAAGCGGAGGTTCAACTTTTTTTTTTTTAAATCGCCACCGTGCCTAATTTAGACTTAATCATACTTCTGTGTCTTCTACTCACGTATCCTTTTCTTTGCAAATATACGAGTACATACCCATACTACAGTGTTGAAGGGATTGAACGTTGATTTGGTACCAACACTTCCAAAAGTATGAAGATCCGATAGGTATTATAATATAGATTAGATTATATTATAATACGTTCACAGATATAATAAACAAAACTATAACACATTAATTTCCATATTTCTTTTAGACCGGTTTCATTAAAGGTTCAGTTTGCTTTTGGTCTTTGGGTCAGTTCCCTTATAACATTGATCAATTTCCATTCGTCCTTAAGACCAGGTTCCCTACGTAGTTTTTGATTGGTTTCTGTATTTTGGATCGGTTATTCTAACAGTATTCAGATCCGTTTCTCAACTGTCATTGAAGACATATCTAAACAAAAGTGTCAACATAGCAACAATTCCTAGGGAGGTTCACACTCATATCCACCATCATAAAATGATTATAGAAATGTCATACAATGACATTTCTATAATCATTTTATGATGGTGGATATGAGTGTGAACCTCCCTAGTATTACACGATTAAGTAAGTATTAATAGTAGTTAATATTATTAACTCGATGGTACTTAATCGTGTAATACTAATCAGATCATTGAGTATGGATTTTGAATATTTAAATACACTTGCGTTGTCTGTTTCTACTGATAGGCACGGCAGGAGCTTACATGCATACTACCTATCTACGAACCCATCTGAATGCGCTGTGAATATTATTGTTCCTTTTTCGGAGGTTTCCCGTCATTAGTTTTGAAGTCGATCCGTTTTTTTTTTTTTTGTTCATAATGTTTTATAATATAAAACAAATATTATACATATTATATAAACATATTATATAAACATATAAACATATTATTATTATTATTCAATTCTTTAAATTTGTTAATTTTGCTTCCGAGTCTACCAAGGTAACGGAAGCCTTTTTACTTTTCAGTGGTTCTTAATTTACATTTTAAATTAATTTCCCCGCAGTTGTTCGAACAGTATTTGTAATGTGGATTTGTTCCCGTACTGTGAATAAGTTACCGTAAGGTAGACCAGTTACCATAAAGTGGACCAAATTCGGTAATCAGGATCAGTTTCCATACATGTAGATTAGTTTCCGTACTGTAGATCACTTTCCCTGAGGTATTGTGATCACTTTCCTACTTGGAGTCAAATCTCTCATCAACTACATCACTCTTCGACTTTCATCATATTCGGTAGTTACTTCTTAGTTCTGACTACCCAATGTAAGACCGCCTACCCAACCATGACATGATTGACGAGAGAGCTATGTGCTACCCCCTCTTGGCAGTCTATTTTCTCATCACCTAATTTTTCGATTATCCTCATATTTTGAAGGGTACTCGGTAGTTCTGACAACCTGATTATTTTGTTTTCAAAGGGCATCATTGGAGGACGATTGTGATCTGCACATCCATGTTAAATTCTATTGTGGAATTTGGACGAGATATTCCACTGTATCCAAGTTGTATTATGTTATTCCGAATCACAGTTATTTTCGTGTTATTCCTACCACAGGTTTCTGACTCAGATTATTGTTCCATTCAAAGGAAACCGGGATCGCGATTCGTTATACTCCACTGGTATCAGAAGTTCCCTTCCGATCTCTGACAATACACCCACGTTAAATCTTTTCAGTCAACTCGTTTGTTCTGTTCAAGCAATCCGTTCAATTAAAATGACTGATTCGTGTAAACGCAACCTCCTTCCTCAGATTGATGGAGGTCGACGAACTTATTCCACAAATAGTAATCTTTGGTTAATTGCATTTATCCATAACCACTCGGATTCCTCTTCCAACGAATGTTTTCTCGGAAAAGTGAGGTCCGCTTTGATGTTTGCTTCAGCAACGAAGCACTCGAGTGATCACTTTCCTCGAACACATCCCGCATCGAATCAACAGCACGGAATCAAAGGAGTTTCCTCGGTGAGACGTTGAAATAACGTACTTTCGAGGGAAGAACGTTACCGTAGAGATATTTTATCAAAACTCTGCCGTTCAGGATAAGTTTCACAAAAGTCCAGAGACCGCAGAGTTATTTCGAGTTCCTATTTGTTTTAAATGTGTGTTTTGATTTGTTTGGTTAGGTTTGCATGTTCAAAGAGAAATTCAAAGGCTCACTGTTTTTATAGCCTACCAGCATCAAAGATGGATAAATAATTGGCTGGCGGGGAGAAAACCCCAGATAAGTTAAAAAATTGGAATTTTACAGGAGAGCATTTTGAAGTTTCAAATGTTATTCCTAATTCAGGAATCCACAATAATTGATACTTAATCCTGCCTTTTTTTCACGAAAGTATTCTAAACCGAAATGATAGCTCGAACTGCCCCTCAAATTACATCTTAGTGGTAAATTCAACGGTTTTTAAAAATTGTCGAGTTAGCTGATAACGTGCAGTCTAATTTCCATACTTACTTGGTTACGAGCAAAAACATGTTCAGAATTATCTGCTCACCCACCATAAAAAACCTACTTGCCTGGTTAAGCTCAATTTAGAACACTGAATCACACTCAATTTAGAACACGGAAAAGATAGGTCAACTGAGTTATCGGTATGTTCTCGAAACAGAAATTTTGGGAATGAGAGTTAACCGAATAATCACTTACGCACTTGAGCATGGTAGACTCACGCTGATACTCACAAACGAAAGCTGACCCAAAATTACGCCTACAGTGAAGATATCTCGATTTTCACCTAAAAACGACTTACCTGGTTTTTCCCCCTCGCCAGCCAATGGGGGGTGCGCCTTGATTTTTTTTTAGATTTTTAATCGAAAGTAGACTACATCTTGAGAATTTAGGCACCAACCGCGACCCTCTAGCGTGAGTAGATCTGTTTCTATGATTTTTCAAAGTTTCGACCGTTTATGACGTCACCGGCCCCTCCCGCCTGGGCGGGACCCCCCAGCCCACTGTGACGTCATAAACGGTCGAAACTTTAAAAATTCATAGGAAAAGATTTACACACGCTAGAAGGTCGCGGTTGGTACCAAAATTCTCAGAATGAGGTCTACCTTAGATTAAAAATAACCATAAACAGTTTTCCCTACCCAGGCGCACACCCTATTATACCTTCAAAATTCGATTGTTATCAAGGAAGCATAAATTACTAAGCCATTAAACATTTGAGATGGGTTGGCCAATAGATAGTCATAACTCGTTGTTACAGGAACATTACTTCTGTTACATTAATATGCTTAAACTCGAAGGGAAAAATATCTTGAAGAGGGTTGACCAAGTTGAGTATCAGCAGTGGACTGAATAATAATTGAGAGGAACCATTGATTTTGACGAGCGCTCAGAAATTCAATCAGGAGTCCGTGGGAACCCTTAGCTCTATTTTGCATTCGAACAAGATGTTAGAAGTGGAAAACTAATTTATTTGGGGACTCTGTGTAGTCTCCGTTGTGGGCAGTTTTGGATGCTGCATTAATCTGACCGATCCGTCCTCTTAGTCAAGAGCGGACCTATACTCCCTGATTTGTGAGGTTACGATAGATGATGGTGTCAGTAGTTTCTACTTCGATGGAAGGAACCAATAAATTAAACACTCTTCTTTAACTTCAAAAAGGGCAAGAAGTGTTTGAGAAATCTGAACTCAGAAATCAAAGAAACGTTTGGCGGAGAGCGTTTAGGGAACAATCAACAGGTTCAGAAGTTCGTGCGCAACTGGATGATGACACGCCTGAAATCATTCTTCAAAAAAGGAATTAAAAACTTACGATTCGTTGTGAAAAGTGAACTGTAAGCAAGAGTTATCCTAGAGGGTTTATTTTGGTTTCCATGTAAATTAAATTTTTAGTAACTAAAGGCCTGTTTATATTTGAACTACCCTCGTATTAACACGTGCGTAACTCATTCGGATGGCGCTTTTACACAGCTGATCAGACATGGGCCTCAGGTCTAAAAGCAAGGATGATGGCTTCAAGGAGACTTCACCAGCTGACGACAGGATGGGACTGACCCCCTGGGGCTAATATCTGGGGTTCCTCTGGCAATGGCTGCTCAGCATGGTTGTGAGGGGTGAATGGTGCAGTACCGCCTCCTGGCGCTCAGCATCCAACCACCTCTTATTCCTGATACTGAGAATACGGACCTCAGACGTGTTTTCGAATTGTTGAGTCACTCTCTACTGTAGGATAAGCTGGTCAGGTTGGGACTAGGTTGTACGATAATCCACGACCTCCAGATCCTTTACTTTGTGGCGCGGTTTCTACTTCAGGGTTTCTACCTACTTCAGGGATATTCCTTGAGCCCTTTCATTATCATACTGTTCATGATCCGTGACTTGGTAGGGTCCATGATAGAGGTTGTTTGTGCCGGATTGGGGCTGGGGGTCAGGTAACATCATCTGTGAGCATTTGTACCAAGTTAGCCAACTTCTTCGATCAGTAGAGTGCACTGATATATTTTTTTCAAGCGTATTTGTTGCAAAATAGACGAATTCCGGCATTTTAATGAGCAGCGTAAATTTTTGAGAGTGCTGAATACAATAGGGCATTTCAGTCAATTAAAAACAATTTTTTTCTTCAAAAGAGCATGGTTCAGGAATAAGGTTAATCGGGTCTGTTCGTCCAGAAAATGTTTAGAAGAAATTAGGGAAGCTAAATAAAGTTGAAGATTTGAATGATTTGACGTAGTAAGTTGCTGGCCTTCGAACGAGACCTTCCACCGTAGATCCTGTGTGGTCTTGAACGTCTCGTGGCCTTGGATACTACAAAATACTACACACACACACGCCCACGGCGTATATACACGTTCCTGGAGGCCCGCCTTTTTTCAAACGTGTGATCTCTTTATTTAGTTTTTCTACTACATGTTTTGGTATCAATGGGCCAAAAGTTGGAGTATAGAGGTTTTCAATGGTGCTGAATCGAAATTTGAGATGAAAACTGAATTTCCGACCCACCGAAATACCCCATTCTGAAGTCGTAAACAGAAAATGTGTCCTAATGTGTGTATTTTCCAACAGTACCTACTTGTGATCTGTTATTCATCAATTGATTATTATTCATGGGTGAGCAACACCTCCGATTTTTTGTTCGTGAAAATAAACTTGCCTTTGTAGGTGGAGATAGTTCCGATCAAAGAAACGCCAATTCTACCATTCAGCTGTTCGAATAGAAGGCCGGTTCTGGTATATTGCGAATATGAGACGGAGGTGAAAAGATACACGTTTTCCACAATAATAACGTCAAGGGTTCGCAGATGTCGGAGAGCTGAAAGAATATTCTCCATCGGCTGGGGACCCTCGTTTTCCGGCTGGCTGAAACCTCCAGTCACGCCGAGGATATCAAACATGACCCAGGACGACCGGCTTGATGCACCCCTAGATTTAATATTTGAAGAGCCCTTTTCGGACTGTCCCCAACATCATCTCAGTTGATAGAAACGGGGATCCAATTGTCGTTCAGAAGTAGCGATAGGTAACTACTTAAACATTTCAACGAATGGGAGTGATGCAATTATAACAAATGGTAACCTACAAATATAAATAATAACAAATAATAAGCAATGATTGCTTCAATCAAACTATGATGAGAGAAAATAACAGCTATCTAGGATGAGGCAATAATAACAAATAATTGCAATAAGCTCTCCAAGATGAGGCAATAATTATAACAATCTCATCAAGGTAATAATTAGAAATGATTGTGAATAGCTCTACAATAAGATGCAAAGATAACAATTATTTGAATCAAGCTGTATAGGATGTTGCTTGAACGAAATTTTCATAAATTTCCGAGGAGTGAAGTAAAGTAAACAACCATTCAGGTTGGATTTTCGTCTGACTTCCATTCCTGGCGTCGCGGACGTCATCAGCTGTCTTCCAAAGAGAAGATCAGAATTTGTTCTGATGATTTCGCTCATGGCTTCCCATTACCTCACCGCCATGGTTTGTGACGAGGGGGGCGACGAGAGCCCTGGCCGCCGAAAAACGCACGCTGCAGGCGATGAGCCTTGAACCCACGATCCCCGCAGAGGTCGGTCGAAAGTCCACCGCCAAACAAGGACGCCCCAACGACCGTAGCCACACCGCTGTTCCAAGGCAGAAGCAACAGTTTGTCACCACTCAGATGACTTACTAACTATGTTATGACGATGCAATAATAATGTAGGTAAGTTTTGAAATTTGCAATTTAGTGCAGAACTGTATACTACAGGTTCCAATAGAAAACATTCTCGCGAATCAGTTGGAAATAAACCCTTGTCCAACAACACAGAACTTTTCCCAAAACGCGTTTTTCGATATAATAAATCTATAAATAAATCTATAAATAATACATGTCATAAATATAAAATAAAATATGTAATACCTAATAAAAATGAGTTAGACAACGGTAATTAATGGATAAAATAAATAAATGAAAATAATTATGATAATCCAAGTGTCGAGTAATATGAGATAAGTATCTAAGTTTACCCAATTAAAATAATAAATCAAAATGAAAATAGTAAATAAATAATAAATAAATATTTTAAATAAAAATAAAAATATAACAATCAATAGAATTAATATAATAAAAATATAATAAATAATAAATACCTACATGAAAATAATAAATAAAATAAATACACGCAAATAGTTAATAAAATGAATAATCAATAACACAATAAACCACAATGTACTAATAATTAATAACATAAATAAATGAAAATAATAAAATAATGATCCAATTGTTGAGTGATATGAAATAAGTATTGTTGGGTAGGTCCCATTCGAATTAACTGCCTTTGATTTTTATCTCCACGTAGACCTGTCTTCTATAAGAAGTGATGGGAGTATAGCATAATTCTATATTATCGAATGTTATTGATTCAATCAGAACCTACTTGCGGGGACACTCCGACGAAACTGGATAAGGACAGGTTGAAGGAAAGGAAGATTTATGAAGTTTCTGACGCGACCAAGTTATCGGAAAAGACCTTCCTCGGCGGGGGTTGATGGGAACCCGTAGAAAGTGTTAAGGCTCTGGCAGGAGGAGCTGACAACAGTATACTCGGAGGTCACCTGACGGGTTTTAAGCAGCGGAAAGAAGCGAACGAAAACGGCCGTAAATGTGATTAACGATCGCATGTTTCAACTACCTACATTATAACTAACATCGTTGCTCGAGGGCACTGCTCACGGAATAGTTCGGTAAGTGAGATTGACAGCATACTCCGATACTTCTCAACATCACTCAAACCCAGCTTAGAATAATACAACCTTCTAAATAATACGAATATCTCTTTTTTTAAAACAATGACAAGTGACGGTGGATATGAACATAGATGTTAATTTCATTGACCTAACAAAGAAAAAATAAATTACAATGTGAACAATATCAACTAACAAGTTGACTTTAGAACAAGATTTATTTATCCGACAGTCCGTATGATGATACTATGACAGCCAGGTATCCTAATAATACTTAAGACTTCCGGCTGAAAACAATTCAAGCAGTCTGTTGGTATGTTTGCCAATGAAACTATATTTTCTGCGGATAATTGAATAATTTTGGGATCTAGCAAACTTCAAACACTCATTCATACTTCTGGAGATCTTGTTGGACCGGAACCAACACTTTTCAGGTAGGCCTGAAACGTAGAACGTGAGCAGAAATTTTGATTTTGGAGAACATGTACTCTGTGGCAGAGACTAATACCCATTGGGGGGCCATGATTTTTAAGGGAACCATCTACAATATTCTGAACAATCAATGGAAGATTTCATCAAAATCGGACTATACCTGCGTGCAGTATTGCCCGTTACGAAGATTTCATGTCGCAGGCATACACACAGACTCACAGACTGACAAACACTAAACCAAAATTGTTCGGGATGGTGAAAAACTTAAAATGCGGAAAATTTTAATTTTGGAGAGGATAAGAGATTTTTCTCCTATCTTGAAAAGTAAAATCAATCCTTCGTCCGACTTTGGTAGACTCGGAAGCAAAAACTAGCGTGAATCCGTACAAAACACCAACATGGTATGGGTACGAAATTACGTGCTTTCAAATATCACCATGGAACGAAAGGATTCACTGTATTATAAATATTGTCAACATTATTCGATTCGTTTGTACTCTCCTCTGAATGATTAATAGCATATTCAGAACTAAAAGGTGAAATTATTCTGTCATTATTATTAATGGATTGATTACTGCGTTGAAAGAAAGGCACTGTTACAACGCACCAACTGTGTGTTGAGAACCTGAAACTGTCATCGTAAATATTTCACTTCAAAACAATCCTGAAAGGAGTCTCTAAAAGAGAAAAAAACTGTGTTTCGTAGAATATGCATCGTCTGTGGGCGACACCAGCAGGCCCATATTTTCCCAGCGGGTATGGAAGAGTATGCTTTTATTCCGGTGAATATTTCAACTTTTAACGTTCTTCCGGCCGGAACTCACAGATGCACTTAGATTTCTATCGTAGGTGAACAATGAATGGTGAATACTATACATATCTATTACTGAGTAGAATGGTAGGTTTTGTCCAGGGATGTGAAGTGGATGAAAGTTGTTATTTAGAATAAAAGTTTCTCTACGAATTCGAGCTCCAAAATCTGTTTTCTTTTTTTTAAAGAAGTAATGTGCTTAAGGAGGTCTCAATCGGTCGCCGTTCGTTCCTCGTTCCAGGTCAGTATTTCACGAAATCGAAGGAGCAAAAACAGAAAAGTAGTACTTGAATTTGAAATTTTAAAGGATTTTAGAAATTCCTTAGTGCACGGACCTAGGGAATTGAAGAACTGAAATATTGCCGCTAGAATCATCAAAATCGAACAATAATTGCTAGAGAAATATGGAAAACCCCGTTTATTCAGAAGTTTTTTCCATTTTTATTTGGCAATTATTGTTTGATTTTGATGATTCCAGCGGCAATATTTCAGTTTTTCGTTTCCTATTTCAATTCCCTAGGGCCGTGCACTAATTGATTTCCAAAATCCTTTAAAATTTCAAATTTAGCTTCGCTTTTTTATGTATTTGCGCCTTTAATTTCGTGAAATACTAAGAAAGAACGGCGACCGACTGAGACCCCCTTAATTAAGCACTTGTGTCATAATACGGAAACAATGCCTATCGTACACAGCGGCCTCGTACTTACTGAATCTATAAGAAAATATATCTACGATGAAGAAACATAACATTGTAATGCTAATTCAAAGGCGACCGCAGTGACGGTAAAAACTCTAACGGCGTCCAGATGGCGCCCAACGTTCCTTTTCTCTTGAATCCCTAAGAGACTACAAACATTGAGGAGAGATGGTCGCTGCACCACCGGTCTTATGAGCCATGTCTGAGTAAAACTAGATGCCGTCTTGTCTTCAAACGCTTACAGTTTATTTATGTTTGAACCTCTACAAACAAAACAAAATACTCGAACTTGAAAAAAGATCTAGGAGCCTCCGGCCTTTCTGGATATCGTGATTCCCATTGACCAAATATCCTGTCATCTCAGTTAACTCACGGGGAGATTATGGTTGTATTCCACTGGGTAATTTTTCCGTCCAGTACACTCAACTACAAAGTAAGTATTTTCGCGCGGATTCACAGAGTCTGATTGAGAGTGTAGAATTTCAGTTCATTCAGTCCAGTTTTGCATTAGTCAGACACTATAGTGGTGTACTTAACGTTGAATATCCGAACCACAACATAGGTTTCCGTGTACTGAGAAAATTTGTCGTCTGTCATAAAAAAGTAATTACTTACCTACTTCCTATTTCCGACCGAATTCACCAAAATCGTATTTTACCTACAAAATTACTTAGATTTACGACATAATGTAAACGAAAAATTCATCATCATGTTTCTGACTACTTATGGGCAGTTGATCAGAACATGCTTGTGAGTTTATTTGAATGTTTGTGTTCTCTTGCAACTCGGAACGCTACTGTGAAATTGGATCGCAAATGTCCACTTATAAATATCATTATCACCATCTCCCTGAAGTAATACTGTACCAGTGGTTCCGGGGTGAGTCCTAAGCAGAGGGAGTGAGAACCCCTTCGCTCTTAAATCGTTTTCCCACTCCCTAATAAAAAAGACGTGCATAGAGTTAACACGTTTGAAAGGAAGGTTTGTGTGAATCTCATCATGTAAGCATAAGAGCAGTTGTTATATTAGTCGAGAGTGAAAATATTAATCAATAATGATTATTTTTTATTGAACCGTGAACGTGGTTTGTTTTACTTGTATATTAGTGTGCTGTCAGAAGAAAATATTATTTTCATCAATTTAATTAGCATCGAAATATAACTGGTTCTAATTTACCTTTTGATTTGTTGATTGACTAGTTTAAAAGATCAGCGTTCATGGTGATTTGAGGCAATATGGTTGCGGCACCAACAAGTTGTTCATTGTAGGGTAATGCGTTTCTAGAGTTACTAAAAACTGCTGAATTTCAAATGGGGTGAATTTTCACGTCAGGAGCGTTTTTGTTCTATTCTTCATCTTCTGAACTGTTGTCCCAACCTTCGAATTCTTCATTTTCTCTCTCCAGCTCTTCTGAAGTACTTTGAATGTCCGAAAAATGATGTTCAGTCATTTTTCTTCACGAAAACTGGAGGGATCAGGCAGACAAACTGAGAGACAAACGGACGCGAAGCTGAGTTTCCCACTTCAAAAGAGTTAGTTGTTACTTGCATGAGTGAAAAATACCCCAGCCTCAGTTAACAACCTTCTTACACTGCGTTTTGTAAAGAAGTGACCTAGTTTGCAAGTTAAGATAAAAGTTGAGGGAAAGGAGGGTTATTTAG
Organism: Apolygus lucorum; assembly: GCA_009739505.2. NCBI lineage: Eukaryota > Metazoa > Arthropoda > Insecta > Hemiptera > Miridae > Apolygus > Apolygus lucorum. Next base: position 11,209,121 of record CM019181.2, on the reverse strand, counting down.
ACAGTGGGACAAAGGGTCTGTGATTTACAGAAATCGGATAAAAGGAGAAACAAGAGATTCTGGAGTATTTTTAACCAAACAGAATCAATCCAGGGTTAATAATGTGGGAGTCTCTTCAACAACGATTTTCCCCAACCAAAGTTGTCTCCCACCACTTGATAGCCTCTCCAGGAAATATTTATTTATTTAAGAAAGTAAAGTTAAAATGTGAAAAACAACCATCTCAGGTGGAATTTTCGTCCAACTGCGATTCCTGGCGTCTCCGACTATCAGCTGCCTTCTCTAGAGAAGAATAGAATTGGTTCAGATGATTGCGCTCATGGTAACTTATCGCATCCCCCGCTTAAGTGGAGCGGTGTTCACCTACTGCGGTCACCAATCCAGATAATCTCCCCGGTAGATGGCCTTAACTTCCTTGATCTCAAGGTAACCGGTTCATTAAACCAGCTGACGGCCTTTGGTACATATTTATTTATAACGTGAATTATTTTCGCCCCACGCGACGAATGTCGATACGTAAACGAAATCCTTTTCCCCTTGTTTATTAATCCGTACATTTTATCCGTTTGATGAATCCTCGTTATGGAATTAAACTGTCTGGCCCCGATTCACGTTCTAATTCTACGGAAATTAATTATGAAGTAGCAGGCAGCAGTCCTTTTTCAATTATTTCCAGGGAGGGCGGCCTCGGTTTTCGTCAGCCTCCACTTCGTCTTACCAAAATGAACACTTTTCCAAATAAACCTCCGTCATTTTCATTCATTAAACTGTTCGTTTCAGGCGTATAATTTGTTCTCCTTCAGAACTCGGAGAAAACCTTTTCCGATTGGCATTTTCTTCATTCGTGCAACATGAAGGATGAGCAAATTTTCAAAGTTTCATTTTTGACTTTGAAAACCTCAAAAAATACTCAACTTGTCTATCGGATGTACTCGTCTAAGTACCCAAACATTAGTGAAGTTGATTTTTTTTTTTTTTCAATATTCGATTTACCATACCCATATTGTAAGGTCTTGTTTGTTTTGGATATCATACTGGTTCATATTCATGTTCCACTCGTCTCCACAAACCCATAAAGAACCCACTCGGCCATTCAATCGTCAAATATACCTACAATTCTTAGGAAATTGTTAATTTCCTGAATTTTTCCTCTATTAGAAACATTGTGGTGATTATGTCGGTAATGTCCCCCAAAACCCTAAAAACACGTTTTCGACCATAATGTTTTGACAATTAACCCATCGAGGTTGTGCAAAACCTCTGTCTAATGAACTTGTCTAGTCATAATATGACTAGACAACATATTAGTCATAATATGACTAGGTAACATATTATGTTACCATGAACGATTTGGTACAAACTTGAAATTTCACTCGCGAAAAGTTGTGGAAATTCATAAAAACGGAGTGAAAGGGAAAGGGAGCTCAAATACAAAATCAGATTGAAGCAGATAACAGTAAAAGGAGAACTTGAATCCTATTGGCTCAGAGAAGTCTCCTTTTAACGTTATCTGCTTCAATCTGATTGGGTATGCCTTTCACTTTCCCGACCTATGGGATTCAAGCTCCCTTTCACCTTTCGGACTATAAGCTGTAATTTTTATGATGTATCTTCAGTTCTCATTTGTCACTGACGATGACCTAACCGTCGAAATCGATTAAACTCCGTTACTCAATACTTCTTGGTTTCTGTTGACTCCGTTTTCATTCAGATTTCAGCAAAATAATTGCTCAAGCTATCGTCCGGAAGAACATAAATATATGATTAAAAAAAACTTTTGAAATCGCTTAAAGAAGTTTCAAAACCGATTTCATTTTTAGAAAATCGAAAAAGGCTAGGCAAAAAGTGTTGTGCCCATTGCAATAGCTTATCTTTTTTTATTTTCCTTCAAAAATTCGCATAAAGACGAATTGATGGCCGAAATTCTCCGTAATCTTTTCAAAAATAGTTTTTACCTACCTCCTACATATTTGAATTTGGGGAACTAGATTTATTGTTATATTATTAATTATGTGTGACCTCGATATACCAAAATATCAAGCCGTCGCAGTAGACGGTGTTTGTGAACGTAAATTGGTGTTTGCAAGCGGTGGGTGGACGTCAACAGTCGCTCATGTATGCCAATGGGAACATAAATTATATGTTTAGGCGACATGTAGCATAATGAAGTACATGTAGTCATAATGAACTGATAGTATTAATTCACGAGAGGGATCCATGCTTGAATTAACCCAATATGGTTGAATCACCTCTCCGTGTTAACAGGGTAAATTACGAAATCAGTAGGTAGTGTTGTGGTATTATCGTGTTACGCCCTTAAACCTATGAGTCCCAGAACCCAATGGCCAGATTTAGCTCATGTTGAGTGATTAAGACTGATTTCAAGATGATTGAATGAAAATTTAATTTGGATGAATTTATGTAGAAGTTATGGCTCACTAGAGTTTTACTTTTGCGCGTGCGCAGAAACTACTATCAACCTGGGAGCAACGATTTTCATAGGCGGCCATCTAAACTTCGACCTACACAGTCCCTAAAATTTCAACAAAATCGGAAAATAACTTCGAAAAGTTTGGCCCGTTCAAGAACTTGCGGACACACAGATCGACTGACAGACAGCATGATTATCAAAATTTTTGGGGGTTGTGGGAAGAGCACTCATCATTGTTCCATGTGACAAATTTCATTGTTTCCACTCCTGGTTTCCAATACTTGCACATTCATCGTTCAGTGTAATATTCATGCATATTTTATGAAAATTATTTGTCGTTTGTACCAATTTGAACGAGGAGCAATGCTACAAATCTAAATTGTTTGGGAGAGGGTTACTCTTAAGATAGCTAGTGTAATTTTTGTATCAAGTAAGTACACTTCGGAGTTATATAAATCAGAATGATTTATCAGAGCATTAAAATGTGGTTAAAAATTTGGCCACATGAAACTAATAATGTCGAACTCAGTCGGGTCCGGTGTGGCCGAGGGCGCTGAGGCGAGCGTTCTTTGATGATGGGGTTTGGGCGGACTTCTGCGGGGTCGTGGGTTCGAGTATCACCCCTGGGGCTCGTGCGTTCGGGGCTCATCGCCCCCCTCGTTACAACCAGGTGGGGTGAGGCAATGGGAAGCCATGAAGGAAATCATGAGAACAAATTCTGAACTTCCGTTTGGAAGACAGTTGATGACGTCCGCAATGCCAGGAATGACGAAGATTCAACCTGAAATGGCTGTTTACTTTATTTTTTCTTATGTTGAACTCATATGAGTATTCAAATAACATCATAATAGGTACTACCATGGTTAAAATTACGTCACCTCTACAGGCACAAGTGTATTTTTCTTTAAATTGTGTTTGTAATAGGTAAGTATAATAACTATCAGCCAGTGCTATCTGTGAATCCATTCTACTATTTGTCATAGGACAAACATTTAAAATTTTATCAGTGTCTTCCTTTGAAAAGTAGCCAGATAACTTCACTGTTGTACTTAACTAGTTTTGAACAAAAAACAGTCCTATACCTACATCAATGTATATTTTTTTAAAACAATTTTTGTTTATTATTTTCAATAATGAACCTATGAAATAGACGAAGAAAATATTTTTAAACCCTCCTCAAAATTTGTTGGTTTACGTACGTTTCAAAGTACGTAGAATCCAAAAATCGAATAAAAGTTTGACTGTCCGTCCGCCCTACGCGGCATTTTCCTTGGTTACTATGGACCGAATTTGATGAAATTTGGTATTTTGGCTCCATTATGGGTCTAGATGATGAGATTAAGGGTTTAAAATGAGACCTGAAATTTTCAAAACGCCCTAGCTCAAAAACTTCCAATGTAAAGATATTGTTTTTTATTCAATTCAAAATAATATTGAATGTCTAGAATCGAATGAGACCACCCGAAGCTCTGTTGGACCAACCGTTCGCTCCCTACGATAACTTAAGGGTTGGTCTTAAAAATCAGAAACACGAGTGTGAATCGCAGAAATCTAATCTTCGTTCAAATTTTAACTAACCTAAATTTTCGTTTCTTCGGATTTGTTTCTTCCACACCCCCCCCCCCCCTCTTTTTTCGAGAGTTCAGTGATTTTAGTTAATTTAGTGTTATTTCTTAAAAATAAACTTGATTGTGAAGCAAAAATAAGGTTGGTTGGTAGTGACGATGGGAAACTGTGATCTTTGCAGGAGAGTTATCTACACAGAAAAATCATAAACCTTTGTGTGATAATTTGCAGCGTTTTAGAATAATAATAAGTAAATGAGTTGCTCCAAATTGCTGTTCTTATTAGAATTAAGATGATAGTGGAATCATTGGTATTTATTCCTAAGCATAATGATTTTCTGCTTCATGTTCTTCCCAGCTATTTCCTTCTCCGTCCAAAAGCGACGATCCTCTTTGAAGAGCCCTCGTTTTCGCTCTCGTGAATTGACACACCAGGAACGCGCCCTTCGCTTTCTACTCGGACGAGTGTCTGAGAAGGAGCAGCTGTACTTTTCTTAATGAAAATCCTAGAGATGTCAGGAAATACATGAAGTGACGAACTGTGCTCCTTCAACTTCAATAAGTCTACCGCCTTGCTTCCCAATACGAGTTCTTACCTGCTTCTGATTTCTTACCTACTTCTGAGTTGGATTCTCATTACCGTTGCGACCTTGTTGTTTGTTGATTTCTGTTCTCTGAGAGAAAAGCTGTGAATTTTCACAAAACAATTTATCATTTCGTCATAAATTACCCCGCAAATGTAATGTAATGGTCAAAAGATTCCCATTGAACTGTTGAACGAACTGAATACTGTCTGTACGTTTCCGTCCTCAGGTATATTCGTCATTGAAAAAAGAAATTGAGATGAGTTTAATTCGGTAAATGCTTCATAAGATACAACCAAATAAGACTTATTTGGTTGTATCTTATGAAGAATTTACCATATTTTAGTGTCCCTGAACGCAATTATCGATAATACATTAGACAAATTTTGACATGGTGAGGAAATGTTCTAACTCGAGCCTCCATCGCTGAAGGGAAATCTGAAACTAATAATTTGTACAGTTCTTGTCCAAATAATAGAATATAATGGATGCCTTGAGGTAAAACCAGCTTTTCTCAGTGACGTTTATCGAGCAAATATACTTGTATGAAAATATGGCAGGTTTTTGGTGGAACATCAAAAATCAAAAAATCTTTTTTCCACTTTTGGACTTCAAAAACCTCACAAAACACTCCCATCGTCACCTCAAACTCATAGATTTGTTACTATGAACATTTGGGTACAAACTTGAAATTTTTCCAGAATAGTTGTCCAATTAGATGATCGTCTGTGACACATCAACCGAACTTTTCCAGTATAGAGCAAAAAACCATATGAAGCTTTCTATTTTTCGAATCGAGTGTGAAGCATTTAGTTCTTTCTAAATTTCCAAAGAGAAATCATTAGTTCATGGGTGATGAGTATTGAAATTAGAAATGCTTGCATACGAGTCTGCAACACATTGAGACATTTTCATGTGTTTTCTTATTGTCAACCACTACTCTACAAGGTAGTGAAGTAAGGTTGTTAGTTCATGTACCCAAGCATCAAAACAGTTTATTGTTCTCTACGCAACACAGTGAGTCTCTTTCATTTATTGGTCGCGTGAGCAAGTTTTCGTGACGATTTTTCAGTTTATGTGCCAAAGCAAAGACATGAAAATGTCAAAAACGCTGCAAATCATTGCCCAAAGGTTTATTGTTTTCTGTATAGATCCCTCCTACCAACCATAGGTGCCTACTACCTACTAGAGCATTTTTGGAAATTTCAACCCCAACCACCAACCAAATATAAATGAAGGGTTGAAATTTTCAAAAATGCTCTAGTAGGTATTAGGTACCTACGGTTGGTACGGAGAGATCTATTCAGAAGGGTGATCTATACAGAAAATAGAAAAACCTTTAGGCAATGATGATGCAGCGTTTTTTTACCAACTAACTTTCCACGTACCTTGAAACGTAAAATATCAAATTTTGAGGGGGGGTAAAAATTGTTTTTCTTGCTCGATTCCAAAGGCTTATTATTGAAAATAATTTACCAATAGTTGCCTAATTAGATGATCGTCTGTGACACACCAACCGAACTCTTGCAATATAGAGCATGAAATGTTGACAAGTTGGGCAAAATAAAATTGTTTCTTCCCGTAAAGTACCATGGATATGACATGCATGATTAGCTGGTATTTTTGAGTAACTTGACATTTAGTTTTCAATGCTTATTATATAATTATTATTAACAATGAGTTTTTTCAACTGAAAGTGGGATGATTGGAGGAATTGGTTGTGGGAGGCTGAATCATTGAGTATTAATAGCTGTGTGCCTTCTGCACTCTTGTACTATCAGTTAAGTCTTCCTACTATATCATTGCTTTTGGCTCGGTATCAAAGTTCTCCTCGAAGAATCAATGACCCTCTCTTCGAAGATATCTTCAAAAGGAAAGGAAAATCTTGGGAAAGTTCCGAGAAAACCACCACGGGAAAAGCGAAAATAATTTCCTGGAGTGTGGGCGGAAACTCGCTTCATTTCCATTTTCCTCGCCAGTGGCAGGTTCATTAGATAATTACCTTTATCCAGTGACAAGAAGCATATCAAGGGAAAGTTATTTACATCAACAATAACATTACGCAGAATACCTGCAATGTTACGCAGAATGACGAAAAACGTGTACTTCGTGATGACATTTTCATGGTTGAAGCAGGATGCCATTGAGACGGTCCCCTTTGAATTTCGCCATCGTCGTACAGTTGGCAACTTTTGCGCACGACTAAATATGATTTAACTTCGACTTGAATTCTATCTATTCTATTATTCTCTATTGTGCTATTGGTTTATATAGCTAATTTTCTTCAAATTGAGATGCTTAATGTGGAGTATAAACTAAATAATTAACAATGATTAATGAGGGTAATATTTATAATACCCAATACTCAATGTGGGTAATATATAATATTAATCAAAGTATTATACCAATTACTTCGCCAAGAAATACATTGCAAAGTATTTAATTAGACTTTCCAAGTTCTCAATTCGTTCTCGTGTTGGTAAATTCACTTATATTATCGTCACAACGTTATTTCTTAACTCACGCGCTTTCAGACTCGATTATATCTATTCTTCAACGCTCACGCCTGAGGAACTTTTCTCCTATGTAACGGGAAACTAAAAGTATGAATTCTCATAACCAAGTTTCCTTCGAAAGGCACCCCACCCTCTTCAATATGCCTTACCTTTATAAGACGCTGTATAAAGATTTAACGCCATTAATGGTTATTAAAGCTCCGCGACATCCTCAAGGCTGTTGAAAATTATGCAAGAAGAAATTGCAAGAGAGTCTTTGATCTTAATTTCGTCTTTACCCTTATTTATAAGTTGATAGCATTGTTCGTGAAACTCCATTAAAACGCGGAAAAAAAAAACCTTCTAGAACACTTCGCGCTTTTCACGGAAATTTAACCCAAAATCGTTAAGTAGTTAAAGTGAACATTAAGTGCTTTGATAATAATACAATTTTTGGTTTATTATTTTAAAAAATTACCCTTCGGAATCGAGCAAGAAAGAAAAAAAAGTCACCCTCCCCCCCCACCCCGGCAAAGTTATTTGATGGTTTACTCTTCAAGGCAAGTAGAATCCAAAAATCCAATAAAAAATTGTTCGTTCTATCCGTTTTCTGTTTTATAATCCGCTCTATTGATTTGTGTAGTGATGGTAAATCCATTGGTGTTTGGCGAACCATCCTTGGGCTTGAGGTTTCTGGGAAGGGCAAAGTAGTCCTACGTATGATTTACGTGTTTCTTCAGTTTGAAACTCGAATCCGATTGAATCTCGCAATGAAGGTTCCCAAAATAGCGCCTTGTCTTTCCATGCTGCCCCTGATCTCTCTCCCTTACCTTTTCTCCTGTTTCTCGTGATCGGGAAGATGCCGGTAGTGTGGCTGTCTGGGTTTGAGAGGGAGGATGGAGGATGCTGAATTTTGTGCGAATTTGGAGATTCAGGTGTAGCTTAGAAGGGAACTTCCCACGGTGTAATGGTGTAACTCGATACTGAAACATAATTTGTACGTTTGTCGTTTGACTATCCATATATGCGTTTAGAAGCGCACGTTTAATAAAAAATCTAAGGTTTACGTAAGGGAGCCATTAGAAGGCCTTTCAGACAATTTTAGAATTCAAGTAACGATGCAGAGAACTCCCTTTACTTCTGATAATAACTGCCTCTCCATACTTCATACCTCTCCGACGATCCATCGGCTGCTGGTAACCTGATCCTATGTTGCCGTATAAGTCGATTTCCGCTTTGTGATGAGTAGAAAAAATAATTATTGATCCATTTTATATGTTCCTCGTAGCCACTTTAACATTCATAAAATAGAATGTCATTATTGGGATCTTAATAGAAATCTCAATTATATTTTACAAGCTTTCACTTATTTTCACCTGCCCCGTTGTCTGTCTATAATAAAATCTTGCAAGTTAAATTTGATCCACTTCCCGGTTTCCGAAGAGCTGAAATTTTGCATGCATTTATAAATCGGCTGACAATGCAATATTATTCACTTTAAAAGGTACATCTTCCAATTCATAAGGGACCATCCTCAATTTTATAATGGACGTAATTCAATTAGTAGAAAACCGTCTCCCACTTCATAAAGGGTATCCTTAAATTTGTAGGGGACCTTGTTCAACCACATATTATTTTAGTTGTAGATCACTAACTAGTGATTAGGTATATAACTAATTGAAACATTATTTTACCCTACTTCTACGAACTACGTCGTAATAAATCTCGAAATAAAAATACTAAAACGTTAAAAATGAAATTGAAGAAAAAACACTTTTTAAATCAAGTTTTCATAATTTTTGTTATTAAAACGAACTAAAAAGTTTGAAAATATAAGACTTCTAATAAGAAATATAACACTTCATAAAGATAACACTTCATCACAGTCCCAATTTTATGAATAAAAGCGTGTTATTAAGCATCTGCTTTTTCCTCTTGCTATTACAATGTAGCACGCTTTAATTTGTAAAAATTGGGACTGTTATAAGTGTTATCTTCATGAAGTGCTAATTTGTTATTGAAGGTATTTCATTTTCAACTTTTTAGTTCATTTTATTGACAAAATGTAAAAGCTTGTTTTGAAAAAAGTTTTTTTCTTCTATTTTATTTTTCAAGAATGAATCCTGAATTGTAGTACACGTCAGATAACATTAATTTGGTGTTACCACAGTCCACAATCAACAATAATAAATAGAGTGTTTCATATAGACAATTTGGATTCCTGATTATTTTTTCTTTCAACCTCAACGCGGAACCCCATCATGAGGGCCTCCCTGAGACTACTGCGTACAAATCACAAGCTGAGATCCTTATTCATCAGCTCGACGAGTAAAATTTACTCCTGTCCACCAAAAAAATCTGAAATTCCATGGACTTCTGAGTTCGGATGATTGATTTGGAACTCCTTCTTGATCAGCTAGCTAACTTCCGTTGCCATCAGAGAACCTTCAAAAATATTGAAAATTCTCCCCTCAGGAACTCGTGGGAACAAGTACCTTAGCAGGAAAAAGCCCTTTACAGGCATAAATAAGAACTATCTCCTTTCTTATATGTCCTAAAAAGCAGAATTGTTCACTAAGCAGCTGATGATGCTGAATTATCTTCAAATAAGGGATTCGATCAAGCTTAAAAAAAAGCCAAATCCCTATATGATTATTATTATTTTTGACTGATTCTCGATTTATTGATGTGTGTTAATTTTAATTTGCAGACACAGTTGACAACAATAATTTTTACAATTATTCTCATATATAACATGCAGTAGTACCACTCGCTTTGCTTGTTATCAAATTCAAACAGTCCTAAAACTATAACAATAGCTTTTTCTGTGCAAAGAAACCCTACAAGCATTGTTGCCATTAATATCGAAATCTTGATTGAACGATTTTTGGGGACCAAGTCGACAAGTAGATTGCGTCTCATTTCATGTAATACTACACGAGCCCGTTTCATACTTCATAATCTCTGAGGTAACTTCACAAGAACTTTCCTTTGATCGTTATGAGCTTGTTAAGAAAAAAGTACACAGTCTCCTTGTCTCTCCAACCTCCTAGGGGACTGTGTTCTGAGATGTATGTGTGAATAATGAACGACAACCACTCGCTTACCGTGGTACTCGGATCGTAACGGGCCTTGCAGGATATTCTCTCTTTAGTTTTCTGTCGATCCCTCTCATTTCAGGGAGATTCTATCTCTATTTCCACGACTCGTTCTGTCTGAGAGATTTAATTTGAAAGATTAAAAAGGGGGCAGAGAGCGTCATTTAGCTAAGCCCACAAAGGTTGGGCCTCGGGGCAAATGAATTACAGGTTTGAAGGGATCTTCTCAGGAAAGGATTATTCCAAGTTTTGCGATCTTACTGACCTTTATTTCATATCATATAACTCGAATTAGAACACTAATGCAAAACTGTTAAAATTTAATGTTAATCACAATCAGTTATGTATCATGTAACTACCTGTAACCTACATGTAACCTACTTGACGAGTTCTAGTAACCAAAAATTTGGATCCATAGTCAATGTCGTTGTCAAGACCATAGAAACACTCCATTGAAAGTTCCTGAATAATGTTCTGGTGAGTCTCAAGTAAAAACGTATTGTAACGATAACGTGGACGCATGCTCAACGAGATCCACGCTTTCTCAATTCCTCAGATTATCTCGAACTTTAAAGACCTTATCGCATTTTATTGCTTCCAAGTCTACCAAGGTAGCGGAAGCTTTGTTTTCACTTTTCAAGGTTGGAAAAAAAAATTCCCCATAATCAAAATTTCCCCTCGCGTTTTACGTTTTAGACCTTCCTGGACAATTTTGGTTCCGTGTCTGTCAGTCTGTATGTCTATGTGTTTGTCATGAATTCCTTGCCACAGTCATAACTTCTACAATTCTCATCTGATTTCAATGAAATTTTCAGGGATTGTGCGGATTGGCATGTAAATGGTCCCTTATGAAAATCATCACCCCCAGACTGATAGTAGCCGCTGCACATGCGTAAACGTGAAATCCTTGTGATAGCCATAACTTCCACATTTCTCATCCGATTTCGATGAATTTTCAGGAATTGTGTAGGTTGGGGTGGAGATGGTCCCCTATGAATATCATGGCCTCCAATTGAAAGTATTTTGTGCTCATGCGCAAACGTGCACTCATAACTTCTAGATTTTCCAACAACATTCAGAGATTGTGCAGATTGATTGTTGTGATAGTGGCAGGTACTTAAAGATTGATGTTTTGAGATTAACAACTATGCATCGGATTATCTACACAATCGGGTTATGGATACGAGGAAACTATGTGCTACACCCACTTTTCTTCCATAACACCGATTTTCATGTTTTTATAACCGATTGCTTCAATTCGGAGGGTAATTGCAACTATATTTTTGAATAATTGGCGGACTTTTTTGATCACAGACACGATTCGTAGTTAACGATGATCGGAACTTCAAAATCAAAATTATTATTTCATCTGAATTATTCACTCACGTCTCTGATGGCTATCTCATGGGACTTACGAGATTCCTCAGACTCCTGGAGTACAGTATGTTTTCAATTTTCCCCATTTAAATTGCCTCAAGCGGAGTTCGATGCAGAGAAAAGGACCCCGAGGGACGTCAACATGGAAGGTGAATGAAGGAGGCAGAGAAGTGGTCTGATGGTGAAGATTAAACGTCAAGGGAAGGAAGGAAGTAATATTAAAAGGAAGATTTCAGGTTATGCGGCGTAGGGCTTTCCATTGCTTCCTTCACATCACGCTATCTACCTTCCAACTTTCTCCCTAATTCCGGGATTTCCCGTGGAAATCCAAAATCAGCTCAACCGTTTCCAAGGCGCTTGTTGGATGTTCTCAATCCCGTCGACTCTCTAGCTAATTCGCGTTTTACTAAATTAAGTCCACTCGAGTTGAACGGTGAATCTGCTGGAAAATTATAGCGAAAAACTCTTCATTATACATGATAATCAACTTTCAACCTCGGCATCAGATGTCTGAGTATCTCTTGAATTTATATAATTTTATACATCTTATCAAATAAATCGGGAAAGAATAATATCCCTGATTTATAACGCTCTCATATATTTTTCTTCCTCGCTTTTCCCTACTTCACAGGAGAGCGAAATTTTGTCACTGAAAACCGTTTAACTTTTCCCTTCTTCTACTTAGAAGAAATGAGAGCTATCAGCTTAAAAATAAAACTTGGATTCTACCAAGCTATTATTTCTATTCGAAATTCACGTTTTACGACTTCATGGGAAAGTTTGGTTCTGTGCCTATCTATCTGTCGCAAACCGTTGTCGGAATCGGTATTAGTGGACAATAGTCTGCTCTAATCGGATTCAGAGGGAATTTTGATGATTAATACGAATGTCAGGTGTCCCGAAAACAATCAGCGTTCTTCATGAATTTGCAAGCATTATTTGAGTTTACATCCAATTTTTTCAACAAAATTTCAACAAATCCAACAAATTTCAACAATTTTCAACAAATTTGGAATGCCATTATTATCACTTTGAATTTTTTCTCGTGTTTTTAGACTTGCAGCACTAATTAGATCATATTCCCCTCATTTTTCAACAAAATTCGAATCTGATTACACCGTTGGGAAAAGCGTTGGATTTCCCTTGTACTCTAGTACAGGGATTCCCTTGTACACTTGTACACGTTGGATCTTCCTTTTCCTTGCTCTTGAGCAGTTCAGAAAAGTTGTACACTAGCACAGTCTTCCTATCTCAAACTGAAGAACTTGTGTTCTTTTTTTCTTTTTGAAAACATTTTGGTGATATTCTCGTGCTAAAAACGAGCTTTTTCAGAGGCCATCAAAAGCTTAAACATGTTCCATTTCGTTAGCTTATCAACGGTAATCCATTTTTTAAAAAATATAGGTTCATTGAAAAGTTTGGGGGGGTTGAGGGGTGTCTGAAAGCGAGAAAACGTTTTAAATTCAGCTGAAATTGAGAGAATCATTACGATTATTCGATTTTTATTATTATGTTTTTATTATTCGATTTAATTATTTTATTCGCTCTTTTACGATTCTCATGATTGTGAAAAAATGGGTTTTTAACGGGGTAAAAAACGTGCTATGAGAGAAAAGTTGTATACAATTATGTATAGAATCGATTCCTGAAGTATAGCTGATTGGTTTCAGGACACCCTAATATATAGACGGCATTAGGGTGTCTCGATATTTTGTATCGGGTTACGTAAGACTGCAGGTTTTCCACTCGGGCTGAAGACTTTGTTCGCAAACTATTACGATTTACCTATTCCTGCAAGTTCATTTTCATATTTTTTGTGTTTCTTATAATCTTCATCCTCCTGTTATACCGAAAACTATAAAATATACATCGCTCCGAATAATATGTAGTAAATTATAAAGCGCATACGAATATACTCGTAAATTATATATCAAGAATCGGAGGGTACAAAAATATACCTTAACCCTGTTATGGGGGTCTCAGTCGGTCGCCGTTCATGCTTCGTTCCGGGTCAGCATTTCACGAAATTGAAGGAGCAAAACTTAAAAACTTAACAAACTTGAAATTTTAAAGGATTTCAGAAATGTAATAGTGCACGGCCCTAGGGAATTGGAAAACTGAAAGATTGCCGCTGGAATCATCAAAATCGAACAATAATTGCCAGAGAAATGTGGGAAAAACATGGGAAAACCATTTATTCAGTAGTTTTTCTCATTTATCTTTGGCAATTATTGTTCGATTTAGATGTTTCTGGCTGTAATCTTTCAGTTTCTGTATTGCCTAGGGCCGTCTAAAATCCTTTAAAATTTCGAATTTAGGTACAACTTTTCAGGTTTTGCGCCTTCAATTTCGTGAAACACTGACCCGGAATGAGGAACGAACGGCGACCGACTGAGACCCCCTTAAAATGAATCAATCTTGTTACGAATAGAAATATGCAGGGTGTCCCACCAGACAGAGACCTCCCTATAAAACCGTAATCTCAGTGACAATTAAAAATAAAACAATCTCCACTTTTTTTTTGTCAAAAGATATTAAATGAGACCACGTTGTGCAATCGTTCGCAAAGCAGACCAACTTTGTTTTTATCCATTTGAAAACCCCCTTTTGGTTTATTATTTTCAATAATGAACCTTTGGAATCGACCAAGAAAAAGAATTTGTTAACACCCTTTCAAAATTTGATGGTTTACGTTTCAAGGTACGTAGAATCCAAAAATCGAATACAAATTTGGCCGTCCGTCCGCACTTTTGCCACTTAGCATTGACCGATTTTGATGAAATTTGGTATGTAGGCTCCATTTGGGGTCTAGTTGTGCCCCGAAGATTTTGGTTGAGGTAGATCACTTCTAAGGGTTCCAAAATCAATTTTGAAATTTTGAAAACGCCCTAACTCAATCAATTTTTAACATAAAGGTGTTGTTTTACCTTCAATTTAAGATTCTATAGAATTTTTTGAGACCACCCTGAGCTCTGTAGGACAAACCGTTGGCTCGCTACGAGAATTTAAGTTTTAGACGTACGATAAATCAGAAACACGAATGTGAATAGTAAAAGAGGCCGAATCTCCGTTTAAATTATAGCTGACTGAAATACGATCGATGTTTTTCTTCATGGTGGATGGTTGGTGGCTTTGCAGACTAGTGATCTATAGAAAAATAATAAACCATTGTGTAATAATTTGCAGCGGTTTTTATTACAGATTTGGATTCATCCAGAATTCGAAATGACTGGTAACTAAGCAAGCTTTTTTAGCTCATCACATATGGAAGCATGAAATCCTCCCGTCGGATTTATAATTTGGAATAATCAAATTCGGTAAAATTAGTTTTCTTGTCTTATTGTTAGATTATGAGGGATAATGTGCAGGATAGCCGTATCTGTGGTGGGATTGCGGTAGCGCTCCTTTGAGGTCAGACGGGGGCTGATGGCTCATTAATGAACGAACGGCGGACAATGGTAATGAGAACGGTGTCATAGCATTGTCGGTATTAAACATGGATCGCGGTTAAGCATCCCCTCTTTATACCTTTGCCTTATGGGCCTCTCACGCTCTATCTCGTCACCGACAGTTACACAACTGCGATGTTATGATTGAGCTTCATCGAACCAGTTTTCCACTACCAATATTGGTGAACGGACTTTCTTGGGACTCATCGAACATAATGAACTTTCCAATCCAACGTTTCATTTTCGGTTCAAAACGTCCAAATACCATACTCAGAATTTTCGAGGGTTTAAATGAGCATAGTTATCATGAAATAAAAACTTTTGCGTCTCTTCTGCTAACAAAAAAAAATCTCCATGATAAACAAAATTTTTTTATAGATAAGTACTTCATTATATTATTTGGTCGCATCTTTTTTCAGAGTAGACCTAAAAATGTACAACTAATTGGTTTGTAGGCAATTTTTAGAGGGAATTTTCGTAATTTTCACTTGTAGACCTATCAAATTCATTTAAATTCTTCTAACTTAGGTGTTACAGAACTGGTATTGAAGTGATCCATGATGTTTTTAGGGATTTATTGATTTCAATGATGACGTTTACGACACTTTCCATCTTAAGTCCATCGGTGTAATAAGCAGTTTAATGTTGAAAGTTAATCAATACTGCTATATTGTCACAAAATAAAGAATCCTCCGAACGTTATTCAATACTGGCGGACGGGCTTAGATCAACCGCGTACAAATAACGAAAAGGTTGGAGGAAGTATGTCGGAGATGATGGATGACGAACGAAATATAACATGGACTCGGCTAAAAGATGAAGGATATACTGCGGTTTGAGATGATTTCTGCGCTGAAACTTGGGCTGAACTCCAAATCCTAGACTCCTAAAAATCAGAACCATCTTGAGAATGTTGCAGTAATTTTCCCTTCTCGTGAATTTTTCTCGGGATTCAGTGAAATAACCGCCAATCTTTAACCACGCCACGTGGGTTATTGTGATGGTTCAAAGTCTGAGGAAGGAGTGGGGTTGTCAGACGACGCAATGTTTCCAAATTCTCAATCTCCAAGGAAACTTCCATATTAACTACAAAATCGTTTGTCGTTCTTGTTTGAATGTTGTCACACCTGCAGAAGATAAATTTGTTGTATGTTCAGACTCCTTGACTCTTCAGTAGTCTCGGATCTTTGACGGATCATATTTTTCGCGGCGATTTGACAGCTCAAATTTGTGGAAACTTACATTTTTGTTCAAATTTCAGTTTTACCAACTGAAACTAAGTGCATACATGATTTTATGGGTAGAAAATAGTAGAAAACAATTTAAGAAATTAATTTATGGCTAATTTTAAGTGTAAAACCTAGAAGAACCTGGACCTTTCTCTCATCTTGATAATTTCCATTTTTTCTTATTTAGCATTTTTGACATTTTATGTCTTTACTATGGCACATAAATGAAAAATCGTCACGCGGGGATCGTCACGCGGGGAGCGTTATGAGGGGAGCGTTACGAGGGGAGCTTTACGCGGAAATTTCTGACGATTTTCACGTACAACCAATCGTTCCTAAGGAAAACTAACTTCCTCATTTTCCACCCCACAAAAATCGTTTACCACTCATTGGAAAGCTCTCAATTTATTAAACATAAGACATAAAATGTCTCTCGTGGTTGCGTACTTGTACGAAAGCTGCATCCACCGTTTGTGTTTTCTTCTAATATCAAGAGTCCAAGCAGAGTGATTTTCTCCATGATATAGACGTTATTTGTGAAACCAAGGAGTAAATGACCCAAAAGCCTCTCTACCTTCTTCATTTTTTCCAAAAGCTTGGAGGTTTTACTTATTATATTACAAAGATAATTTAGTGTTTCCAGAACATTTTGGTATCCTACTCTAATAGCATAACTACATATACCACGATGGTTTCACTATGAAATTATACGAATGGCAATCACATACAAAATTTAAAATTTGTATGTGCGCCACAGAGCGCTCCCCTCTCCTCCTCTCCTCCTCCTTCGACCGTCAGGAAGCTACGGGGAAGGACAGCGCATGGCAGCCAACCTTCTCTGTAGATAAACAAAAAATACCTTCGCGCGATCTGTCAGATCGGCCGCGACTAATGAAGGGTTAAGTGGACTTCAATCTATCGAAAAAGGAGATGACTCACACCCACTCATTGTAGACATTCTCCAAAGAGTCCAACACAATCATCACGATGGTATATCAGCGGTGTTCTGTTGGGTCCCTGGTCACTACGGCATAATAGGGAACGAGATAGCTGAACGTAGGGCGGAAGCTGCAAGTTTGGAACCACTCAAATCATACGTCTACATTCGTTCTGACTTTTATGTTCCGTCCAATTGGCTGTATGGTCGGACCCGATGGTAGGGCATAGATCACCAAACATTATGGACAATCAAGAAAGATGTACAGCCATGGTCATCGTCCTCCAGAACAAGAAAATTACCGGATGGAACCCTTCTCCACTCTAGTTCCGGTTTTAGTTCCCAAATCCGCCGCCAAGTAGCTTCTTGTAGTGATCACATTTTGAATAACCATTTTTCATGACTGGAAACTTGGATTTGAAATCTGCAAAGGCTGTTCTGCTGGTTTAGATAGATAATTTTCGGCTAATTATGTTTGGAAATTTTTTTCATTATTTTGATTTCCTAGGCAAATCAATTTAATTAATTTTCAAATTAATCAAAATTTACGGGGTTCCTGAAAAATTTCGCCTGCGTATGGACACCCTTCGACTCCTTATGACATCACCACCAACACCTCTAAGCACTTCCTGTAACAGCGAACTCTCGATCCACCATCTACTCTAAGAATGGCCTGAGTTCCCTCTTCTGGACTTCGAATATAGAATGTACCCCCGGAATATAAGTAAAATACTAGGGAACGATTCGACATATCATCCGAAACTATTCAACACATTAAAAAACGTATCTCTGTTTCATGAGATTTGAAATAAATGTAATCATAATAAGTCACCTGCAATTATAAGAACAAGTTTGGCGCCCATTACCAAATCCGTTGAAAGCGTCTGAAAAAAAAGTCTGCCAAGTGAGTGTGGCACATAGCTTCATTGTATTCATAACCCGATTGTATAGATGATTCAATGCATAGTAATCTAAAACTAAGTTAATCTCTAGTTAATCTCAAAACACCAATCTCTAAGTACCTTCCACTACCCTCATAGGGGACCATCTACATACCAATCCACATAATTCCTGAAACTTTCATCGAAATCAGATAGGAAATGTGGAAGTTATGGCTGTTACAATGATTTCATGACAGACAGACAGACAGACATACAAACACGGAACCAAAATCGTTCAGGAAGGTCTAGAACAGTGATGAGCTAACTTTTTAAAAGGAGAGCCAGATGAAATTGAAAAATTCACAGGCGGGCCAAAAAAAAATACAAGTTATAGGCCTAAACCTTTTTATTGTTTAATTTTACATCATACACAACTTATATACTAAAATGGTGAAAACTTCCGAAACAAGTCACAAAAAATGATTAATCTTTAGAAGAGCATGAAGGCGTATGAGACAGATGAAACTGTGACAGAGATTCTAAAAGTTGATCATAATCTGGTAAAAACTGAGATGAGCTGATTCGCAGTAGTGAAGCTAAATTATGGTCAGTCAATCGGTTAGCGCCGATTCATCCCGAACTTGACCGAGCAACACCGAACGATCTACAGGACAGGCCACACGTATCGCACTAAATCGCCATACTACCGATATACATACATTTTCTACGGAAAGAAAACACGCGATGCAAACTCAGTTAGTGTTAGATGCGATAATACCATACCTAAGGCTCCCGTTAACTATTATAGCTGCACAAAAAAAAATTATCACTTCCTATGTGCAATTAATTTTAGGGGTTAATCAAAATCGTGTCGCGGCCGGATCAGACTAGCCCGAGGGCCGCACTTGGTCCGCGGGCCGTACTTTGCCCATGACTGGTCTTGAACGTAAAACGCGAGTGGAAATTTCGATTTTGGAGAACTTTGTTTTTCAACCTTGAAAAGTGAAAACAAGGCTTCCGCTACCTTGGTAGACTCTGAAGTAAAAACTTTTCTCCAAAAACAAAAGACTTTTTATTTATATAAAAAATCTGCGTAACTGTTTATGCGATTTGATCAATTATGGGCTATGAAGTTAGGAATTAGATGTTTGGACCCTTGACGAATCTTGATATTTCTGACTTCGACAAATGTTCGGGCCATAATACATAAATATCCTTGTCAATACTGGCAGATGAATGATGAAGAAGGAAGGGACAGAGGAGTTCCTGGTAGAGTATCGGTCCTAATGTAATTGGGTCCTCAATATTGAATTCGAAGTAAAGAAACAAATAGTGGACAAATTGAGTGGACTTCATTACGTGAGCGATACGGTGAAATGAAATCATGAAACTGATTTCCCGTCCTCCAGAACACAGCTCAATACATACAGCAGCTACATATTTATCCTTCTGAGTTGGCTTCGAAAACAGAAAAATTAGAGTGCAGATTTTTCCGTTTTCAAAGCCAGCTCAGGAAAATAAATATGTAGCTGCTGTATGTATTACTAGATATTATCCAGTTTACACAGAAATGGCTACGAGTTGAAATACTGCGTTTACTCTGGGATGGGGAGAAATTAACAGAGCTGCTCTTCATTTCCAGCATTTCATAAGATAAATAGCCGTATTAAGGCTGTTCCATGAAACTTCGGCCCCTCCACTGGTTTGATTTGAAATGATTTACGGCCAAACTCGGAACGCTAGTGTAATACAACAAGGTGCATAGCGACGGACGAGGTAGCGCAAATACCAATTCGATTTCCGCAGTACAATTCGTTGGTTAGGTATTCTGTAAACAGTCATATGTGGAGGGCTTTCGAGAATTATCCTGCTGGAAAACGAACAAAAAGTAGAGGACAAACATTATCGTTCCCCCTTTCCGAAATGAAATGAAAGAAGGGGAAAATGGAAGAAAAGAAAAAACGTCTGCCAAATGAGTGTGGTACATAGCTTCCTCCTTACCCGAGTGTTTGGATGATCCGAGGCCTTGTATTTGATCTCTAAACGTCAACCCGTGAGTACCTTGCACTACCCTCATAGGAGACAACACCCCCACCCCACCCCGCCACCACACTCATGCCAATCTGAACAACGCCTGAAAATATATATTTAAAAAATTGAGCAATAACTTCGTTTAGTTTTGCCCGTTACAAGAATTTCACGACAAACAAACACACCTTAAAAACGCTGGAAATTATCACGCAATGGTTTATTATTTTTCTACATAGATCACTCGTCTGCAAAGAACACGGCTTTGCCATTGCTACCACCAACCAACTTGAAGAAAAAAATCGATCGTATTTCGGTCAGCTAACATTTGAACGGAGATTCGGCCTCTTTTGCGATTCACACTCGTGTTTCTGATTTATCGTAAGTCTAACCTTTAAATTCTTGCGGAAGGTTTGTCCTACAGGGCTCCGCGTGGTCTCAAAAAATTCCAAAAATTATATACTATCTTAAATTGATGAAAAAACCTTTATATCATAATTTTTTCAGTTAAGGCGTTTTCAAATTTCTAACCTTATTTTTCATCCCCTAGAAGTGATTTACATCAACCAAGATCCTCGGGGCATAACTAGACTCCAGATGCAGCCTACACACCAAATTTCATCAAAATCGGTCAATGCTAAGTGGGGAAAAGGCTGCATGCGGCGTACGGCGGACGGACGGCCAAATGTTTATCCGATTTTTGGATTCTACGTACCTTGAAACGTAAACCAACAAATTTTGAGGGGGGTTAAACAATTGTTGTCCTTGGACGATTCCAAATAGTCATTATTGAAAACAATAAACCAATAGTGGAATCATGCTTCCACTACTTTGGTAGACTCGGGAGCCAAAGTTATTTTATTTTATTATTCATATCATTATTATTATGCTTGTCATTAATATTATGTTAAATATCATTATCATTATGTTTCATATTATTCTGTTCTATTGGTTTATTATTTTAAATAGTGAAACTTTGGAATCGCAAGAGAGTCCTAATCTCCGTTCAAATTGTAGCTGACCAAAATCGGATCGCTGTAGGTACGTGGTAGGCAGGTGGTGACAGTGGCAAAGCCATGTTCTTTGCAGACAAGTGATCTATGAAGAAAAAAATCAACCTTTTGTGTAATAATTTGCAGCGTTTTTACTTATGTATTTTCTCTTACGATTTTTTTCTTCTTCAATTTTTCGGAGGATTTTCATAAAATACGATGATTTTTTTTTAATTGTTACCGACCAACAGACGGGCATGAACTCATAGTGGTTCAAAGAGCTTTGAAACTTGAAATTTGAATCTTAAATTTCGATAAACATTTCGATTTACATTTTCTTGGCCTGCAGCACGAATACCCTGTGGTAGGTAGCTGGGAAGCAAGCGAAGTCTTAGAACAGACTGCTCAAATTAAAATGTACTAAGCCGAGAACTTGGTTCAAAAAGAAATTTATGATGCTCCATTTCAAAAATTTGGCTCATAAAAACTATGCTTCTGAACTGCATTAAGCTAATTATGTTCCCTATCTCAATCCGTTTTTCTCAATTCTCCTGACACATAAATTTCGTCGCAAAAGTTGTAACGTACTTGTCGAAATTAGGAGCGCCAAAACTGTTGAGGTTTCACAATGAGGAAATACTTCTTAGACGCCAGCCTCAGGTTCAACTTCTTTATTATCTCCTTGTAAACTTTTATCCTTCCGGTGGAACAAGCAATTTTTAGCTTTTCATTTTTACGTCTTCATAAGCCTTTCAAAGTAGATAATTGGCCAACTTTTTAATTGAGTTGTCATAAGAAGAGCTTTGAGAAAGGGAACATCATTTTGGGGATACCAACCGTTGTAAACACGGTTTTCACGTATCAAGAAGATTGTATTTTTTCTATTGCTGTAACCTAATGAAACGAAGGATTTTCATATTACCACCTTAAACCATAGAGCAACATGTCAGCAATACCTAGATCCACATGAGTAGTTCATGGGTACAAACGTCAAGAAGTAATAAGCAAGAATACAAAAACACGACAAGACTGGTCATTCACCACCTGAATTATCCATATAATCTACTTGTCTACACACCAAAATTTTAATTTTGTGCTGAGTCCGAAATATATTTATATGAAAATTTCTATGGATGCTAAATCGGCAATAAAAGAAGGGGATCCTGATTAAAAAATGATGTGCAACTCAGAAGTTATTTGAGTCGAATAAAAAAACGCTGCAAATTATGTCACAAAGGTATACTAAATTCCTGTGTGATTTCCTGTGTTTCCTCTTGCAAAGATCACTGCTTTGCCATTGTAACTACTTACGTATGATTTACCTACAAACCATAAATATCTACTACTTTCCTGCTACATATTGCCATCACACCATCAAAATCAAGTTTACTGAAAAAATAAACGCTTCACAATCGATTCGAAAAATAGAAAGTTCCATTTGAGAAATTTTATTACTGGTTGCAAAGGAAGCAAAACTCAATACAACTCGAAGAAATGAACAGCGATCACATTTTAGTCATATAAAACTTGAACGGAAATAAGACCTCTTTGGTGACTCACACTCGTGATTCTGATTTATCGAAGGAAAACCCTTAAGGTTTTCGAAGGTGAGAACAAGCCTTTGAAGTGGTAATTTCTCTCGAGTAAACCGACAAGTTTCGATGATTTCAACGTTCATTCTAGAATTTTTCAAACAATCGAAGGTGAGAACAAGCCCCTGAAGAGGTCGTTTCTCTCGAGTAAACCAACAAGTTTCGATGATTTCAACGTTCTTTCTCGACTTTTTCAAACACTCGAGGCTGAGAACAAGCCGCTGAAGTAATCATTTCTCTCGAGTAAACCAACAATTTTCGGTGATTCCGACGCTCATTCTCGACTATTTCAAACAATCGAAGCTGAGAACAAGCATCTGAAGTGGTCATTTCTCTCGAGTAAACCAACAAATTTCGATGATTTCAACGTTCACTCTCGACTTTCTCGAAACGATTTTGCTTCCGAGTCTTCCAAGGTAGCGGAAGCTTTGTTTTCACTTTTCAAGGACGAAAAAAAAAAAGTTCTCCAAAATCAAAATTTTCACTCGCGTTTCGCGTTTTAGACCTTTCTGAACAATTTTGGTTCCGTGTCTGTCTGTCTGTCTGTCTGTCTGTGTGTCTGTGTCTGTCTGTCTGTCCGTCTGTCATCAATTCCTTGTAACGCGCATTACTATACGAAGTTATTGTCCGATTTCGATGAAATTTTCAAGGATTGTGCGGGTTGGTGTGTAGACGGTCCCCTATGAAAATCATCATCCTCGGACTGATAGAAGTGACTGCGCATGCGCAAACGTAAATTCCTTGTAACGGTCATAACTTCTACATTTTCGATCCGATTTCAATGAAATTTTCAGGGATGTTACAGATTAGTATCTAGATGGTCCCCTATGAAAATCACTTCCTTCGAATTGATAGTAGCTACTGCGCATGCGCAAACGTGAATTTCCTTCTAACGCCATAACTTCCACATTTTCCACTCGATTTCGATGAAATTTTCAGGGATTATGTGGATTAGGTTGTAGATGGTCCCCTATGAGAATCATCATCCCCGGACTGATAGAAGCGACTGCGCATGCGAAAACGTGAATTCCTTGTAACGGCCACAACTTCTACATTTTCAATCCGATTTCACTGAAATTTTCAGGGATGTTACAGATTAGTATTTAAATGGTCCCCTATGAAAATCACCACCTTCGGACTGATAGTAGCCACTGCGCATGCGCAAACGTGAATTTCCATGTAACGTCCATAACTTCTACATTTTCCATCCGATTTCAATGAAATTTTCAGGGATGTTACAGAGTAGTGTTTAGATGGTCCCCTATGAAAGTCATAGAGAATTGTTTTTCATAGAGGGGTTCATTCATAGAGGGATGGTCTCCTGTGAGAATCTCAAATCTAATACATGACAAGGCTTCAATAGCTCAGAGGACAGAGGCTTGATTTGTGCTCCAGGGATCGCGGGTTCGAATCCCAGCCGAGGGTAAGAATTTTTTTGATCCAATCACATACATCTACTCACTTAATTTTTCATCCGAATTTGATGAAATTTTCTAGGATTGTCCAGATTAGCGTGTAGATGGTCCGCTATGAGGGTAGTGGAAGGTACTTAGAGATTGGTGTTTTGAGATTAACTACTATGCATCGGATCATCTATACAATCGGGTTATGGATACGAGGAAGCTATGTGCCACACCCACTTGGCAGACGTTTTTTCGTCTGATACTAAAGTTCTTTTTCGAAATGTCATATTCGCCTGGGATTCATTGATTGGAATAAATTAGCAGATTCTGCCATGGATTCTACACGCAGGACCTAGCAATCAAATATACACATTTATTCAACTTGGGAAAATCGGAAAATAATTTCTTGAATCTCGATCTGAATCGGTTCATCGAGAAATCTGTGCCCAACCATTAGAACATGGAGAGAAGCAAATTATCCAGTCGTTGTACAGCTGTCCAATGACTCGGACAGCAACCTTTTCAGGTACCAGTGGCTTGACAGCAAGCTATTACACTTAATTTTCACCTAAAACCAAAAACTTTACGACTAAAATGTGCAAAAAAAAACTGTACTTATCCGAAGAATGAAAAAAAAATCCATTTGGTAGTCGAGTAATTCTTCAAAAACTGGAATGGTTGGCTCACGTTTTTCACTAGAATTATGACAAAAACAGACTTCTCCACGTTTCATCTCGAAAATGAATTTGTGACGTAGGAACTAAATTTGGGGATTAACCCATGAAAAGAGATTACCTTCAGATAATTTTGTAAGAAGGGAAAAAAATTATAATGAAATCAAGTTTTAAGTGAGTAGAATCTTTTACTCAGTGATAAAGCGAAGTAAAGAGTAGTGAACAAATTCAAATTCAATTTGAGTCCTGCATAGGGACTTCTCAGGGACGTCACAGGTCTAATTTTTGTTAAAGGTAAAGATCGAAAATACCAAAATAGGTAGGTAGGTACCAAACTAATACCTTAATTATTGTTTCTGTTACCTTGCTAATTTTTAGAGGAGTGTCGGTACAGCTGTACCGGGACTGTGGAACCGAGTATCAAATTGGAACGGTTCCACGCAGTGACAAAAACTCGACCCTTACCGGTCCAGTTCCACGGACTGATAAGATATCTTAAGACAAGATATGACTCTGGTCCGGTAAGGATGGAACCAGACCGATAAGATATCATGGAGAATGGCTCTGGACCGGGAAGGGTTTTGGACTGGTAAGCATGGATCTTGTTCTCAGTTCTGTTCCATGTTGTACCTGGAAGCACCCTTACTACTTCCATGGACTGAGAATATAATAGAATCATGGAATGGCTCTTGAGCGGGAAGTGATCTTCTGGACTAGTTAGCTTGGAAGTTGTCTCCAGTATTATTAATTTATTATTGTCATTTTAAGTTCTTAAACTACAACGTCATGATTCTTGGATGGATGGATGGATGCTCTAATTAGGTTGCCAAGGAATTCCGTGATAGGCAATAACAAGAGGGGGGGGGGGAGTCCCTTGTAGAAGTCATTATTCTTTCCTTGAATTGTTTGGTCACTATCATTTATAATAAATTGTCTCTTATGTAACACTGATTCAAATTCCCTCCTTTTAGCGAATTTTCAAGGAAAATGATGCTAATGTATTGCAAGTTGAGATCATTAGCATGGAAGAAGGACGATAGGGATTTGACTGCCTGCTTCATCCATGTCATGAGAGTGGAATTTGACCGCCTGTACCGGTAATGGAACTGTACCGGTAATTTGGAACAGTTACATCTTTGTCACTGTAACCGTTGGAACCGTTCCACGGAAATCCCTGGACCAACACACCCCTACTAATTTTGACGGCCGTCATGCTATAAACAATTCAATCTATCAGCGTTGCCTTCCAACGGGTCCTCTCTGTTGGCGAGAAAAGTTCCACATCGACTTTTCAGATTTAAGTCAAGAAAATCCATTCGTTTCTGCTTCAAAAATCTGATATTATGATTTTCTGGTGCAAGAAAGAATTATAATGAAGAGGAGAAATTAATTAATTGACATCAGCCTCAACTACAGGTCAAGTCGTAGGTTGGCAGCAGTGACGGTCAGCTGTCACCGAAACCACGATTCGCCCAACTGGCGGGAGGATTAAAATATTCCTCGCTACAAAATTGGAGTAGTTTGCAACACGATTATAACAGTTACAACACGTGCGCAAGAGGGTTCACTCTTTCACTTGCATGGACGAAGAAAGTGAAAAACAAGGCTCATGTCTTCAAAAAACGTAGAAATTCACAGGGTGTCCATCGACTGGTCCGTGTCCAATGACTAGTACCCCTTGCTTTTTTTTTTTTTTGAAATTTTGCTAAAACCAAGTTTTAGTTTCATGTTCGACTTTGTTGAAACCAAACAAACAGTGAAAGACTTGAAACTCGAATGTTCCAATTTTAGAAGAGGAGAGGTAAAGTGGATTCGACGGAGAGTTGAGCGGGAAGTCGCGTGTTGGCGAGTCAGATGGGCGATGAGGGAGGAATTGGCGGGAGGGCGTGAGGTGAGGCGAATCAATCTCAATTCATTTGAGGAGCGGTTCGCCGAAGCGTGTTTTATCAGTAGACTCTACTTCAGGAGAGGTCTCTCCTGGGACCACCTTTTCAATTAAACCTTCCGAGTTGCGGATCCAAAAGAGCCATTTTACTGATCGACTTCAATCGATCTCGAAAAATCAAGAGATTTGAGGGGAAAACGAGAAGTTAGCTTCGAATTACACGCGTATGGATACACGGTGTCCCAAGTCGAATGAATAATACTTCAGGAATCGATACTACAACTTACTAATTTCCAACAACTTTTCCCTTCTAGCACTTTTTTCAACTCGCTCAAAATGCCACTTTTTGGTTTATTATTTACAATCAAATGTGATCAAAATTGATCCTCGGGAACTGGTCAAGGTTTCGTATACAGCGTTTAGTAGAATCTAACAAAGTGACCAAATTATCAACACGCACTCCCTCAGGTGTTGAAAGTAATGAGCTCTGAACTTGCAGCTATATGGTTTCCCATTCAACTTTTTGAGTCCAAAAACTTTGAAGATTGAGTGGTCAAGCATTAAAGCCATTAGGGAAGGACGGATACAGTATTATATGTTGCCGAAAATCATGAAAGTTTCGGACGAATCCAATAAGACAGTACATACAATGGGTACCTGGTAGGGATGGGATATCGGAATATCGATATTTTCCTTGCGATATTATCGGCTTTAAAAATAATACTGTGAAAATACAATTATTGAGTAGCTAGTTCAGAAAGTATAAAAAATATGAACAAGAGTGTTAAAATTGATATTACTGTCAGTTAAAAAATTATCAATGGCCTGGTACCTTTCAATGACCGAATTTTGGTTTATTATTTTCAATAATGAATCTTTAGAATCGACCAAGAAAAACATTTTTTAACCCCCATAAAAAATTTGTTGGTTTACGTTTCAAGATACGTAGAATCCGAAAATCTAGTAAAAAATTTTCCGTCCGTCCGCCATGTTTCTTAGCAACCCTGGACCGATCTGTTCAAATTTGGTATATGGGCTCCATTTGGGGTCTAGTTGTGCCGCGAAGCGTATGGTTGATATCAGTCACTTCTAAGGGGTGGAAATTGAGGGTTTAAGTTTTCAAAAGTGCCCTAGCTCGAAAACTCTCCAAATAAAGGTATTGTTTTTTTTCACAAATTTTAAATAGTATAGAATTTTTAGAAATTTTGTAGACCACGCGGATCTTTGATGGACGATCCCTTCGCTCCCTACGAGTACTTAAGGGTTTTTCTTCGAAAAAAAAACAGATTCACGAGTGTGAATCACCAAAGAGGTCTAATCTCCGTTCAAATTTTATCTGACTAAAATGCGATCGCAGTTCGTTTCTTCGAGTTGTATTCAGTTTCGCTTTCTGAGCAACCAGTAATCAAGTTTCCATATGAAGCTCCTTATTTTTCGAATCGAGTGTGAAGCGTTTAGAGGTTTTTAATAAACTTGAGTGTGAAGGTGTGAAGGCAGTATGGTGGGGTAGGTAGTACCTATCAATGGTTGGTAGGTAAAAAAGTCGGTAGGTACGTAGAATCCAAAAATCGAATAAAACGCTGCAAATAATTGCCCAAAGGTCTATTATTTTCTGTATAGATCACCCATCTGTATAGATGCCCTACCAACCGTAGGTACCTACTAGCTACTAGGGCATTTTTGAAAATGTCAACCTTTCATTTCCACCTGGTTGGTGGTTGGGGTTGAAAGTTTCAAAAATGCCCTAGTAGGTAGTAGGTACCTACGGTTGGTAGGGAGGGATCTATACAGAAGGGTGATCTGAACAGAAAATAATAAACCTTTGGGCAATGATTAGCAGCGTTTTATTCTGGATTTTTCATACGTCGTTAGCTTGAAAGATGTCAAAAAGCTCTGATCTTTTGCTGGCATATGCAATACAGTTCATAAAGTGTCGCACATCCGCAAGTGCATTCTCATTGTCACATTCTGTGCAAAGGGGCGAGGAAATCTTCTTCATCCTGTACATGAACTGTAAATGGGCAATGGGGTATTCAGTTTTTTGACCTCAAATTTGGATTCAGCACCATTGAAAACCTCTATACTCCAACTTTTTGCCCATTGATACTATAACATGTAGTAAAAAAATTAAATAAAGAGATCATACATTTGAAAAAAGGGCGGGCCTCCATGAACGAACACACTACGCCGCGGGCGTGTGTGTGTGTAGTATTTTGTAGTATCCAAGGCCACGAGGCGTTCGAGACCGCGCGGGAATAGTGGAATTTCTCGATCCTTGATCAGCAAGTTAATACGTCACAACAACTTACTACGTCACATCATTCAAATCTTCAACTTTCATTAGCTTCCCTAATTTCTCCTAAACATTTTTTCGAAGAACAGACCCTACGATCAGATTTTTAAAATCTCTTGGAGAAATAATAGCAGAGAGTTTATAAGTTCTATGGGATCATCAGTGCCGTGTTCTACCTGGAGGACTGACGCATACGACCAATTTCTATTCGATTTTTGGATTCTCAATTTCCTTGGTTTTTGGGTACCTTGAAACGTGAACCAACAAATTTTGAGGGGAGGCTTAACAAAAAAATTTCTTAGTCAAGTTCTACGCGTTTTTTTTTTTTAATAACAAATCAAAATTTGCTGGGTGTGAATTATCGAAATTATCAAAGTTTATTTATTTATTTATTTATTTTGTATGGTACGGGAAGTAATCCCAGTTATAGAGGTGTGTCGGTACAGCTGTACCGGGACTGTGGAACCGAGTACCAGGTTGGAACGGTTCCACGCAGTGACAAAAACTCGACCATTACCAGTCCAGTTCCACGGACTGATAAGTTATCTTGAAATGGCTCTGGACCGGGAAGAGAATCTTTTCCATCGGTCCAGTTCCATCCTCACCAATCAGAATGATCTGATCAATCATCTCATCAATCTGATCATTCTGATTGGTGAGGATGGAACTGGACCGGTAAGGTTGGAACCGGACCGATAAGATATCATAGATAATGGTTCAATGGCTCTGGACCGGTAAGCATGGATCTTGTTCTCAGTTCTGTTCCATGTTGTACCTGGAAGCGCCCTTACTACTTCCATGGACTGAGAATGGTTCATGGAATGGCTCTTGAGCGGGAAGTTATCTTCTGGACAGGTTAGCATGGAAGTTGTCTTCAGTTTTATTAATTTATTATTGTCATGTTAAGTTCTTGAACTGCAACGTCATTATTCTTTCCTTGAATTGTTTGGTAACTATTATTTATAATAAATTGCCTCTTTTGTTTGTTCAAATTCCTTCCTTTTAGCGAATTGTCAAGGAAAATGATGCTTGCAAGTTGAGATCATAAGCATGGAAAAAGGACGATAGGGATTTCACTGCCTGCTTCATCCATGCCATGTGAGTGGGATTTGATCGCCTGTACCGGTAATGGAACTGTACCGGTAATTTGGAACGGTTACATCTTTGTCACCGTAACCGTTGGAACCGTTCCAGGGAAATACCTGGACCGACACACCCCTACCCAGTTACAGGATGAAGTCAACAAAAAACAAAAACAATGACAGTATAGAAATAAGCAAAATGTAGCAATAGAAATAAGCAAGTATAGAAACAGTATAGAAATGTAGCAAAATGTAGCAATAGACAATAGAAAAGCAATAATAAATAATCGAAAATAAACATTTAAAATACGCAGACGTAGTTCAGATGAAGCCACGTGCTCCGCCAGCCACGTCTCCGTTAAGAACAAAACGTCATAATATGACATATTATGTTAGTAAGGCTGCCTGGTGATGAAATGAGAATAATTTCGTGTTCAGACCTCGGACGTTCTGGTAAAATCCACTCAAGACTGACCGAGGCCCTGATTCAAGTTTTTTGTACCCCCTGAGGTAGATGGATGAGTGGCACTAGAAACGATCGTAGGCACTCCTGATAGGTACGTACTTGATCGTGATATCGGTTTCGCTTCTGTCCTGCCTCTCCCTGAGTGTCAAGCGTAGCTCGGCCATGTACTTTCGTTGGGCAGGCGTATTATCAGAAGTTACCGAGAGCACCCGCGGATTATAGAGGATAGAACCCTTGAGACGGCAGACGAGTCCCTCATAGTAACCAGAAGAGGTCGAACCTTAGATGGATCAGGTTTACCTATTCTTGAGGTTTTTACAACCATACCTTGAAGATCAACATTTAACTTAGCCAAGCCATTATTGAGGTAGGCAATTTCATCGTTAATTCTAGCAGCCATGGATTCAGCAGTCGATTCGGGGACATCATGGAAGATGAGGTTATTAGCACGTCTCTGCCGCTCCTTCATCTCAGACATAATTGTCTCAAGCTGGAAACCACTGGAAGATAGAGTACCAGAACCTGGAGTGCTACTTCTAATGGCTGCAATATCCAATTCGAGCTTACCCACACGCTCCACAAGCCCCATGCCCTTGAGCTCTAGAAAAGTTTAGAAGTATATTCTTCATTATGCTCATCGTAACCGCCAATAGTGTGTTACAAGAATATTATTAATGCTGTTTTGATGTCCCGCTGGACACTAATCATCTAAATGAGAAGTATAATTTAATCGGGGAATTATATCCATATCTCTCGAGCTACTAGGTATTATCTCGAAAGACTGACTTGTCTCGTAAGTTATGAGCGCTGCACACAAACCAAAGGAAAATAGTGACTACACAGTTTTGTGAACAGTTTTGCGACTACTGAGGAATGAACAGCTGGAATATCCACTTAATTAGTCCAAGAGACTAAGTAATAACAAAGTTGTTTCACAGATTCTCGACATTCCGTGAAAAATTATCAAACTATTCCTCATTGAAGGGTGGAATGGAAATGAGGGGCAGAGTTCCAAGTTTTGGATGCTGTTGAATCTCGCTGGATCTGAAGGAGGAAGTTTGGGAATAAACTTGGGGAGGTCTGAACTCGACAATGTGAAGGGACGATGCCGGAAGGAAGGGGTTTATTCGGCTTCATGACGCCCGATAAATAATTGACCTCTTTCAGAAGGGAGTCTTTGCATTTGACGGATGATATTAATATCCGACTGTTTCATAAAGGTTTGCCGATGAGTTTGGATTTGCCACCAAGTATTATACCTATATGAGAGATGAGGCAAAGTTTCTGTAAAACGATCATCTCAACACCAACTGATCAACTAAGCCTCTGAGAGTACGTAATTTCCCAATACACATCAAATTTTGCTCAAATTTGGTTATTTTCAGTTAAAAATGGGACCATTCATTCAATCGTATTATGGATACAAGTTGTGTGTTTCTTTGCGGATGTAATTGGTTTATAAACACCCGAGAATATGGCATAGGAACTGAGAAGAAACTGAGGAGAATCGAACCCCTATTGAGGCCTAGGGTGAAGGTACCAGTTTCAGACACTGGTCCAGTATCAGACACTTTCAACTTCACATCTAGAGATAAAAGTTCCTCGCGATTTTCAGGCCTTTTCCATGGGTCATTTGGTGCAAGCAGATCATTCTAGTGGACTGTTGTGAAACTCAGAGAAGATTATTGCAGTTTTGAAGACGGTTATCATAGGGCACTTCCACATCAGTTCTCCAACGGCGAGGTTAGCAAACAATGTGGCCAAGGGGCTTTCTCCTGTTATATTTGCCTGATTTTTCCATTCCCATCCATTTTTTTCGCTTTATTTTCATATTAGTCTCCTGTAGTATTGATAAATTGAGAAATTTTGTTCGGAATGACTTTATTATAACTGATTTCCGAGGATGTCTGATATTGTGTTCCGAATGGGGCGATTTTCAGTATCAAACAGGGGATGTCGGATACTGGTCATTTCGACGAATCGGAATTTTTTCTCGTTTATTTTTAATGTCAAAGACTTGAAACTCACGATTTTAACTTATATAGCCACCCCGGTCATGAAACCCAGTATCGGACAGGGGTGTCTGATACTGGCACTCAACGATGTCTCGTACTGGTACTCAATTGGCTTTGGCTCAATTCAATGTTTTTTTTTTTTACTAAATCGCGATTGTATACATAAATTTAGGTGTGATAGTATTGCCTTTTGTCCCGTTCTCTAAGGCCTGACGGTTTGGGATGTAATGTATTATGAAGTACGATTACTCCATTCCTATTTTCAAATTATAACTAAGACATATTTTTGTCAGGGCGTTTGAAAGGAAAGACTATTTTCAGGAATTATTCAAGTTATCTTAACATTGGGATTTATGTGATGATTTTTTTTCTATTTATATACTTAACGCGTCTGTATTTAGTTAAATGAACATTTACTCAATAAAAGGGTTTTTTTCGAAGTCAGATTGAAGTGTCTGATTCTGGGCCTAAATGGCGTCTGATACTGGCGCCATTCCGTGTCTGATTCAAGACCTGGAGGGTGTCTGATACTGGTGCCATTCAAATTTCTCCGTGTCTGATTCTGGACCTGAAGGGTGTCTGATACTGGCGCCATTCAAATTTCTCCGTGTCTAATACTGATGCATGGTTCCGGAAAAACCATATTAAATCTTAAAAACAAAACTATCTTTCGATTTCCAAGTCTTGGTGAGTTGTTGAGAAGTTGGAGCACCTAATTATGCCCCCCCCCCCCCCCCCCCGATAATTATCTTTTGAAATCACGCCTCGCGTATAATAAAACGTAATAATAAAAATAATAATACACGTATAATATAAAAAACCTGGGAATCTCCGTTTGTTGTGTCTGATACTGGTGCCATCAACAAACCAAATCGCTCCACAGACGAAGAAAAAAGCCATTAAAATGAATAATTGCATAAAGTTATAATGAGGACTTATTGAAATGCACCATAATTCTCTGAATGGGAGAAGAAGAACCAGATATTGCGTTCACTTCGACTTCACTATTATTATCCATAAGTCATTGTTGATGAAAATCAAAAATCGATGTTCTCATCAAGTAAAGTCAGTTTGGTTCCCGAACTAAACTCTTCAAAATTCAATTCCTACCAACAGAAATATACTAATCAAGGAGCGACTGGAGGTAGTTAAAAGCAAACTTAGAAATATCTATGAACCTGTTGGTTAACTATAATTGTGCAAGAAGTATTCAAAGACGGGGTATCATAATACATGACTTCTGTCAAGAAAACTTTCCAATTGAATGTTTATTTAAAGTCTCAAGTTCGTTTCGGAGCCTTTGAGTATTGGAGGTAGTGGCATCTTATTTATCTAGAACGAATAACTTGCTGAAGCTTTTTTGTGAGCCAAACAGAAACCATGGATGAGCTGAGTTTCCTATTTACAGGTGCCGTGAATACGAATGAAACATCCTTTCAGAGAAGTTTTCTGAAGCGGAGAAGTGTGTCTTGGAGCTTGGAAGTGTTTATTTTGAGGAGTGAACTATCGATTGGCAGTCTTGGCTGGTTCTTTTGATGAATGCATTAATTTCCATTTTTATTTATTTCTCTTTTCAACGGGCAGGTCGGAAAACATCTCATTAGCGGCCTTGTTGAAAATCAAATTTTTGTTCGTAGGTACGAATTAGATTTTTACAAAAAGTCGACTGTCCGGTTGTAACTTCACAACAAGCACGAATTCCTGTCAATTTGGGTCCGAATGATTGGTGAAATAGTGGAACTATTCTCCGGGTAGATTTAAACACATTCTCTTCACACCGGCACTCATGCCTCGAAAATTTCATTAAATAGGAAAATTTCGACCAAAATAACACTCCGATTGAGTCAATTTCTCCGGATGGCAAGTGATCCAGAGTGGTCATGAGAAAAGTGGAACTAAACAATATTTAGGGCCAATTTAATCCTGTACGCTATTCCACCAGTTACTCATAAAACATAGTGAGGTAGGTACTAGTCCTCGAATTACCGGATGGTATTTCGAAGAACCCCATTCAGGATTTGGACCAGATTGCCTCCCTTGAAGAGGAAAGTAACACCATTTTTGGGCTCTTCTGCTACCACCTCTCTATTTGGTCCGATGTCTGAAGTTTCATTAAACTTGAAATCATTATAGACCTGAATACCTTGGTATGCAATGGTCAATTTGCATAGTATACAATTTTCGACGATTCGAAAGCATCAGACCAAAGTTAAAGATAATTCGATGCTAAAATAACTTGGGATAATGAAAAAGCTTCAAATTATTACACAACGGTTTATCATGTTTCACATAGCTAACCATCCTGAGTTGATCATTGTTTTTAAGCACCTTCTTTACTAATGTATTTATTACTAGTCTCGCAGTAAATTACCTACTACCTAATAATAAACCTTCAGTTTGCCTGAAAAGATTCAGATGAACATCGAAACCCTAATTGATGTTGTTTAAACATCGATATAGCCTCTTCAGTTTTACTATTTTCAATAATAAACCTTCGGAATCTAGCAAGAAATATGTTAACGCTTCTGATTTCACCGCAGAAGTGAACGAGGTACGTGTTGAGAAAATGATTTATTTATTTGGCAAACAGAAATACATCATAGATACAAAGAATAGGATATAAAACAAAGAAAACAAATTAGCTCAATACCTCAAGAAAGATGTGTCCCCACCAAGAAAGATGTGTCCCCTGGCGGAGTCTTGGTAAGTAATCAAAACAATAATAAAACCAACACCTTCACAAATATCAGAAATTCGTCTAATTTCCAGTAATAATTAATTTACAACAAATGACCATTGCTTTATGTCGTTATTTTACTGAATTTGAGTGGACTGTAAATATCGTGATTATGGTTAAGGGTTTCACACAACATCGAAGAGAAGAAGGGAGAATTAAGCTTATGAAAGGTTGTGTGAAGGGCTGCAGGCCTAGATCACTCAAATCCGACCTAAACAAAAGGGAATAAAGTGATGATTCTTGTTGGAATTAGCTGTGCAAATGTATGAAAGGTATTACGAGATTACGATGAAAAACACTGAAATCCGTTTCGGAACATTCTGAAACGATCCCTCTTTTTCCAAACATCCTATGTGTCAAAAAAAAAAAAAAAAAAAAACGCTTGCATACGAGTCTGCAACGCATTGGGACATTTTCATGTCTTTACCTATTGCTTTTTACCTCACTATAGGATTTTATAACCCTATTAATAATTATTAATATTAAGAGGTAGGTACCTAATTTCAATAAAATAGACGATTCCGGATTAATTATCTTCTACACTCACGATCATTAGTTTGTAAACAAAATATGAGAACAGTTATGCCCATAGCTCCGCTATTCGTATAGTCAATATGTTATGGAGAACATGAAAATGTTCGTTAAATCGAGAGCTTTCCAACGAGTGGTGAACGATTTTTGTGGGTTAAAAAGTGTAGAAAAGGAACAAACCTAACAACGGGGTCGTTGTAAGCGGAAATCATTATAAAGGCACTGTAACACAATTTCGTTACGCAATTTCGTGACAGTTTTTTGTGCTATGTGCCAGGGCAAAGACATGAAAATGTCAAAACTCCACTCATCGATGGTGCCTGCAGACAGTACTTAACCCGGCCGAGGTGTGAAACGACGAAAAGTTCAGCAAAGAAGAAAATTTCTTCTTTGCTGAACTTTTCTGCATTTAATGCAGGGAGGTGCAGGAAATCGACCATACAGACGAAGCGTGGGAGACCTATAACTAGCGGTTTCTCCATGTATTATTTCGCGGATTTACGGGATTGAGGTATTATGGTTCGTGGTAGAGGTAATTCAACCACACTCACGATATACTGGGATTAATTATTGTGTGGGGTTTCAATAGAAGCGGTTTAACAGGGTATAGAAGTGGCACCTATCGCGACTGAGATGAGACTGGTGTAGGGATGGGTATCGATACTCGATATTTCAAAATATCGATACTTTCGTACCGATATTCGATATTTTAGTTTCGATACTGCACAATCTGATATTTTTGGATATCGATACTTTGGATCCGATATTTCTAAATATCGAATATCGATACTGTTCTCGCGGAAAATTCAACATAATGGCTAAAAAATGAAGAAGGTAGAGAGGCTTTTGGGTCATTACTCTTTGGTTGCACAAATAACTTTTATATCATGAAAAAAATCACTCTGCTTGGACTCTTAATAGTGAAAAATGAATAAAAGTTGTTGAAAAAGTTATTTTTCTTGAGAAAATTGGATAATATTGATAGTTTGTGACACTAAAGTATCGATACTCGATATTTTAAAATATCGATACTCATGCCCAACGATACTTGGAATATCGATACTCGAATACGATTCAGTATCGATACAAAATATCCATACTTTCATAACAATACCCACCCCTAGACTGGTGCCTGAGTAAGCGAGTGGGGTCCAGCAAGATTCAACATCTGAATAACATGTGTCTATTACCTTGCTGGATTATTCCATTCCTAGTCTATTCGGCAAAGACGACCATGGTCTCCATGAGCTCAAAAAATTCACAATACCAAATAATTTATAATTAAAAACGCTGCAAATCATTGCTCAAAGGTTTATTATTTTCTGTATAGATCACCCTTCTGTATAGATCACTGGTTCTCCATCAATAGCACCTACCACCATCTGTATTCTCCCTTGACCTTCCCTCTCAAATTTCAGCTTCCTGCGTTCAATAGGGTTGAAAATGGCTTCGGAGCACACTCAGCTGATCAGTGATCTGAAGAGTGAAGAAGCCTTTGAGCAATAATTTGCAGCGTTTTTTACCCACCAACATTTTTTTTACCTACCAACTTTTTTTTACCTACCACACCATACTGGCTTCACACCTTCACAATCAAGTTTATTAGAACGAACTAAAAGCTTCACACTCGATTGGAAAAATAGAAAGCTTCATATGGAAATTTGATTACTGGTTACGCAGAAGGCAAAACTGTAAACAAATCGGAGAAATGAACAGCGATCACATTTTAGTCCGATAAAATTTGAATGGAGATTAGACCTCTTTTGCGATTCACACTCATAATTCTGTTTTATCGAAAGAAAACCTTCAAGTACTCGTAGGGACCGAACGGTTTGTCCTACAGAGCTCCGGGTGGTCTCTAAAATTTTTAAAAATTCAATAACTACCATCTAAAATTGATGAAAAAACGATACTTTTATTTCGAAAGTTTTCGAGCTAGGGCACTCTTGAAAATTTCAACCCTTAATTTTCACCCCTTAGAAGTGACCTACATCAACCAAAAGCTTCGCGGCACAACTAGACCCCAAATGGAGACCATATACTAAATAGAACCAAATCGGTCCAGTGTTGCTAAGAAAAGTGCCGCGAAGCTTTTGTACGGCGGACGGACGGAAATTTTTTTATTCGATTTTCGTATTCTACGTACCTTGAAACGTAAAACATCAAATTTTGAGGGGGGGGGGGGTTAAAAATTTTTTTTCTTGCTCGATTCCAAAGGCTTATTATTGAAAATAATAAACCAAAAATAGTAGTAAAACGAGATTGGTAGTTTCAAAGCAGAAAACACGGAAACTTGATGTTATGCTGTGCCCTCTGAAATTGACCTTTGCTTT
Organism: Apolygus lucorum; assembly: GCA_009739505.2. Taxonomy (NCBI): domain Eukaryota; kingdom Metazoa; phylum Arthropoda; class Insecta; order Hemiptera; family Miridae; genus Apolygus; species Apolygus lucorum. The sequence continues at coordinate 11,171,044 of CM019181.2, read as the reverse complement.
GATTAATCTTTGGTTCTCCAAAAGAGCGCTAGAGGACTAATGACGCCTGTTCTCCAGGTCTTACGGATGTTTTATGAGATAAATCGGAGAAATTATCGAAGCTGTGCTTTTAAATTTTCCGGAAAAATGCAGCAACTTCCTTCTCAAACCCGACCCAGTTCAGTTTCTCCCCTTCTTCTCCGCAAGCTCACTCCCACTCGTCTTTCCTGATCACTCCATGCTTTTAAAAAGCGCGTCTGGCCCCCGCGACTGAATGGCTCGAGTTCGGTCGTCCATCAAGAGCAATCAGGCAGCCGCTTCTATAGAGCCAAAGCTTCTATGGCAATCCAATACCTCAACCGCCATCTGCCGCTGTAATCGGGAACGATATTTTCCGTTCTTTAGGGCGAAATAACTGTGTCAAAATTCTTCTCGATCGATTTCACTTGGTTGGAAAAGTACATCCGAAGCTCATTCCAAATGTGTTATTTTGCGTCAATGTCTTCTTGATATTATGATGTAGATAAGAATCATAATGATGTTGAAACACCTCAAGTCTTATCAGTAGGTACTCCCCTCGTCTCAGATATGGTAATCGCTTCTGACTGATGGACATTGGACACGCAAACAACGAGTTAATATTTCTTACATTGTTTTTATATTTACCTAGGCCGTGGGTGAAGTCTCGTGGAATGGAAGTTACAAAGATAGCTGCATAGTATCACTCCATCTTACAGCAAAATTCAGTTCTTTTCCAAAACCAAAAATTTTCTCTCGAATTTCATTCTACTCCCACCAATAAGTTAAATCGATCAATATCCAGTATACAAAAGTGGACAGCAAAATGGAGAATCAAAATAAATGAAACTAAGTCGGTACTTGTGGAGTTCACTAACAAGAGAATCGAGTATATTCCGGTAGATTTCATGGGAAAAGTTATTCCGAATGCTAATGAAGCCAAATCCCTAGGCATGACACTAGACGCCAAACTCTCCTCCTTCTAAAATTATAACTAGCTTCTAACTCCTTCTAAAATTCAGAAAAATGCATTGGCTAATGGGGGTACGGTCGAAGTTGTCAATCCAGAACAAGCTTACATTAGGGGTATTCATGGTCTGATTCGATCGTCGAATATGGTATATCGAACCGTCGTAAACTCGAGGGTCTCATGAGGCTCCGACATTCTCCCCCGTCGAATCGTCGAAAGTCGAATTGTGCTTAGCGCTCCTTGCGGCATCAGACGATAACCAAATCAGTGCCAAAAGAACCGCATGCTCATTAATTTCCTTTTAGTAGAAAAATGATAATACCCCAGAGGTTCCTAACAAATCATATTACAAAGTTCCTAGTATACGAACGAAAAAATCTACGGCTAGAATTAAAAAATGATCATGCTTCAGACTTCTGAAAAGGTACCTACTGATGAGGAACGCATTTTGGTCCTTAAATCATGGCTGAAACATGTTCGATGCCAGAAAGGAGAATTCTATGCTCGCTTTAATGCCATCAAGCAACATTTACACTTCTCCAGCAGACCATCAGATGATTGCGTTTTTCCTTAGCCACTAGGGTGGCTCAGCTCCACTCATTAAATTTTAATCGAGAAAAAAAAACGCTGCAAATTATTACACAATGGTTTATTATTTTTCTATAGATCACTCGTCTGCAAAGCCACCAACCATCCAACATGAAGAAAAACATCGATCGTATTTCGGTCAGCTATAATTTGAACGGAGATTAGGCCTCTTTTGCGATTCTCACTTGTGTTTCTGATTTATCGTATGTCCAAACCTTAAATTCTCGTAGTGAGCAAACGGTTTGTCCTACAGAGCTACAGGTGATCTCAAAAAATTCTATATAATCTCAAATGGAAGGAAAAACAATACCTTTATATCAAAATTTTTTGAGTTAGGGCGTTTTCAATATTTCAAAATCCATTTTTGAACCCTTAGAAATGGCCTACATCAACCAAAACCTTCGGGGCACAACTAGACTCCAAATGGAGCCTAGATACCAAATTTCATCAAAATCGGTCAATACTAAGCGGCAAAAGTGCCGCGAACGGCGGACGGCGGACGGACGGCCAAATTTTTATTCGATTTTTGGATTCTACGTACCTTGAAACGTAAACCATCAAATTTTGAGGGGATGTTGAAAAAAAAATTTTCTTGGTCGATTCCAAAGGTTTATTATTGAAAATAATAAACCAAAACCACTTCGAACGGAATAAAAACAAAGTAAACGAACAGAAAAACGGAATAAAAAACAAAAAATGGTGTTGTTAAAAGAAAAACTCAAAATGAAAGGACGAGAAGATCTGTTTGTTGATGTTATGATAGTTGCTTCACACAACTGCCGCTAGCACTAGGATCACATTTTGTAATTCGACGTCGAATCTCGATTTACGACGCCTGTAGCCCGTGGTAAATCGAATCGACGTATTAGCCGGTGCACATGCGCAGTGACTCTCGTAGAATCTCCAAATTCGAATGTTCGACGATTCTCTCAGTCGAATCTCCCAGACCATGGATACCCCTATTGTACAACCACCTATTGTACTATTGTACAACCAGTCTGGACTTATGGAGCTCAGCTTTGGGGCTTTACGGCTCAGTCAAATCGAGATATCATCCAAAGATTCCAGAACAATGAGCTGAGAACGGTTGTCAATGCACCATGGTACTTTAGAAACGAACGTCTCCGTCATGAGCTTCAGATCGAAACAATAAACGATGCTATAAAGCGACAAGCTGTGAGACACCTACAAGGGCTAAGATGTCACATCAACGAGGAAGCTGTCCAACTCCTTGATACGAGTGATATCATCAGAAGATTGAAGCGTACCAAACCACTTGACCTAGCTTACTTGTGAAGCAGTGAAGTGAAACATCCTCCATAATCAACAAAACTCAGTGATGTATCTCAGTATGATGTATCTCTCTTTGAATTTGTCCATATTTCCAAAATAATATTGTTAACCCAATTCAAGCCGAGGGTAGAAATAGCAGAGCAATGGGAGGAGGAGGGTGAATTATTTTACAGAATTCCGGCCGAAATAAGGCATTTGCTCACCAATCGCGAGAAAAAATGCTCCAAATTTTGTAAATTTAACATTTTATATGATTTGAGAGGTCTCAGTTTTCTAAATCGGTATGATTTATCCATTTCATTGTTAAAATCTAAAAAAAAAATCTAGGTAAAATGTGAAAATTTATCTACGGACCAGAATCAGTTTCGACTCATGGTCCAGGACGCTCACTAGCCTAGGATCGAATTTGAGCCACTATAATCACGCTTTCGGCCAAAAGGCCTCTTTTTCAACAAAATTTCCCAAAACAAAAAATCTTATTGAGCTCCCGAATCTCGAAGAATTTTTTTTTTAAGTTTAGGAACAGCATGAACGAGAAAAAATTCTTATACAAAGATTTTCCACGAATTCAATGTTCAAAAAAATCATTATTATGATGATGCAAAAATGCATCAGTGGCCAGAAATGGGTTAATAAGTTATACTGGTGCAATAAAGAACATTGAAAGAAAAACTTTTTCTTTCTTCTCCACACTTCCCAGGCCCTCAAGATATCTGTCAAGATATCTGTCTGTCAGCTATACGCTTATTTCTAATTTTTATGAAACCGATTAGGATGACCTGTTATTAATGTCAGAACAACATCAGATTCAGATCATTCACATTTGTGGCTTTCTGTGGAGATAAATTATATGAGACCAATATCAGTCAAGCTAGATGTGCCAATATCAGTGTGCTAGATGTGCTAAACTTAAGGCGTTTTTTGTTTATATGCTCTTCATTGCAACTGAAAGAAGAATTTTTCTTTTTTATTCGGCAATATTTGTTTGCTCAACAAGTCGAATCACAATGTAAGGATAGTTTCCATTAACAACTAACCTATGTTCTTGTGGAGAATATCTGTTTTCACTAATACTAGTGTTACCTAAGACCATTTACTATAATTCAACAAAATGTGTACCGTTAATACATTGAGTAAAAGAAGATGCAAACCCTTGAAGCTAGAATTCCATGACCTGGGGATTCCCTGGGCCGTAACCATCTCTTGGGAACTCCCTAGGGCCTGAGATGGGGAGCCTGAGAAGTCCTTTTATAAGCCCCGGGCTCCCGGACCTAACTACTACCCTTTCTTACCAAGCTTCTCGATTTGCACTCTTGCATCTGAATAACTGCATTATTCAATGAATAATATTCATATCAATCAGTTCGCACTTTGGCCAGTTCCCGTTTACCGATTATGATGAAATTTTGTACCTCTGCCCCGAAGCTTTTGGTTATTGCCAGTCACGTCTGCAGGGTGAAAAGTGGGGGAAACTTTCTCAAAACGCCTAGCTCAAAAATATGGTTTTGCTGATGGTTACTTTCTATCAAAATAATATTGATTGTTAGCCTGGCGTGATAATACATTTGGTAGGTACTAATTATGGAAAAGCCGTGTTCTTCGCAGATAGGTGATCTTGTAGAAAAAATAAAAAAACGAGTGGGTGTGGCACATAGCTTCCTCGTATCCATAACCCGATTATATAGATGATCCAATGCCTAGTAGTTAATCTCAAAACACCAATCTCTCAGTACCTTTCACTAACCTCATAGGGGACCATCTACACGCTAATCTGGACAATCCTAGAAAATTTCATCAAATTCGGATGAAAAATGTAAGTGAGTAGATGTGTGTGATTGGATCAAAAAAATGCTTAGCCTCGTCTGGGATTCGAACCCGGGACCCCTGGGGGATAATTCTATGCGCTACCTCTGACCTATTGAGACCTAGTGATGCAATGAATAGGATTTGAGATTCTCACAGGGTTAGTTATGGCTGTTACAAGGGAATTCATGTTTGCACATGCGCAGCGGATACTATCAGTCCGGGGGTGATGACTTTCATTGGAGACCATCAACAACCTAATCCGCATAATCCCTGGAAATTTCATCGAAATCGGACAATAACTTCGTATAGTTATGCGCGTTACAAGGAATTCATGACAGACACACAGACAGACAGAAACACAGACACGGAACCAAAATTGTTCAGAAAGGTCTAAAACGCAAAACGCGAGTGAAAATTTTGATTTTGGAGAACTTTTTTTTTCGTCCTTGAAAAGTGAAAACAAAGCTTTCGCTACCTTGGTAGACTCGGAAGCAAAAACCGTTATGTGATATATATATATTTTTTTTAAACATGAACGAAGTTGAGGGTGGTAATGTTTACAAGGCTGGTGAACGTTTTACAAAGCGGTGCAGGGAGAAGTCCTAAATTAAAGGGCTGTCAAGGAAGGGATTAGCAGAGCCGTGTCGTGACGTTGATTTCAAAAGGTTTAATTTCGCGGGTTGGTTGAAAAAGGTTTCTATCAACATTCAACACTGTGATCAAAGACCATAAAAAGCGTTCAACGAGCTGAGAAAATCTCAGGATTATTTCTGCTGAAGAAACTAAAGTGAGGGAGTAAAATCCAATTGATTGACTGATGAAATTTCGTCTGATTTGAATCACTCACTTCGAAGTTGTGGAAGCCCATTTCAATGAAGAACGGAGGATGTCTAATTCCTCTATTATAATGAGTTACAGAACCTTGGGTGACAATATTTATGGTCGGTAGGTACTATTAAGGGGGTCTCAGTCGGTCGCTGTTCGTTCCTCGTTTCGGATTAGTACTTCTCTCAAAAACCGGCGCTCAAAATTTAAAAGCTGTACCTAAACTTGAAGTTTTTAAGGATTTTTAAAATTTATTAGTGCATCTTATGGAATTGAAAAACTAAATGATTACTGCTGGAATAATTCCAGCAGCAATCATATAGTTTTTCAATTTCGAAAATTATTTTCAAATTAAGCAATAATTGCCAGCGAAGAGTGGGAATTCAGTTATTGAATAAATATTATTTCCCACATTTTGCCGCCAAATTTTGTTCGATTTTGATGATTCTAGCGGCAATCTTTTAGTTTTTCAACTCCCAAGGTAGACGCACTAATTTCAAAAATACTCGAAAATTTCAAATTTAGGTACAACTTTCAAATTTGGAGCGCCGGTTCTTGAGAGAAATACTAATTTGAAACGAGGAACGGACGGCGACCAAATAAGACCTTCTTAATAGGGAACACACTTTAGTCAAACGTTATGTAAAACGAAGGCCCATATCTGAAACGAGGTGCAACGACCCCCTCAGTCACTCTAGGAGTTCAGACAAAATATATGAAATCCTCATGTTTCACTCCAACACAATATAACTGTAGTTCAACTCGGTGGTCCTTGAAAACGTTAACAAGAAAGTTTTGATGCTTTGAAACGTGGCGTCGGATTGCTGAATAAATTACTTCCAACTGACACTAACTCGATTTTCTGGAAGATCTTCCCCGCGTTCAGTCTCTGAGAAATGTTGAAACTCATGATCGAAAGAGTTTTGTTTATTTACTGCAAGGGACGCCCTTCAATGACTTCAGACGTAAAAAAACGTTGTATAATCTTATTGACAGAGATGGGCTTTTCCGAGTGAAGTGAGATGAAAGTAGTGGAAAAACAGGACAAAATAAACCAAGTAGGCGGAGAAAACGTAGCGAAGGGGAACTCTTGAGACCTGTCCCGCATAATACTGTTGATTTAAATGGAGTATCACCATCGGACCTCATCGGAGTGTATGGCATGCTTAATTTTTATGGTTTAATGATTCAGAACAGCAAAAGTATCTAAGTAAGTTGCTTTTAAACCCACCTTGAGTGTTATGGAATTAATAAACTAAAACACTATGATGGTTCACCATACTTCCATGGAAGATCTCTGTATGGTTTATTATTTTCAATAATGAACCTTTGGAATCGGCCAAAAAATTTTTTTTAACACTCCCTCAAAATTTGTTGGTTCACCTTTCTATGTAGGTACGTAGAATCCAAAAATCGAATAAAAACTTATGGACGCACAGTTTAGGAAAACGCTGCAATTCATTACACAATGGTTTATTCACTCGTCTGCAAAGCCACCTTGAAGAAAAACATCGATCGCATTTCGGTCAGCTAAAATTTGAACGGAGATTAGGCCTCTTTTGCGATTCACACTCGTGTTTCTGAATTATCGTATGTCCAACCCTTAAATTCTCGTAGGGAGCGAACGGTTTGTTCTACAGAGCTCCGCGTGGTCTCAAAAAATTCTATACTATCTTAAATTGATGGAAAAACAATACCTTTATATCAGAATTTTTCGAGTTAGGGCGTTTTCAAAATTTCAAAATTCATTTTTCGACCCTTAAAAGTGACCTACATCAACCAAAATCTTCGAGCCACCACTAGACCCCAAATGGAGCCTTCATACCAAATTTCATGAAAATCGGTCAATGCTAAGTGGGGAAAGTGCCGCGTATGGCGTACGGCGGACGGACGGCCAAATTTTTATTCGATTTTTGGATTCTACGTACCTTGAAACGTAAACCAACAAATTTTGAGGAGGTATTAAATTTTTTTCTTGAGCTAATCCAAAGGTTCATTATTGAAAATAATAAACCAAAATTCCGCCGTACGCCGAAATTTGGTATGTAGGCTCCATTCGGGGTCTAGTTGTGTCCCGAAGATTTTGGTTGATGTAGGTCACTTCTAAGGGTTGAAAAATAAGGTTTGAAATTTTGAAAACGCCCTAACTCAAAAAATTCGATATAAAGGTATTGTTTTCCATCAATTTAAGATAGTGTAGAATTTTTGAGACCACGCGGAGCCCTGTCGGACAAACCGTTCGTTCCCTACGAGAACTTAAGGGTTGGACTTACGATAAATCTGAACACAAGTGTGAATCGGAAAAGAGTGTTAGACTGTTAGCAAAAAACAATGTTAGGTGACCGGTGTTTCAAATTGGTTGCTGGTAACAATGGCAAAGCCGTGTTCTTCGCAGACGAGTGATTTATAAAGAAAAATGATAAACCTTTTTGTGAAAATTGGCAGCGATTTTAGTTTATTATTTTTAATAATAAGCCTTCGGAATCGAGCAAGAAAAAAATTTTAACCCCCCTCAAAATTTGTTGCTTTACGTTTCAAGGTACGTAGAATCCGAAAATCGAATGAAAAATGTTCCGTCCTTCCGCCGTACGCGTCACTTTTCCTAGCAACACTGGACCGATTTGGTTCAAATTTGGTATATGGGCTCCATTTGGGATCTAGTTGTGCCGCGAAGCTTTTGGTTGATGTCAGTCACTTCTAAGGGGTGAAAATTGAGGGTTGAAATTTTCAATAGTGCCCTAGCTCAAAATAACGTCTTTTTGTCAATTTTAAATAGTATTAAACTTTAAAAAATTTGTTGAGACCAAAAAATCAAAAAAATCAAATCAAATTTTTTGTCTGCAGGACAAACCAATGTCATGTAACATGATGTAATACGTTCCATGTGACTTGATGAAGTTACCAAGTTGGTATATGAGAAAAATATGTGAGCATATATAAGCCAACTTGGCCTTGGAAGTAGGTAACTGATTCAAATGATCGCTTAGTTCATTTGTGCTCAGAGTAGTATTAAATGATGGATTGAAAGTAAGTACGTAGGTTCTACCAGTACGATTTTCTAGTATGATTTGTGCGAGAGTATGAGCTCCTCACCAACATGAGCCGCATCCACAGACAACGAGAAAGGACGTTACTATTTTACGTATTATAATTTCCTAAGTAAAGACATAATATGTCTCAACGTCCTGCAGACTGGTATGTCCCACCAACAATTTCATTTTAATTAATAGGGAACCGAGTGAACATCTCTTTAATCTACATTGACGTACCGTTTATTCCATGAATTTTCGAATACTTCCACTTCCGGTTTGCTTACTCAGTCAACATCACGAAAGAAGCTCTCGTTCCCCACTCGGTCGGAACAATGAAGCGAGTCGTCGTTCTTGGAATGGTTTTCCATTCAGGCAAAAGTCCTGAATGGCATTCGTCTTGAATGGCCCACCTCTATTAAAACAATGGGGACCGTTTCACAATGAGGTTTGGTTTGAAGTAAGCCAGCGTTATTCCGAGTATAAATAGCACTTAGTCACTTCCGCAAGGCCTATCGGCTCGAAAAATGATAGTCACCTATAAATTAACCTCCCGGTGGGTGCGCTTCTGAAACTTACACTGAGTGCTGCCTCCTCAAGATCGGTTTTCCTGCTTATGAAGTAGCTATATTAAATATAGCTACTTATATTACTACTTATATATTACTACTTATATTAGCTACTATATTAAATATGGCTACTTCTCTTTTTTCGAATTTTTTTATTTCGAAAATTTTTCGAAATAAGAGGAAAACTCTCATAATCGAAATGATTTTTGTATTTACCACATGAAACTATTACATCCCATCAATATAATGTGTATTTTAATGTAAAACTAGCATTGTACACCTGTAAACTGGAAGAATTTCTAACTTTAGAAACTACAAAGGAATTAAATTATGAAAAGACATCATTTTTGTAACATTATTTTGTAAACTTGAAAAAGAAAGTGCCAGCAATATTTTTATGAATGTTTCAGGAGATGAAAACTCACTCCTAAGATGGATAAATAATGGAATCAGTGAGAATGACAACAGTACAATGTACATGTCATGTCCCCAATCAGCTTATCGAGATATCAGGTGTCAGGTGGTATAAGTCCATGGACTCCTACTGTTTTTTCCCTCAATCATTTTCATTTAGGCTCTGTTCAAGCTTACCGAGTGTGGTTAGCATACTGCTCTTGTGCTCAATGCGTAGTTCTACTGGTTACAACCTACAAAAAGCCATTTTTCAACAATCGTCAAAAATGGACTTGTACTGTTTTTATTCTCATCGATTCAATTATAACTAGAATTTTTCACTGAAAATAATAGGTACCTACCGACTCATACTGTAAACATGTCTAAATCAAAATGTAGAATTGAATAATATTGAATATAAATATTTGGGTGACACACATATTGATTACATTTTGATGATTTCATGAACTGATGTAATAATTAACAGTAACCCTCACAAATTACTCACATGACTGAGAGCGTGCACGCGTCTAGATTGTGGATTTTGTTGCCAGTATTGCAGGTACTGGATGTCCCTGGCCGATTCAAACAACCCAACTTATTACGTACCTAACCATTGAGATGATAGCACTAAGTGCTTGTGTACAAACTTCATGTACAAGGGCAAACCACATCTCATTTTCTGAAAAAAATCTTTGTAAATAGTTTTGTAAAAATGCAGATAGGGTCGATGAAATCAGTGGGGAATCGTAATAACGTAAATTCCGTCTATCCACTATAGAGCTACTGGTCTGTAGTGTTTCGGACCAAAATGCTCTACACCACTGAGGAAGGTAGTATCGATTACCTCTTCTATGCTCACGACTGTTGTGTCAACGGTGGTTGTATGTTCTAACAATAGTGGTTTGACAACTGTGTAATATCAACGTTACAATGCATCTAAATTTTTTTATGAAGGCGCTCACATATCTCGGACATGAGGTCCGGTGTAGCTACGGTCGCTGGGGCGAGCGTTGGTGGGCGAATTTTGCGGGGGGTGTGGGTACCCCTCGCCACAACCCAGGGCGGTGAGGCAATGGGAAGCCATGAGCGAAATCATCAGAACAAATTTTGATCTTCCTTTTGGAAGACAGCTGCTGACGTCCGCGACGCCAGGAATGCTAGTCAGACGAAAATCCAACCTGAGATGGTTGTTTACTCCACTTTTTAGGATGTCCCGCAGTAAGACTGGGGCGTCCTTATGCGATCGATCTGGGGTGAAGGGGGACAACACTCAACAGAAAAAAAAACCACACACTAGTCCGCTTTAGACCAATCTGAATCCAAATCCGTGAAAAAATCATAGGTGTATGTCTGTGTGTGTGTGTTACAAAATCTTGTGTACTCTGCACAGGCCTTAGTTTTCAACCGATTTTCGTGGTTCTTTTTTTCTTCGACGCGGAAAACTATCTAGCTGTGCACTACGTCAACGGAATTTCGAATTATGTCTTTTAAGAGGGAAAAAAGGGAGGGTTAATGCTTTGAAAAACGCGCGTTTTTGTGCATAATCTTGTGTACTCTGTCCAGGCTTCAATTTCCAACCAATTTTTGTGGTTATTTTTTTATTTGACACGGATATTTATCTAGTTGTGCACTACGTTGCCGGAATTTCGAATTTTGCCTTTTAAGGAGGGGAAAGGGGGGGTTAATGATTAAAAAGCGTGCGTTTGCGGGCATAATCTTGTAAACTCTGCCCAGGCCTCAATTTCCTACCGATTTGCGTGTTTCTTTTTTTGTGCGACTCAAAAATCTTCCAAATTGCACACTATTTCACCGGCTCCTCTACAGCTTACTAATTTTACCCAAGTTTTGAAATTGAGGAAAAATTCTCATTATACCTCCAGATTTTCATTCTCTGTACCACCATGGAACTAATAGTGGTGTCACCATAAACTTAATTTCGTTTTTTTTTTTTTTGTGTGTGTTTCACCTTGAATACGGATGTGAACTTCGACGGACTGCCTACCAAAACTAAGAGATGAAAGTTCAATGTTACGACGCATTTCCGCTTTGGTGCCAGACTGGCACCATTGGTGGAGGGGAGAAAGGTGAACTCGAATTTGCATGTTGGGTATCGTAGATCATGGATTTTCAAAAGCTCTTCATCAAATTCGATGCTCCCACGCCGCTAGAAACTCTATGGTGGATAAGGGTGAGGGGGGACCACTTTTTCTTGCCTGAAATACCAGATAAATTACATCGAGTGAATCAATTTCATCGCTTACCAACTGGTTAAACTGATCTACCGCTTATCCAATGGGACGTCCCCTGGAATGAATGCATTACTTAACAATATGTTTCCTACATCTCTCGGACAATCATGATGTTGGTTTAAATCTGTTCTTCCTGCCAAAACAAATTTGATGTTTACCTCACACGATAACATCTGTTATTATCATTTATTAAGAATTGAAGTGGGTTTATTATCGTCAATAATTTCAATATCAAAGATATAAAACTTCGATGCAAGAGCTCCATGTCCTGGGAATTCCCTGACCCTCTACACACCCTTAGGAATTCCCCAGGGTCTGAAGGGGACCTGAGGAGTCCTATATGAGCCCGGGGCTCCCAGAAGTAACTAATCATGCTTAGATGAGGTTAAAATTTTAGTTGCACACCGGAAACTAAATAACTGCTCCACTTCTCTCCTTAGCTGAAAACATTGAAGATGTGTAGCTGGACTTTCTTTGCTTCTCACGCAAGCAGTGGAGCGGTTTCCCTCTTCATGGGAGTACTCGCTCATCACAATAGTGAAGCTGTGCTCATTACCAAACGAGTTATCCGCTCCTATGAACCAGGGACATCCCTTTAGGGAAACTGTGGTCATACCAAGCCGAAGTTGTAAATACCCTGTGATTAGTAGGCAAATTTCAAATGTAGCGATGGTTCAACAATTATTTATTATTAATTAGTGAATATATTAAGTAATTATATTAGTATTAATTAATTATTAGGTTTTAAATTCAACAGCATTTTGATGACCGTAATGACCAATGGAAAAGCTATGTTCTTTGCAGAGCAATACAGATAAAAAATACACAGTTGTGTTTTAATTTGCAGCTTTTTTATGTATAAGAAGTAATAAGTACTTCAAGGTGAACCACATCTCCATAGTACATGCCTTATTAGGTGTCATATTCACAAATGGAGAGATGGTAGCAGTTGCTTAGAGTTTCAGCACCCAGGTTCTTCACACCTTATACCCACTCCCTCACATCGCTTCCACATCCCACCTTTGTCCCACTTATTTGTCCTACACCCTTCCGACCGCAACTACGGTCCCGCCAGCTTATTGTACGCGAGAAACTCATTGTCAGCAGTACAGCTGCTCCTGCAAAACTGCGGGTCTCGCTCCGTACGTACAGGCTATTGTTCAGGAAGTGAATTTATTGTGTTATCGCCGCCCTAGAGGGATTACGAATTTGAATCACAAACCTCCTGAATTACGAATCTATTTAGGATTCTGGGTTTCCTACGTGTAACTGAAGGTACTAGTTCACGTGTGGTTCACAATAAGCCCGAACACAGTCAGCTCACGCATACTACGAATCTCACAATCTTCCTCTAACAATCACCTTACACATTAACCGTCAGGACTGTTCTGTCTAGAAAAAAGTTATGTAATACTTGTTTGCATGTCCGGACTCTCTAGAATTAAATTATAATATGTGACTTTTAGGATTGGCTATCTATGGATTCACTTCCGAAGGACAAATAACAGCGAATTCAGAATCTTTGGTACGTTACTCAAGAACTGATTGCTCATTTTAGCTTGACATTTGGAATATTATGGGGGATGGACCTATAAAAAATATACAATAATTTCATTGCAATTCAATCAGTAGGTGCTACGACTCATTCGAAAAAGTAAAATGTAAAAAAACATAATCGTAAAATGTAAAAAAATTATATTTAATGTTATTAAATAACGTTAATAACAATTAATAATTATTGGAATACTGGAAAAACTCCAATAATAATTATTGGAATAATGAAAAAAACGCCACTGATAAATTATTGGAAATAAATAAAACTCCAATAAATAATTATCACTAATAATTATAAATAATAAATATAATAACTATAAATATTACATAATGTAATAATTATATTATTATAACATAATAATCATAATAATAAAACTCCAATATTCCAATACATTTTTACACCAATCATTTTTATGAGCCACAAATCCATAATAGCTAGGTACCATAAATATCATTTTTATAAAATGTGATATTCCATCTTACGAATATTATTTTGGTAACGCCTCCAGTCACAGACATCCGTATCAGTTCAATTAAATTTTCAAAAGTGATATACTTGGTGTTTTTCAACTACTCATATGTCATGCATCAGAATCTCTTCTAACGATTGGTTGATGGATCTGTTGTGTATACAATCGCTCAACTATGAAAACAGTTTTAACCCCCAGTAATAGAAGCCCAAAATTCGGATGATCCCATGTAACAAACAGAATGAACTAATGAGTAACGGTTGCAGGCTCTCATGTCGAAATTCTATTATGGGAAATTTTGTTTTAAAATCTCCGCCTCTTCATTCTTATCAGCAGCATCATAAATATACATCTGAATTCACTCCAATGATACTAGAGTGCTTTTCCGTACTCATGAACCACAAGTAACATAATTAGCTTTGCCCCTCAAGAGGCTTATTACTCGCTTTTTGGTCTTTTTCTGGTAAGGGCTTAATTACGGCTTCCTTCGGTACTTCAATCACTTATTTTTCGCCCAACATGTTTCACTTACGTCTGTCTCGACAGAGGCTCCTATGTTTATAAAAATAATCAGTGAACTGGATGATACTACATTAAACCTGAATTATCAAGCATTCATGGTGAGTCCTTACTTGCAGGTAACATGGCAAAGAATCATCAAAATGTTTATTTATACATGGTGTCCCATGTTAAGGGAAACCTGTAAAATGATATAAAATGTTTAACGTTATTTAACTTTTTGTATCATTTTACAGGTTTCCCTGCTCGTACGTTTTCTCGTTTGAATTGAGTAACGCAGCGATAGCCGTTCAAGTCAACGCGTTGGTCGTTGTTTAGCCAAGTCTCGGTGAACGCCATAATTTTAATTTCCGGCAACAGGTAATCGGTGATCAGGTCCTCCTTGTGTGCCTTCAAACTTTGGACGTTAAATGTGAGGAGAGACAAATCTTCGGGACCGACGCGACTCAGAAATTCTCGTCCTCGGTCACTGACGGTGTACAGTCGATGATTGTTCAATCTCGCGAACTCTGTGCTTAATTCGGGGTTTATTCTTCCACAAGCGTGATAAAACGTACGATCGTTTTTCTTACTGGTCAAGAACAGACCGTTCAGACGCGTAGCTCTAGACAGCGCTACGTAGACTAACTGCTGGTCGTGACTCTTATCGTATTCATATACCACGGCATCGTACGTCCCTCCCTGTGACTTGTGAATTGTTAACGCGCACGCCTCGACAAGCGGGAATTGTAGTCGCTTGCAAGACAACGACCGCGTTGTAACTATGAAACGTAGGTAACTAGTTATTCGTAGGTAACAAAGGTAACGTTGGTAATTCTTCATCACATTCCTCTTTGCGCTCATCTTTATCACATTCCTCTTTGTGCTCATCTTTATCACATTCCGCTTTGTGCTCATCTTTATCATATTCCTCTTTGTGCTCATCTTCGTGACATAATTTCGTGACATAAACTTAGTGACATAAACTTCGTGACACTTTTCGACTCTGGTAGGCCACCGCAAAAACATTCACGTTAAAATTTTCCGTCCGTCCGCCGTACGCGGCACTTTCCTTAGTTACCGTAGACCGATTTTGATGAAATTTGGTATATGGGCTCTATTTGGGGTCTAGTTGTGCCCCGAAGCTTTTGTTTGATGTAGATCACTTCTAAGGGGTGAAAAATATGGGGTAAAATTTTTGAAAACGCCCTAACTCAAAAAATTTAGATATGAAGGTATTGTTTTTCCATCAATTTAAGATAGTAATGAATTTTTAGAATTTTTAGACAGCACGCTGAGCTCTGTAGAACACACCGTTCGCTCCCTACGAGAATTTGAGGGTTGGACTTACGATAAATAAGAAACACGAGTGTGAATCGCAGCAGAGACCTAATCTCCGTTCAAATTTTAGCTGACCGAAATGCGATCGATGTTTTTCTTCATGTTGGTTGGTGGTAACATTGGCAATGCCGTGTTCTTTGCAGACGAGTTATTTATAATTATAGAAAAATAATAAACCATTGTGTAATAGTTTGCAGCGTTTTTTTTTTTTCGACACTTAACTACTCACTACTCGATACTAGAAAACATAGAAAAATTTTGTAAAATATTTTTCAGGGATTGTGCAGGTTGGTGTGGATGGTCCTTTGTGAGTGAAGTGCAAGTTGTTTAGAGATTGATGTTTTGAGATTAACTACTATGCATCGGATCATCTATGCGATCGAGTTATGTGAATACGAGGTAGCTATGTGCCACACCCTCTTGGCAGACTTTGTTTAAAATTCTTCTTTTGGTTGGGATACAAGGGGCAATGCACAAATACGGAAAATAACTCTATTTCTACCTGCTGTTTCTTTGGAATGCAAGATCTAGTGCTCCTTATTTCCGTATGATCTCTATAGTTCTGTTTACCTCGGTCTGGCTTCAAATGTCATCATTGAAGAGTTTAGTGCACCCGATGATTTGCAATGTGTTTTAGGTAGAACTGTGAACTCAGCAGTTGGGAAATCTCTAAATAAATCACTTATGTATTCTAGACCCCTCAATGTGAAGCGAAAATATGGTTGGTAGATAGTTACAACGGCAAAGCTGTGTTCTTTGCAGACGATAATAAACCTTTGTGTGATAATTTGCAGCATTTTCATTCCATTTTTGAATTCTACGTACTTTTCAACGTAAAACATCAGATTTTCAGGGGGTGTTAACTTTTTTTTCTTTCTCGATTCCAATGGTTCATTATTAAAGTTACAAACCTAAAGCTTCTTTCGAAGAGACATTACGGTATGATGAAGCTTAGTCGCCATTTATGAACAAATTTCAATCATATGTACCCCAATGAATTTTGTAAAAATCATACATGAGGAACGAGAGAAATACATGTTTAATTAACAGAAGAACAGACAATTGTTCAGCGGGGCGAGTTCCCGTAGCACGGTGCTGAGTAAGCCTCACAGCCCTTAATCCGGTTGGGAGGAAACGACGACCATTAAACTCCAGCAGAGTTGCATTTTTTTCAATACATTTTTTTTACTCGATCATTAAACTATGGAAGAGGTTCATTAGGAGAGTTACGTGAGCCGGTTACAATCATGAAACATTATTTTCACGTAAAAAAGGGAAGATTCATTTACATTTAACAGTAATGATATCTTAAATCGGAGAACAATTAAAATTTTTATCGTTATCCCGCGTAAGCATAGTTGAAGTCAGTTCTAGATTGACCTCAAACTATCAAGCTACGATTGGAAACTACACAAAAACGCTGATAATTAATACTCAATTATTAATTATTTTACTGTACAAATCTCAATTTTCTTTGGAACACAGCTTTTCTGTAACCTAATACTATACCTACTAGCAATAAATTAATGTTGCCTACTATTACATCGCTATCCAAGCGTTGTTGTAGGTGTCTTCATCACAAAATTTGGTTCTAGGTTGGTACCTAAGGAAGCACAAAAAAGGACAATACGAAACTGTTAAGAGAAACGAACATCGATCGCATTTTATCAGCTGAATCAACATGCTTTATTCTTGCTTGAATCTAAAGATTCATTAGTGAAAATAATAAAGCAAAACATGGTCACTTAACTACTCCTGTAACTTCCGACTGATTCGTTGATGGACTGTTCGTGTAGGTTTATTCAAATGGTCTGATGGCTTGATAGTATAAGATTTAAAACGAGATGAGGTTCTGGTAAATGACTGAACAGTAGTTAGTCCGTGGTCACTTGTTATTCGCTATACATATACGGGGTGTCCCATAAGGACTGAAAAACTTAGGGAGAGAATATGTCTCATACCAATTTCGTTTTAACCCCTTATTTTTCCAAGTTTTTCCCATTTTAAGATTTTTTTCGTGTCTTCGACCATATGTCACTAAAATTACCTTTTATGTATAGATAAATTAACTCAAATGTAAAAATAAGGGCACCTTTGGAAAGGGCGTCAAATTTTCTATCTTTGTAATGCCAACAAAATACTTACAGTAACGCTACCTATTGTTAGGTATAAAGAAAAATAAAACAAAAGAAACTATTTTCGGGATCCTGAAGGGTAAAAAATCATGTCTTAGAGTAATTTCTGTCAAATTGGCAAAATTTTCTATGTTTTCTTTTGATTGTTAAGGTTTTTTTACCCCATGTTTGACAAGTCAAAACGTCGATTTCGCTCAAAAAGATGCACGTTTTTCCGCGTTTAAACACATATTTCTCCCTTAAACTAGATTTTAAAATATTTTTTGATTATGCCGTTGGAAAGGTGAGATTTTTGCAAAGTTTTTGATGGTGAGGTTCATGAAAAACCATGGGGAAGAAAAACCCTAAAAACCAAAAGGAAAAAATAGAAAATTTTCCCCATTTCACAGAAATTACTCTATGACACGATTTTCCACACTTTAGGATCCAGATAATAGGTAGTTTGTTTTTGGCACTATTGTAGTGTTACTTACCTTCTCAGTTATTATTATTATTGTTTGGAGTTTTCATGGCAACCCGTTTTTATACCACGACAGTGGAGTTTAATAAAACACTCACTTTTCTTGACATGTGACTCGCGAGTACTTTTATTAGTCATAGTATTAATTATACATTTTCCATAACACCACAACTAATAAGATGGGATCTCTTTCCAACGGTGCCCTTATTTTTATATTTCCAAGGTAAATTAAGGTATTTATGGTAATTTTAGTAATAAGGCCTAACACACAAAAAAATCGTAAAATGGGAAAACATGGAAAAATAAGGGGTTAAAACAAAATCGCTATGAGACATTTTCTCACTCAAATTAGTTGTAGAATCGACTGCCTAAGTTGTTTGGTCTTTAACGTGGGACATCCTGTATCAGATGATTATTCATGACGGGGATGTTCAGAAAGCTACAAATCACGATTCAGTCAAAGGAAGTGGTGCTCAGAGGTTCCATTCTGAAGGAAGATTAATTAGAAGACCACTTGAGGGTGACCCAAAGGTTCCTAAATAGAAGGATCGGCAATGTTGATGTCCATGGCAATGTTGACCACGAATGAAATAAGGGGGAATTCATCCTAATACCCTCAAAGGAAACCTAATGAAATGGGTATAGGAAATTCGTACCAATTAGGAAAACAAAGTGGACGGTCCTTTTAGTTTGTGTTGAAGGTGGGCGCTTTTCACACTTGAACAGAGCCCGATTGAATGACGCCCTTCGGCGTGGTTTCCGAGAAGACCAGAGTCAGAGATAGAGAGCTTCGCCAATGTCAATACTAATACGAGACGGCTACCTACGCAAACTTTGGTTATTCAAGCTGGATTACTGAAGGGATTACGTTGAAGTCAAATCATCAGCTTCATGATTTCATAGCACTCACGGGTAGAGTTTACTTCACCACGTTCACTGCGTCTGGCCCAACAGTTGGGCCGCGGCATTCTAACGCCAATGCGTTTGTCCCATCATATGGGCCGGAATGTCTCGAAAAACCTTGCATCAGACTTTGATTTTTTTCGAGCTCAATACGCTTCCAAATGGGGGTCTCGCAGGTTTTTACTAATCAGTATGACCCTGCCATCCTTGGGGTTTTGAAGTGCAATTACTAACTTGAATGTTTAAGTTTGTTTCGATTTCAAGCTTTTGGTGAATTACCAAGATCTTCAGTTATTTAGGAAATATCCAGGGGCGTCTCGTGAGAATATTCGTGAGGCAAACAGCTTGGCCAGTCACAGAAGAATAACAATAATGAAAAACGCTGCAAATTATTACACAAAGGTTTATTATTTTTCTGAAGATAGAGCGTCAGCTTTACCCTCGTCACTACCTACCAATCATGTTTTTGCTTCAAAATGTTGTTTATTTAGATGAAATAAACCCTTCACACTCCATTTGAAGAAATAAAGAATTCCTTGGTTTAGAAATTTGATTACAGGTTGATTAAGGAAGCAAAACATGTACAACTCAAAGAAATGAACATCGATCGCATTTTGGTCAGCTAAAATTTTTAAGGTGATAAGGCCTCTTTTGCGATTCACACTCGTGTTTCTCATTTATCGTAAGTTCAACCTTCAAGTTCTCATGGAGAGCTAATAGTTTATCCTCTGGGTGGGTTGATTCGATTCTAAAAATTCAATGGTACCAATCTCAAATTGGTGAAAAAACAATACCATCATAACGAGAGTTTTCGAGAGAGGGGGCCTTAAGAAGTTACAGCCCTAATGTTTCACCGCTCAGAAGTGACTGACAAAACCTTCGGAGCACAAGTAGACCCCAAATGGAGCTCTTATACCAAATTTCATCAAAATCAGTCCATGATAATTAAGGAAAGTTCCGCAGACGGACGGATTTTTTTATATTCGATTATCAAAATATACGTAGTAGCTACTACCTCAAAAGTAAACCATCAACAATATTATGCAATTATTTCCAAGTAGGTACCTATCAACAAGAAAAACGATTAGGAACAGTGAAATGTACAGTAAAATCAGGAACGGGACACCAGTCAGCGCCAGGCAGCCGCTATTTGCGGTGGCGAAAAAACTAAGTTTTCCTTCCTTGAGATAATGTGGTTGGATGGATATGTTATGTCTTGCCATGCATGGGTTAATTAGTATCCATGGCTCATCTTCTCTGCTTTCAAGGTCACGAAACAGTTCTCCGATTGTTTGCAACAGCTGATAGCGTGGTAGTGGGGGTATGGCAATACTGGACCCCGGGCTGACCCCCCGCCACCCCGCCAATCATCGCCTCTCACTCTAAACAGTCCCAAAAATCGATCTCGAAAAATCAAGAGATTTGAGGGGGAAACGAGAAGTTAGCTTCGAATTACACGCGTATGGATATACGGTGTCCCAAGTCGAATGAATAATACTTCAGGAATCGATACTACAACTTACTAATTTCCAACAACTTTTCCCTTCTAGCACTTTTTTTAAACTCGTTCAAAATGCCACTTTTTGGTTCATTATTTGCAATGAAATGTGATCAAAATTGATCCTCGGGAACTAGGCAAAGTGCCGTATACAGCGTATAGTAGACAGGGGCGTCTCGTGAGAATATTCGTGAGGCAAACAGCTTGGCCAGTCACAGAAGAATAAACAATAATGAAAAACGCTGCAAATTATTACACAAAGGTTTATTATTTTTCTGAAGATAAAGCATCAGCTATACCCTTGTCACTACCTACCAATCATGTTTTTGCTTCAAAATGTTGTTTATTTAGATGAAATAAACAATTCACACTCCATTTGAAGAAATAAAGAATTCCTTGGTTTAGAAATTTGATTACAGGTTGATTAAAGTAGCAAAACATGTACAACCCAAAGAAACGAACATCGATCGCATTTTGGTCAGCTAAAATGTTTAAGGTGATAAGGCCTCTTTTGCGATTCACACTCGTGTTTCTCATTTATCGTAAGTTCAACCTTCAATTTCTCATGGAGCGCTAATAGTTTATCCTCTGGGTGGGTTGATTCGATCCTAAAAATTCAATGGTGCCAATCTCAAATTGGTGAAAAAACAATACCTTCATAATGAGAGTTTTCGAGAGAGGGGGCCTTAAGAAGTTACAGCCCTAATGTTTCACCGCTCAGAAGTGACTGACAAAACCTTCGGGGCACAAGTAGACCCCAAATGGAGCTCTTATACCAAATTTCATTGAAATCTGTCCATGATAATTAAGGAAAGTTCCGCAGACGGACGGATTTTTTTATATTCGATATTCAAAATATACGTAGGTAGTAGCTACAACCTCAAAAGTAAACCATCAACAATATTATGCAATTATTTCCAAGTAGGTACCTATCAACAAGAAAAACGATTAGGAACAGTGAAATGTACAGTAAAATCAGGAACGGGACACCAGTCAGCGCCAGGCAGCCGCTATTTGCGGTGGCGAAAAAACTAAGTTTTCCTTCCTTGAGATAATGTGGTTGGATGGATATGTTATGTCTTGCCATGCATGGGTTAATTAGTATCCATGGCTCATCTTCTCTGCTTTCAAGGTCACGAAACAGTTCTCCGATTGTTTGCAACAGCTGATAGCGTGGTAGTGGGGGTATGGCAATACCGGACCCCGCGCTGACCCCCCGCCACCCCGCCAATCATCGCCTCTCACTCTAAACAGTCCCAAAAAATTCATTTTTTTGAACTGCTTGCCTTGCATCGCTTTGCCCCGCGCTAGTTCGCTTATCATCTGCAATCATCTACATTACCGACCTCTCCAATTCTATGGTGTGTTGCGGGCTAGTCTCCAAGGCAAAATACGTACTTTCTTATTCCATTCTCCTATTTCATCTAATTTACTCGGTAATAATGAAAAAGTACCTAAATTATATTAAAATTTCCCAAAATTGGCTATTATATTACTTGCAAAAAATGGGGATATAGGAGAATCTCAACAAAAATTAATTTATTCATTTTGCTTATTTTTAGTAAGGCAAACAGTGTTTGCTATGTTTGCCTGGAGGAGGCGCCACTGGAAATATCAAGGTATTCCGCAAAAAGGGTATTTCTGGGAAAACAACCCTTCTGTGAAAAGTCATATTTTGCCTGCGTGTTACTTGTATCTTTACCGGTTGTTTCACTTTCAATTGGCCCTATACAGATTAAGCATTTCCTGATTAATAAAAAGAAATAGGAAGATAGTTTTATCTTGCTTACAGGATTTATACATTCCAAGAAACTGGAAAATTTTGTTAATCACAGCGATTCAGGAAGAGGAAGAGACTTGGAAAGTTGCAATTAGTTGATACCAAATAACGTTCTTCGAACCGTAATTTGCTTTTCCGTTTCCATTGCCAATCAATCGCTGAAAAGTCTGCTTATCCCCGCGACAACTGCTGGCTCTGCTGATGCCTCGATTGGGGTCGCTTTTGAATGGTGTCACATCATCACCATCCGGTGCCTGATTTCTCGTCGTCCTCCCGATTTCCCCATTCTCCGAATAATAGTAATCGCCCGAGGGAGCCGTTCGAGCGTGTTTTTGTTGCTGGACGGCCGATTGTCCGAAAAAATAACGAACTCAGCGCTCTCTCACGTGTTACGCTGGAAGTCTCGTTATTTCGCCTCAAACGCCATTTGCGTACCCTCTCGAGCCTTTTCTACTCGCGCTTGATGGACTGTTTTTGCTGGCGCATCCCCAAAGAGGAAAACGACTCCAAGGCTCTGGAGAGAAGCGAAAATTCTGGACGGGAAAGAAGAAAAAAGAGAGAACTGCTATCGTTCACGCACACCTTTTTCCCCTTGAAAGTGGTTCCCTCTTTTCCGTCAAGAAAGGGAGATCCTATCCCTAGGTTTACGGTGGAGCGGACAAGCTGATTAAGTAGGAAGTGAAACATTAGGTGGGAAACTCTTTCTATTTTGAAAAGGTTGTCTCCTAACGCAATACCGGCTGGAAATCCGTTCCGCGAAACTTGTTCATTCACTCCCAGTTCCATGGCTATTGTCGTAAACAGTAAAATCCATAAGACTAGCAGCAACATCCATGAGAGCCGAGAAGTTCTTTCTGTAGCATAGAAACTGTCCATTCCTGCGCAGCATATTATTTAAGCATATTATCGAATTATATAGCATATAATATTATAGTATTATTATAGCATAATATTATTATATAATACCTACTAGCTGAATAGCCTGCTAAAATGAGGCAAAAAATTGTAGATATGTAAAAAAAAAATTTGATGTCGCGGCCTGGAATCGAACCCGGGACCCCCACGTTCGGGCGACATACGTACGTACGGTTGGCGTTTTATGTATATAGATTATTATAGCATAATATGCGATGTTATTATTATTATTATTCACATTATCGAACCGATAAAGATAGAATCGAACTGAGAAAAGGAACAATTCTCGGATTTTTAGCATCGAACATTTTTAGCATTGAGCTAACTGACAAAAAGAGCCACTTCAATGTCCACACCTTTGTGTAATAATTTCCAGCGTTCTTTCTTCGAATTCACAATTGAAGAGTTTGCTTCCAAAAAGTAGGTACTAAAGACCATTTTCGTCGAAATTTAGTTAACACTTTTAGGTTTTAGGGAAGTAGTTCCTCACAAAAATGCGATCGTTTTGGAGGGAAAGGCACTCTATTCCCTTGAAAAACAAGGTTGAATATTCCATTTCACTTCAAAAGGTAGTATATCCACCACAATAACGGAGTGTAATCTGTATTGTTTCAAAAAGTGAATTATCCAGTGAAACGTATCACACAGGATTTCCTATTTCAAGCAAACAGTAGGTACCTACTATATCCATTATTGTCTATGATTTCTGACACTTTAAGATACTTTTAGACGTTTTTTGCTGTAGTTTTTCAAGTTTCCCAAATTTATTTCAATGGAATATGTGTTGATAGCACTAGTGAAACGTCTTTTTGGGTTATTTTGACCTTACGAAATACTGAAACCTTAAAAATCGACTGTCAATGACAACACTACTGTTACTTGATGAGTAACTACTATTGCATTAAATGAGCGAAATATCGCTGAATATATTATCGTGAATGCATTATATTCACAATTTTTGGACAATTTTTAATATCTAAAATTCATCGTACCTCTATCAGAAATTTTGTGCAAATTCCGAATATATCGTAAATTAATAGGTACTTACGCTTAAAACGGTAATGTCCACACATAAACCCCAAAAAAGTTTTAAACCCCATTTTGGTTTGTTATTTTCAATAATAAGCCTTTGGAATCGAGCAAGAAAAACATTTTTAACCCCCTCCCCCCTCAAAATTTGATGTTTTACATTTCAAGGTACAAAAAATTCAAAATTCAAAATTCGAGGAATAAAAAAATTTCCGTCCGTCCGCCGTACGCCGTTTGGGGTCTAGTTGTGCCGCGAAGCTTTTGGTTGATGTCAATCACTTCTAAGGGGTGAAAATTAAGGGTTGAAATTTTCAAGAGTGCCATAGCTCGAAAACTCTCAAAATAAAGGTGTTGTTTTTTCACAAATTTTAAATGGTATTGAATTTTTAAAAATTTTTGAAACCACCCGGAGCTCTGCAGGACAAACCGTTCGCTCCCTAAAAGACTTTTAGGGAGCGAACGGTTTGTCCTGCAGAGCTTAAGTACTTAGTACTTAAGGGTTTTCCTTCGATAAAACAGATACACGAGTGTGAATCACAAAAGAAGTCTAATCTCCATTGAATTTTTAGCTAAAAAAACGCGATTGCTGTTCGTTTCTTCGATTTGTATTCAGTTTTGCTTTCTGAGCAACCAGTAATCAAATTTCCATACGACGCTCTTTATTTTTCGAATCGATTCGAATCGAATTTTATTCGATTTTTGGATTCTACATACCTACCTACCTTGAAACGTAAACCAACAAATTTTGATGGGAGGTTCAATTTTTATTTCTCGGTCGATTTCAAAGGTTCATTATTAAAAATAATAAACCAAAATAATACACCGTTATGTAATTTCCCCACCCAAGGCCACCAAAGCTGAAGTCATTACTCGTCCAAATCCTACTCAAAGAAAGAACGAAGGATCTTACTTCATACTTAGGAGGAGAATCTTCCGAGACAGAAATGAATAACTGCGGGAAACGGAGTCGTTGGAACATAAGAGTTGTTGAGTGTTCAGCTCTGAAAAAAGCATCGAGGGATAAAGTCGACAAGGGTCTTCCCTATAGTCGGGGGTTAAAAGGAGCTTCATCTTCTTTCCAACGACAACATTCCCAGGCTTCATTCTTTTTAAAATCAGCCCTTTGACAGGAGAAATGCGGTTGCGAGACGTCTCCAGCAATTTAGAGGAGCTTCGTGAAATACGCACATTTTGCTGGCTCAAGTCTACACTCCTCCCAGTGTTGTAGGAACGTGACTCGCTAACTAATTTTCTTGTTGTTCATCCATGAAGTTTCAGCCATTTTCATTCCTTTGAGGGGCTATGCTGTTGAACACGTTGAATAAGCATATATTTCTAGTGTTCAGGGAATGCAACGGATTTCATCATAATTGGGCCATAATTTCGAATTGTTAATCCCCGGGGAGTTGAGGATTGATCACGGACGGACAGACAAACTCAAGGGAACGACACAAAACATATTGAAAAACCCCGCAAGTTATTACACAACGGTTTATTATTATTCTGTAGAGATATCATTTTGATAAGCAGGAAATTTGCCTCACTTCCACTCACTCTGTACGTTCATATGCGATTCACAGTCCAGTTTCTGATTTATCCAACCCATGAAAGATAAATCATGGGTGCTTACTGAAATAGTGCTTACTGGAAGGCACTACCTACCAACAAGTGGGTCCTATATATTTCAAAATTGAAAATAATTGGTCATCTAATGGAAGTTGAATGGATGGTTTCATTAGTTTTTTCCAATAACCTAAAGTACCAAAGTCAAGTACCGTTAATTCATTCAAAAACGGCCATGATACATTCAATAATTTGGTAATCAACCATTCAGTTAATTACTAATTAATTAATTGTACTCAATAAGCTATTGGTTAGTCCTATGTCAATTGATCGGGATTGTGGTCAACTGGAAACATATCTTCCCCGAGCTTTCGGTAAATTTGTTACGTTCTTCAGGGCCTATAAAACAAAACAATATTCACCCTTAATAGAATAAACTTTAACAATCCTTTGAGTATAAAAACAACAAAATTACGAATCAACAACAAATAAAAACCTAATAATAAAATTCATTATTATATTTATTATTATATTATATTTAACATTATATTATCTTTAATTTAATATTATATTTAATATAATAACAGATTTCACTTACTCGAAGGTTGTTTATCCAGTGATACCACCACACGTCGATAAATAAAGAGAAGGTGGAGACGCCACTACAAAGAAACAAGTAGGTAGGTATAGTTTAGATTTTAGAATTATTGTCTTAGATATAACACAGTGAGTCTATTTCATTTATTGGTCGCGTGAGCAAGTTTTCGTGACGGTTCTTCAGTTTATGTGCCAAAGCAAAGACATGAAAATGTCAGTAAACAAACTAAATTCAAATGGAACAATTTTATACGGCTACCGATAAACAGACATAAATATTGACACAACTGCCTCAACCGTACTTAACTAAACTTATTTAATAACTAGATACGTTTTTCAATTGGCCGTATTTTGCAATTAATCTAACTTAATTTATATTATACCTAAGACAATAATTCTAAACTCTAAAATATACCTACCTAGGTATATTTTCTATATATATACCTATCTACTAGTTTCTTTGTAGTGGCGTCTCCATCTTCTCTTTATTTATCGACGTGTGGTGGTATCACTAGATAAACAACCTTCGAGTAAGCCAAATCTGTTATTATATTTATTATTACGTTTTTATTTGTTTTTTATTCGTAATTTTGTTGTTATTACACTCAAAGGATTGTTAGAGTTTATTCTATTAAGGGTGAATATTGTTTTGTTTTATAGGCCCTGAAGAACGTAACAAATTTACCGAAAGCTCGGGGAAGATATGTTTCCAGTTGACCACAATCCCGATCAATTGGCAGTCCGTTTTGTTCGGTCGATGTACATGGTTGCTATTGGTTAGTCCTGCAAAGCTATGGATGATGTCAACAAATTCTTAAAAGTTGAGAAAATTATAATTGAATAAAAAACTACACTTGTATAGAACCAGTTTTCTAACTAGGGCGTTTTAAATAGGTACGTTGTTTACCACATTTTATCCCTAAAAGAGGAGTGACGATAACCAAAACATTCGGGGCACAACTAGACCCCAAATAGAGCCGATAACCCAGATTTCATCAGAACAGGTCAACGAGAATTAGGCAAAGTGCAGCGTGCGGCGGACAAACGGAAAGATTGTTATTCAGTTCTTGGATTTTACTTACCTTGAAAAGTAAACCATCAAATTTTGAGGGTGGTTATTTTTTTCTTTCTCAATTTTAATGGTTTATTGTTGAAAATAATACACCAAAAGCTTTGAATTGCAAATTGCGAGAAGAAATTTTATCTCCGATATATCGACGTGAAAGCAGGGAAAAGGAAATTGAAACGTAAATCCTCGAGTGGTGAGGGATTGTGTCAGGGTTGTATTTCTTGAAGACTTAACTGTGAAATACAATTACCAGGTAGGAGGAATGTAGAGGATTTCCGTTGAACCATCTTCTACTCTATTCTTAGCTGTTACGGTGGTGTGTGTATGAGGGATAGACGAATGAACTTGGTGACATCACGGGGGCCCATCTTTCATCCTCACGGGGAATTTATGAAAAGGAAAATATCCTTTCATTGAGCCCCCCCCCCCCTCCCTTCCATCACCATCCAAGGTGCCCCATTTGAGATGTTGAGCCGCAAGCTCGACTAGCTCGTAAGGCGGAACGTAATATTTCACGAGAAACCACCTCTGAGGTGTTGGTAAGTAACGTAACAACGTTCAGACACTTCTAATATGACTTCGCAAAGTAACTTCGAAAATGGAATATCCCGCGGAGGATTAAGGCACCACCTCGTTCAGTAACTAACGCTTAATGAAATCTTTGAATTCCAACAACTTAGCTCCACCGGGAATTATAGGAAGTAGTTGAATCACATAATGCTGTCATCGTGGTGAGTTTTGGTACTCATCGCAAACTAAGAACCAGGAATGCAACTAAAAGCTAAGGCTGCCAAGTTGGGTGGGCAGTAAAGCTTCTTCACTTGAAATAGTTTATGTAAAAATATCTAAAGCTTAATAATTCTACTTCCGAGATTACCTATGAAGCATTAAAAAAGTCCTTCAAAACCAAAATTCCCCGTCATGTTATACATTTGAGACCTTCCTGAACAATTTTGGTTTCTTGTACGGTCTTTGTGTCCACAGTTCCTTGTAATGGGCAAAACTGTGGAAGTTATTGTCCGATTTTGATGCAATTTTCAGAGGTACAGGGTGGCGAGTGGATGGTCCTCTAAAAAATTCTTCGCCCCCGGATAAGGAAACGTGAAACCAAAAACAAGTATGGCAAATGGGTGTGGCACATAGCTTCGTCGTATCCAGATTGTATGTATGATCAGATGCACACTAGCTACTCCCAAAATATTAATCTCTAACTACCTTGCACTACCCTAATAGAGTAACATCGACAAGGCAACTCATACAATCCCAGAAAATTTCATCAAAATTTTTTGGAAAATGTAAAATTTATGGCTATTGCAACTATAAATTCCCCTGTACGAATACCATAATGGAAAACTGATATTAATGTAACATCACGTTCTGGAATAAGCATACGCTGATGTTGATCCGATGATGATGAAATACATAATACTCTCTCTCTCTCTCTCTAGAGGCAGACTCGCATGAACCCCGAATTTCCTCGATATTCGCCGATTGAGTGCAAACAAGATCATTGAACTTGGAACCAAAGTAGTTCAGGAAGGGGAAATTAAGACATCATGTCAAAATTCAATGAATGATTGGTAAATTTTCACAAATAAAAACCATCACAAAAAAATATTTAAAAAAATATTTTTTTCTACTTTTAAAATTTAAAATTTTAAAATCTACATTTAATGCTTTTTATTTGACCGAATGATTTGCGGAGAAGTGAAATATTGATACTGCTGGTGTTGTTTTGTTCACTCAAGGGAATTCCAGTATGAAGGATGAGAAAACTAAGAGTTTAGATCGTCGAGGTAGGTGTAGGTGATCGAGAGTTTTCTAATCGCGGAGTGGTGGCAGAAGGGCTCTGCCTTCCAGCCCGAGACATGGTGTACTGCTCAACTAAAAAAACTCGTACATTTGAAACACCAGTAAGATTGTTTCAACAGTATGATAATTAATAACTTGAACCCGGAAAACGTATATCGTGAAAATATTTCAATGAAACGTCAACGTCATTGTAAGATCCTCTTCAAAACGCTGATAATTATTACACAAAAATTTGATATGTTTCGCCTACAAAGAGCACAGTTTTGCCATTGCCACTACCTACCAACCATATTTTCGCTTCACAATCAAGTTGATAATAAATTTGATGGAACGGGGGATCCCATAGAGCTGTCCTTGGTCCTAGACTGTCTTGAAGTATCAGTATCAGAGGGTGGTACCGAAGACATTTTTGATGTCGATGGACTAATCTCGGTTGAGGATGACTGGTTCAGCTATGGTGTCCCGTTTGGTGTAGGCGGTTCTCTTCATTCCCTTCCTAGGAAGGGGAAGAGGAGCCCCGTCTTCCTGTCCCAATTCGAAGAAATTGAGAGTTGTGTCAGCCAAAACTGGGTACATCTTGAAGAAACGAAAGAATAACGATCGCATTTTGGTCAGATCAAATTTGAACAGTTATTGGGCCTCTTTTGCTATTCGCAGCTGTCTTTCTGATTAATCGTAGATCCAAACCTTAAAGCCTCATGGGGAGCAAACTATGTGTCCTCTGTGTGGTCTTATTCGATTCTTAGAATTCAGTACTATTTTAAATTGATGAAAAAACAATACCTTTATTTCGAAGGTTTTTGGGCTAGGACGTGTTTAAAATCCTCAAAAATACAATCTAGCAACTTGACACAAATGTCCATGTTATTCTGTGTGAGATGTTATACTGCCCACCCTGGTTGACGGTTTTGTTAGGAACTTTTGCATTCAGCTGAACTTTACGGATCCCTGGTGTGTATAAAGCCTCTGATGGACTCCCAGTGTATAAAGGATCTGATAGACACGCAGCAACTGCAAAATGTGAGACTCATCGTGGTTTAATTACCCAATATATTTTTCGTCAAACCAACATTTTATTAGTTAAAACAAAATAACTTACTCCCAAGTAGTCAAAGGGGGTCTCAAAGAGTCTAATTCGAATAGAATTTCGAAAAATATGATCTACTATACCCAACATGCGAATATGAGTTCACTCCCCCCCCTATGCTCCTGCAACATTGCCAGTCTCAAGTTCAAGTTCACATCCTTGTTCAAGGTGAAACACACGAAAAACCACGAAATATACGGTTTCTGGTGTCCTGGCACTATGGCTTCACCACTAATTTGTTCAATGGTGGCCCAAAGAATACTTAATTCGTGAAAATCTAGAGCTCCATTGATAATGACCTCACAATTTCATAATTTGGGTACAATTAGTAAGCAATGAAGGAACCAAAATATTGAAAAATTGTATATGTTGTGAATGTTATGTACCACTCACCCCCTCACCATGCTAATTTTGATATTCTGGTGAAATAATGTGGAACTCGGAAGTCACCTGAACAATAAGGAATTTCGCAAATCAGTTGGAAATTGAGGCCTGCTCATAGTAGGTACACATAACTATGCCCAAAAAAGTAAGTTTTTTGGTTGCCTGTGTGTAAAGTGTCTGAAGAACACGGTGGTTTTGAGAAACTAGGAAACAAAGTACTTTTCGTGGCGATTAGATCACAGCTGAAGGTTGGAAATGTAACCTCTATAAAGGGGGGACAGGTACATCTGGGATATTCTAGATCCTCATTGCTGTCAACATACTTCATTGAGATTTCCCTCTCGTCTGTCAGACACTTTATACACACCAGGGGTTAATTAGTTATTACATCAAGTACACCAAGTAGTATTTTGTAGTAAAGTGAAACCGATTGACGAACAAGATCCCCAATTCAGCTTAATTGTACCGACTTCCACTGGAAACCTCTTCGTCAGAGAGGTTGGGAGAGGAAGGCAGTGTTCCTGACACGATCAACTCTCACAATAAGGGCAATCATCCGACGACATATGCCTACCAATCAATCTCGAGATTCAAAGTTACAACCAAGCAAATCACTTTACCTGCCGTTGGAGGTGTGTATGTGTGTGTGTTCCTTGGTAACGGTTGGCTTTCGAATTCAAAACCTCTTCCTCTAATTCTCCACGTAATGAGATTAATAACCCAAGTCTGGAAGACCTTCCTCAAACCCCACGCTTCCGAATGTTGAACTTGTCTCGCTCAAATGTTGTTATATCTGGCAGTTTACGGTGTGGGATAATCCTTCTTACTCCTCTACGCCTTAGCGTGCTAAATCTGAAATGCAAATCCTGAAACGAGCTCGGTCGGTGATGAAGTTTGGTTGTGCCGTTTCATTTTGTTTGTTTTCCCACTTAGGCCCACCGTTGGTTTTAAAAATAAAAACAATTTTAATCTGTATCTGAAACCACTCAAAATAACTTCTGCAAAGTTGTTTTCTGGAACTACAATATTTTTTTAGCTATTCAAATAGACTTTAAAATTAAGTTCCATATTAAGTTTCTCGCATTTTTGTTGTTAACACTGAGCATCTACTGAGCCGTCTATAGAAATCCTGATTTCCCTTATATCAATTTCTCACGTCGTATTACGCCAATTTTGGCCCATTTTGGACGTAAGGTAAATTTGTTTTCAGATGAGTTTCTGAAGATTTTCATTGTAATTTGTTCATCGGTAGAATTCTGAGACAATATAAATTATTATGAATACTTCACGTGAGTCAAAAAGATTTCTGACCCCATTTTTTTTCCACTTACTAAGTATTATTTTAAAAATCCCTATTCCATATAACCAATATTCTCAGAACCCCCTATTCTGAAAAAAATCCCCATATTCTAAGATATTTTAAGAATATTCTTCAAAATTTTAAGACATTATTTCCAACCTATTTCTCTGCTCAATTTAGCAAACAGTGACGGCTCCAAAGCTTCGCAAGGCGTTAGAAGTATACAAGTTAGAAGAGTACATACACTCTTGTGTCCTTCAATTTTATTTACCACCAAACACGTCCATATTTACTCAAAAACTTCTTGTGATCCATCAAACCGCCATATTGGTGATTTAGACAACAGAAAGGGTAATTGTAATACATTGTAATACATTGTATTACAAGCAATAAAACGTTGCAAATTATTACACAATGGTTTATTATTTTTCTATATAGATCACTCGTCTGCAAAGCCACCAACCATCCAACATGAAGAAAAACGTCGATCGTATTTCAGCAATAATTTGAACGGAAAATTAGGCCTCTTTTGCGATTCACACTCGTGTTTCTGATGTATGTCCGTCCAACCAGTGTACGTCCAACCCTTAAATGCTCGTAGGGAGCGAACGCTTTGTCTTACAAAGCTCCGCGTGGTCTCAAAAATTTTTAAAAATTCTATACTATCTTAAATTGATAGAAAAACACTACCTTTATGTCAAAATTGTTTGAGTTTGGGCGATTTCAAAATCTCATTTTTTAAACCTTAGAAGTGAACTACATCAACCAAAATCTTCGGGGCACAACTAGACCCCCAATGGAGCCTACATACCAAATTTCATCAAAATCGGTTAATGCTAAGTGGGGAAAGTGTCGCGTACGGCGGACGGCGTTCGGACGGCCAAATTTTTATTTGATTTTTGGATTCTACGTACCTTGAAACGTAAATCAACAAATTTTGAGGGGGGGTTGAACATTTTTTTTCTTGGTCGATTCCAAAGGTTCATTATTGAAAATAATAAACCAAAAGAGATATCAGTGCTCTTCCCCTAGTTACAGGCATTCAGATGGACGTCAAACGCCTCAAGGGACAAGAAGTACGTGTCTTGATGTGCTGGATCCCTAATCACATCGGAATCCCTGGGAACGAAGTGCAAGATCAGCCTGAATAACCAATTGCCTCTAAAATTTACGTTCGGTTAGGCATAGTTCGTGCCCACAATTAAGTTCGCAATATGGAACTCTTGGCAGTTTCAATGGGATTTCATGGATCATCAGAAGCTGTGGTTCCAAAAGCTGTCAAATATAACTCGTCGGTTGCCGGAAGGATTTGTTGTAGGCACTTGTACATTCTAGAAAGAAGAAGTCATGACACACCAGCGAGACTCATGGTTACTGATTTGATAGGATCGAACTTCCTTCTCGAATAGTGCCACTTATTGCATAATATCCTACCAGGGACTCTCGTTATTGCCTTACACGTAATTTCCATGGCAACCTAAATAGAGCATCATCGATCCTTGTGCCACATGGGACATGTTTGAGACATCTCAGATATCAGCTCACTGAATGCTTCATTTTTCGTGATGTTTCCTTGGGACTTCCCAAAATCTTCGGAGACCTACAATTGGACAACCAAGACACCACCTCTTATGGATATTTATTGAGAGTAGAACAAGTTCTTCTTGTGTGGCCAGAAACCCTGAGAGAGCGTACTACATTGTGTAACATCGAGGACCGAGCGCTGAATTATAATAACAGTTTGATTGTTGTTTTTGCTCCCGAGTCTACCAGTGTAGCGGGAGCATTGTTTTCTTTTAAAGGTAGAAAAAGAGTTCTTGAAAATCAACATTTTCACTCGTTTTAGGCCTTCCTGAACAATTTTGGTTGCGAGTCTTCTGTTTGTGTGTCTGTCTATAATGAAATCCTTCTAACGGGCAAAACTATACGGAGTCATGGTCCGATTTTGATGACATTTTTAGGGATTGTGGGGAATGGGGTGTTGGAGTAATATTAATAATATTATTGTTAAATTCATCAGAACACTAACACCCACATGCTGCTCTTGTGGGCCAGATCAAGAGGAGCCAAAGACCCCTCTCACCCCACCTAACCGGGGTCCCAAGAAGGCAATCACAGAAGCCGATCTTGACAGAAAATAATAAACCGTTATAAAACAATTTGGAGCATTTTTATACTGCTGTCTACAACATACCTGAAGGTATTTAACACTTTGGACGCGGATCGCTTCTATGTCACGCCTCTCGCAAAACAGGTTCAAGAATATCTGCTTCTGTTCACAGTTTCCGCTCTTTTCTAGCATTTTTTGTGATAGATGAACATATTATGAGTCGAACAGTTCAATCCGGAGCTGAATCGGTCGAGGTTGAAGGTAATTGAGCAGTTATCAAAGTGACACCTTATCTTTGTGCGCTTCTTCGGTAATTTCGTTTTGTTTTCACATTTTTCATCCATTTTTACGGAATGATTCACTCTTTTTAAGGTTGATCGACATTGTTTAATTGTTGGTTGTGTTAATAATCAGCTCAATCCTCTCATAAGTTTCATACTTTCAGTTCGTTATCGTGAGAAAGACACACTGGTTCGACTCCGATTTTTTTTTTTTTTTTTTTTTTTTTGTGTCACTCGGTTTTTTGTTTTGAATCTTTGCCAGACAACTCGACAAAGCTCCCAAAAAAAGAGAAGACTCGTTCTCTTTCCTGGTATGGAATAACTAGGTATTATATTGTCGTACATGATTGATTCCTACCTATTTCTATGCACCATCAACCTATCTCCCTTGCAAAGGCCGCCAGAATTCGCGTCCAGTGGACGGGCGGCCTGAGCCAACCCACTCACATAGGGGTTGATTTCCCATTCAAACTGGAGCAACTGCTGCACTGCCACTGGCCGCGTCACATTGACGCCGAGAATAAATTCTCAAAATTCTCAACTTTTTTTATGTCAAATTTTTTGGAAAAATGTACTTTTTAATATATGTTGCTGCTATAGCGTTTCGGCGAAAAAAAAATTCTCCGCCACTGGGGACCAACGCGTTTTTTTCCCGCGTTCAACGTGTTAATAATATTATTGTAATATTTCACCAATAATATTAAACTCTCACATTCAGACCCCACTCAAAAATTAGTAGCTAATATCGATACCAATTACTACAATTCCTACAATTCCTAAAATAATGGCTTATTACACTAAACTCCTTAATTTCTCCAATAAATATTCAAGCTTTTATCTTCAAGAAGATCAATAGTTTTGTTGAATTAGAGTTTTTCTGAAATTAAAAACAAATTGTGGAAGATGGATAGAAATATCGCCTCTGCACTCTAAGGTATTGATATGGTCGTAAATTCGGAATACTTTTTTAATTTGTCGCGATACAAATTCAAACCGTCATCATTTCTCAAAATATTCTTAATAAGTACATGGCAATATTCTGAATACATGGTAATATACAGGGTGTCTACAAAACAGGTCTCATTCCTTCAAGGGATCGATTCTACAACTAATTTGCAACAAAAAATGTCTCTTAACAATTTTCGTTTGAACCCTTCGTTTCTGAGTTATTTCAAGTTTAAAGTTTTTCCCGTTGTTTTGACTTTATGTCATTAAATTGGTAATAACTCCATTAATTTGCTGTCTACACCTCCGCCGCTCCTCCCGAGCACCGAGTCTCCCCGTTAAACCGTCAATTTTGTTGAGAAAAATTCACGTTTTTCCGCGTTCAAACAAGAATTTCTCTCTTTAATTCGATTGTAAAATATTTTTTGATTACGCCGTTGGAAAGCTGAGATTCTGGCGCAATTTTTAGCTTTCCAGTAACAGTTTATTATGTCGAATTATTCGGAAACTATGGGCGTTTAAAAACAAAAAGTTTTCGAGAAGTTACTAAGTTCACTTTTTAGGATGCTTTATTCCCCGTGAAATTCAACTGAAAAAAATTTATTTGGTATCAGGGAGATAGTAAATTTAATTTTCTTTCCAATGGTATCCTCAAATTGTAATTATTACAGCAAATTATTGGAGTTATTACCAATTTAATGACATAAAGTCAAAATCACGAGAAACAAAAACTGTGTGATGTACCATTGTGTATAAAAAACCATTAAGTTTTCTTTCTCCCCCCCCCCCTCACTATGACTCTCTACTTAGATACGTATGGCTTTACCAGATCAGCCTGATAACAATGTTATAATGATGTCATCATTCGTACATTCACGCACAAAAGGTAGAGGACGATTTTGCAGTGCGTCAACATAATTGCGCCTCGACTGACGAAATACTCTGACACTTGTTCTCATCTGGTCATACATTCATAAGGTATGCGAGGCGTTCTGATCATCAACATCAGTTTCATACCTACCATCCAGAGTTTTAAAAAATTATGAAAACTCCTCAAGTGTATGAGGAGATAGAGAGCAACCTCTTTAGTAACAGGATAGTGGAAGAGGATGTATTTTCCAGGTTAAGTTCATATTATAATATTATATCCAGACAAGAAAAACGAAAGGATGAGAGGGGATCGTGTTAGAATTAAAATAGTGTTTAGGTATTCAAGATACGTTGTGGAACACCGGTGTAAGAGATAAACCGCTCCTTCCAAGGGATTTTGAACCCTCGATTTACCCTCCCTCTCCCTCTCACCATTATACCACGCAAACACATTACCTACACCTACAATTCATACATTAGTTTTTGAAAAGGCAGATCAATCGTTCGAAATGAAGTTCTCACTCAAGAAAGCAAGGGACACCTGAAAATGTCAACAAAACCTGCCTAAATTCCAGCTGCTATTTTCCATTCAAGACAGAACAATAGTTCTGAAATCTTGGAATTCCGAGCAAATCTGTACCATTTTTTGTACACATATAAAGTCAATATAATGGGCAACTATCGTCAATTAGAATTTTCTGTTCTTATCCTCAAAATTAGAATCCAATAAAAATCTTAGATCTTCGCATTTTCATCAATTTACGTTAATTATGTCACCTATTCTCTTTATCAAATTCACATGCTTCGCTAGGAATATCGGTCTGTTCGTCTATAATTCTGTCATCGATTCACATGTATCCTTGCTCAAATCAGTAAGCCGAATGGATATGTCTATAGATAAAGATTATCTATGATCAGATTTCTCGATCGTGCTTTGGTCACCCCAGCAAACTCTCAGTCGGCAAGATCCGGTAATGAAATCTTTTGTCGAGGATGGATCCTATGATTTGGTTACTACGAAGCACGCAGCTACAAAATAGCCTTTGATTTGCGTTCTTCGTTTCTTAAAGTTTACAAGACTCTCTCTGGAAC
The DNA here is from genome assembly GCA_009739505.2 of Apolygus lucorum. Classification (NCBI taxonomy): domain Eukaryota; kingdom Metazoa; phylum Arthropoda; class Insecta; order Hemiptera; family Miridae; genus Apolygus; species Apolygus lucorum. The sequence goes on along the minus strand of CM019181.2, from coordinate 11,133,629 downwards.
CCGGGCTTCTTCATCACTACCCCTGAAGTTGAAATTCAACAGTCTAAAGTGTTTGTGTTCTACTTGTTACACAATCTCGCTCAAACACCTACTCAGATTTTGCTTCCGAGTCTACCAAGGTAGCGGAAGCTTAATTTTCACTTTTCGAAGATGAAAAAAAAAGTTCTCCAAAATCAAAATTTTCACTCGCGTTTTGCGTTTTAGACCTTTCTGAACAATTTTGGTTCCGTGTCTGTGTGTCTGTCAGTCTGTCTGTCTGTGTGTCTGTGTGTCTGTCATGAATTCCTTGTAACGCGCATAACTATACGAAGTTATTGTCCGATTTCTATGAAATTTTCAGGGATTGTGCGGGTTGGCGTGTGGACGGTCCCCTATGGAAATCATTATCCCCGGACTGATACAAGCGACTGCGCATGCGCAAACGTGAATTCCTTGTAACGGCCATAACTTCGACATTTTCCATTCGATTCCAATGAAATTTTCAGGGATTATGCGAAATAGGTTGTAGATGGTCCCCTATGAGAATCACCACCTTCGGACTGATAGTAGCCACTGCGCATGCGCAAACGTGAATTTCCTTGTAACGGCCATAACTTCTACATTTTCCATCATATTTCAATGAAATTTTCAGGGATGCTGCGGATTAGATTGTAGATGGTCCCCAATGAAGATCATCACCCCCGGACTGATAGTAGCCGCTGCGCATGCGCAAACATGAATTCCTTGTAACGGCCATAACACTTACATTTTTCATCCGAATTTGATGAAATTTTCTTGGATTGTCCAGATTAGCGTGTAGATGGTCCCCGATGGTAGTGAAAGGTAGTGAAGGTAGTGGGTTGCTGGGGTAGGGTAATAGAGGGTGTTTTTATCTCCTTGGAGCCCTTCTTATCCCTACCCAAGTCAAGGTCATGCGTCCCCGTCGCGCAACCCGGGCCCCCTGGGATGAACAGAGGTGGTCCCATTAGGTTTCCCTGGTGAACCCCTCTCGAAATTCCAGGGGTGGCTGAATGACCCTCTGGCGAATAGGGAGGGAACCCCTGTCAATGGGTTCCCTGACCCTTCATCTTAAGCGCCCCCCCGTTATGGACCAAACCGACAACATGCCTCATAACCCCCGCCTGCCCATTGGCACGCGGGGTTCTAGGGGAGGCGCTCAGAGGCGCCCCAGGCAGGGGCGTCGGCCATCCTCTCCCTCCTCCTCTTCCTCATCATCCCAACCCTCTTCCTCATCCACTGCCTCTTTGAACCACCAGTGTGCCCATTGTGAGCGAGCTTTCACTACCAGGTCCGGCCTTGGTCTCCACGTCAGACGGAAGCATCCTGTTGCTGCTAATGCTGCTATTGATATTGAACGAGTACAGCACAGGTATGCTTCTGAGGAATTGCGCAGGATGGCGGCAGATGAGGTGGTGGCTGTGCGCGATGGGGTACGCAACATCAATGTCTATTTAAGCGAGCGTTTTCCCATGCGCACAGTCATTGCCATCAAGAACATCCGCCTGAAGCCCCACTATAAGCAGCTTGTCCAGGAAGCGATCCTGGCAAATAGCAGTGGGGCTTCTCCCGCATCTCCTATTGCTGACGTGGAGCAGCAGCCTGCCATTCAGTATCCCTCCCCCGGGACCTCCGGTCTTCTTGCCGATCTGAAGACCGAAGTTTTGAGGCTCGGGGGGCAGGTAGGTCGTATTGAAGGCTATGAAAGCACCTACCTGCAGGATCTGGCGAGGCGGGCTGCTGAAGGGCTGGATAACCTGGAAAATGAGGTGGCAGCCTATTTAGGGAGAATCTTCCCGCGGGTTGGGGACGCGACCGTGACGCAGCACCAGGGGGGACCTCCTCCTAGAGTGGTGTTGCGTGGAGGTCGCAGAGCAGCCAAACAAGCAAGACGGCGGGAGTACCACCGGGTTCAGAGTTTGTGGAGGAAGCATCCGGCGCGTGTGGCTGCGGAGGTACTGGAAGAGCCTGGGGAAAATCAAGTTCAACCCCCTCTCCAGGAGTTTGTGGATTTCTGGGAGCCACTTCTGAGTGCTCCCAGTCACGACCCTGGAGAGCGTGTGGTTCCCCCAGTCTCTACCAGGGATTCCTTGCGCGGCATCATGTGTTCGCCGGTGCTGTCTGACGAGGCACATAAGTGCCGTGTCAAGAACTCCACTTCCGCTGGACCTGATGGTATTTCCGCCCGTCGCTGGAATAAAGCACCTAAGACGATTAAGCTGCTCGTCCTCAACCTACTCCTCCTTGCGGGAAGACCCCCGAAAGCGTTAACCCGAGCCCGAACGGTGTTCATCCCAAAGAAAGGGGGAAGTGGGCCTGGAGGCTATCGACCGATCTCTGTGTCCTCGGTAGTCTTCCGCCACTTCCAGAAAGTACTGGCATCTCGCCTCCAGGTGGCTGGTATCATTGGTGACGTCCAGAGAGCGTTTCGGCCAGCAGATGGCACGGCAGAGAACCTTACAGTTCTCCAAACTGTCATCTCGCTGGCCCGTATGAAGCGCCGCCAACTCCATCTGGCTGCTCTGGACGTCGCTAAGGCCTTTGATACAGTCAGTCACCTTGCCCTGACCGATTGCCTTCGTGGTGTCGGGGCCCCATCTCGGTTAATCGAGTATGTGGCCTGTCTGTACCAGGAAGGCGTGACGGTCCTGGAGGCAGGAGGTGAGGTGTCAGGGGATGTACGGATCGGGCGTGGGGTACGCCAGGGGGATCCCTTATCACCACTCCTCTTCAACCTGGTCGTGGACACGGCCTTGGGTAAGCTGCCCACAGAAGTAGGGTTTGATCTCGCCCCTGGAGTGCGAGTAGGAGCATTGGCTTTTGCCGATGATGTTATCCTACTCGCAGAAACCCGTGAGGGCTTGCAGATCGCCCTCAATGCATTTGCTAAGCAGCTAGCCAGCTGTGGACTCGTGGTCAACCCCGATAAGTGTGGGTCGGTCTCCTTGGTCCCGTCGGGTCGCCAACATAAGGTGAAAGTTGTGGATGGGGGTTTTGTGATAGGACAATCCCCCATCCCATCTCGATCCGTGTTGGAGGTTTGGCGGTACCTTGGAGTCGACTTCATGGGGGTGGCCACCATTAGTGCCAGCCGTGTGGACCTTGGTAGAGCGCTAGCTCGCGTTACCAAGGCTCCATTGAAGCCACAGCAGAAGCTGCGCCTCCTCCGCACGTACTTACTGCCAAGGCTGACCTATGGGTTAGTCTTTGGCAGGCTTACGGCGGGGAGGCTGCAAGAGTTAGATCGACAAGTTCGCTCTGCTGTGCGCACTTGGCTGAGGTTCCCACCTGGTGTCCCAAGTGCCTATTTTCACGCACCGGTCAAGTCCGGTGGGCTTGGCATTGTGTCTCTCTCGGCATGTATCCCTTCATTGCGCCGCCAGCGCCTGCTAGCCCTTCAAGGGTCGAGCTGGGAGGTCGCCCGTGCGGCTGCTGATCTTGATTTTGTCAGGCAGCAGTTAGCATGGTGCGACCGAGCAACACCATCTGCTCCAAAACCCAGTTTGTCTGCTGAGTTCGCTGCTGCGCTGCATGAGTCAGTAGATGGTAAAGAACTCCGGCAGTGCTCCGAAAGCCCTGTCTCTTCCCAATGGGTAGATTGGGCTTCGGAGGGCATTGGGGCCCGCGACTACCGACACTTCCACGCCGTCCGCGTGGCAACTCTGCCAACTGCGGTACGGTGTTCGAGGGGTAGTCGTGGGACAACTCTACCCCTTTGCCGCGCCTGTCGGAGTGGAAATGAACATCTGTATCATGTAGTGCAGCAGTGTCCTCGGACTCATGGGGGCCGCATTTTACGTCATGATGCGGTCGCCAAGCAGATAGCAGGTGCTTTGTCATCTAGCGGCTGGGATGTTGAGAGAGAGAGATTGTATCACATGCCAAGTGACCAGGGTAAGAAGCCCGACATCGTTGCCGTCAAGCCCGACCAGTCTTGCATTATCCTGGATGTCCAAGTTGTCAATGGCAGCTTGGACATGGAGCAGACTTGGCGGGCTAAGATAAGAAAGTATGATAGAAATGATTTAAGGCAAGCGGTGTCGGAGCTAAAAGGAGTGGCACCCAACAACATCAGGGTGATGGCTGCAACCTTATCATGGCGCGGGGTGTGGTGCGGGAAAAGTGCCACGGAGTTGCGTGAGTTGGGCATCTCAGTAGGCGTACTCCGTGGTATCACCACCCGTGTCCTGCTCGGCTCATATTTGAACTGGTGGTCGTTCTATAGAGGCACTTCCCTTCATCCCTCTCTCCCACCCCCACCTTCCTCATCTTCCCTCATCCCTAGGGCCGGCGTCGGGTGAGTCCTGGGCGTCCTCCCCATTATTTAATTATTTATTTATTTATTTTTATTTTATGGCGTGCCCCCTCCGTCAAAAAAGACATTTTGTCTTTGAGGGGAGTTAGAAAAAAAAATAGTGAAAGGTACTTAGAGATTGGTGTTTTGAGATTATCTACTATGCATCGGATCATCTATATAATCGGGTTATGGATACGAGGAAGCTATGTGCCACACCCACTTGGCAGACGTTTTTTCTGGCGTTTTCTGCAAAACGGTGCCATTCTTGCCGGAGAGGGAACAAAAGAGTAATAGCTGTCCTAAAATCTTCTCATGAGTAAAATCATCCATAAATATTCAGTTCGGGAAAATTTCGATTCGTGAAACATAAGTAGGTACCGTTAGAAAGATTTGAGCCTGGGACTTTTCCCAACACTTTTATTCTGCTTCAATTATGCCATTTTTGTTTGAATGACCAAGTAGGTATATAATTAGGAACTTTCAAGAACAAATTTACTTTTTGAACAGTGTTTCTGAATTTTCAAAAGACTTACATAACTATTATCGAGTTTATTCCAACTGCCTCAAACTTCCTTTTGTATAAATGGTGTTTCCAAAGTTGGAAAACATCAAAAGGATTTCAAATCGACTTGTACGTTATGAGTAATATAAGTTATTAGGTAATGGTCTACCACAATATTTGTCTTTCATTCCATTTTCTACCGTCTTGATTAAAATTTTGTCATAACTGAATGACCTTTGTGTTTGCTCGTGTTTATTTCGTTTCAATTTCATGAGAGAAAAATGTCCATTCATGCAGAATGAATTAATGAAAAAAGTTCATCGGAATATTTAAAGCTCCGGATGAGAAAATCGAAACTTAATCAATTTGAAAGAGCGTCGGCCTTGTGGTTGTGGCACATAGCTCGAATCGTTAAAATACACAATCAACCCTTCAGGTAAAAACGCTGAAAATTATTACACAAAGGTTTATTATTTTTCTATATAGATCACTCGTCTGCAAAGAAGATGGCTTTGCCATTGTTACCACCAACCAACTTGAAGAAAAACATCGATCGTATTTCGATCAGCTAACATTTGAACGGGGATTAGGCCTCTTTTGCAATTCACACTCGTGTTTCTGATTTATCGTAAGTCCAACCCTTCAATTCTCGTAGGGAGCGAACGGTTTGTTCTACAGGGCTCCGCGTGCTCTCAAAAAATTCTATACTATCTTAAACTGATGGAAAAACGATACCTTTATATCAAAATTTTTTGAGTTAAGGCGTTTTAAAAATCTTATTTTTCAACCCTTGGCGGACGGGGTTTGAAAAATATTTTTTCTTTGTCGATTCTAATGGTTCATTATCAAAAATAATAAACCAAAATTGAGAAACTAAACCTCAGAAAGGGCTCACCTCTTTACCTCGAACTCATAGAGAACTCACACGAAAATTGTTATTTCTTTCCTGTTTTTTGTTTCCCAACATACTGAATGCACAGGGTAGGTATATTTTAAAAATTTAGTTATCCATATTCATGCTCTCCTCGTCACTCAAAGAGTACCCACTCTGCTACTTGATTTTTGGGTAAAACGAATATACGCTGGTTTTCATTGTATATAACTCTTATGAAGGCATATTCACATTTTTAATTTTTTGAATATGTTAGAGTAATGTACTATTTATATTCTCCGTAATATATTACAATAAGTTACGATGATTATATCCACAAAGATCCCTGACCGTATTTTGGGCCCTATTTTGGGGACTATGGACCCATCAGAGTGGTCCAAAAATTCTAGCCAACGAACTCATCCTTCCGTTATTACGAACACTTTGGCATCAATATTTTTAGATGCTACCTAGCTCAAGTTATCGTCTAGAATTACACAAATATAAAGCTATACATATAAATTAATACGAGTATATAAACAATTATGAAAAAGTTCTAAACTTCAGAATACATTTTATAATGTTCCAAAACAGATTTCCATGGAATAAATTAAAGATTAGTCATCCTTTTGAGCCCATTTAGATTATATTATATTTAGCCTATATATTTTAATTTTTTTCAATTCGCTAATAGCTTTCTGTGCCGACGAATACAAATCGTTCCAACCTCCACTTCACTGCATACATTTGAATGAAAGTTAATGAAGTGAAATTTTTCTTCTTTCAAGAAGAGCAAAATAAGCAAAAAATCTATCCCCGCAACGTATAATCTGGGACTTGTCTTATTTGAATCAGGAAGTCGGAAGGTCGAGAGAGCTTTTTTTTGGTTACAGTCTGGTTTGGCTCTTTCTCATACATATTCAAACAGTCCAAGGGCGACCGAGTCTGGGTTCAGCTTTTATCATTAATAAGAGTATCACCTGCTACTCCTCTGAGAGAAAGTGGAAAAGACAGTTCTGTTTATATACTTGAATTCCATCCTTGTTGCAATCGTTTTTATGGACGCGTATCACTCATTTTTGTAAGGATTTTTACTAGGAGAACCGAATGACGGGGCTTTAATTAGGTAGAAGAGTAGCTGGAGGAAGACTTAACGAACCACGTTACAAGAAATTAATCATGAATGAGTAAATGTTATGAAAATAGTAAAATACAGTCAGTGAACAATAGAACGTAAAATTTGAAGTTGCTTACGTTTCTTCTGTATAAAACAGTTCCACCACATTTTATTCTCAAATTGGACAAAATTTTGAAAATTCCGCAATTTTGGTTTATTATTTTCAATTATGAACTTTTAGAATCGAGCAAGAAACAAATATTAACCCCATATAAGAGTTCTCATAAATTTTCGTGAGTTTAAATATTAATAATCGTGAATTGGAATTCGCAATTTATAACTTTAAAATCAATTTCAAATTAGGGTTTAAAAACTAAAAAATAATTTTAAACCTTCGTTGGGTTCTGTTGAAGATAAAATTAACGTACAAGGTAAAAGTGGGGTTCATAAGCTGAAATGTCGTTGTGGGCTCGAGTGTCGTAAAAACGCTGCAAATTATTCCACAATGGTTTATTATTTTTCTATATAGATCGCTCGTCTGCAAAGCCACCTGCAAAGAAAAACATCGATCGCATTTCGGTCAGCTAAAATTTGAACGGAGATTAGGCCTCTTTTGCGATTTACACTCGTGTTTCTGATTTATCGTACGTCCAACCCTTAAATTCTCGTAGTTGCTTCGCGTGGTCTCAAAAAATTTTAAAAATTCTATATTACAATAAATTGATGGAAAAACAATACCTTTTCATCAGGATTTCTTGAGTTGGGGTGTTTTCAAAATTTCAAGCCTTATTTTTCAACCCTTGGAAGTGACCAATATCAGCCAAAATCTTCGGGGCACAACTAGACCCCAAATGGAGCCTTCATACCAAATTTCATTAAAATCGGTCAATGCTAAGTGGACGGACGGCCAAATTTTTATTCGAATTTTGGATTCTACGTACCTTGAAACGTAATCCATCAAATTTTGAGGGGGTGTTAAATTTTTTTTTTTTTTTTTGGTCGATTCCAAAGGTTTATATTGAAAATAAGAAACCAAAAGCATGAAATGGATTTTAGGGATGAGAAAGGTGATTCTGCTTTTGTTAGTCCCCTGAGTGAATCCAATCATAACTTTAGTTTTGATCAAACAAAGAGACGGTATCCTCATTTCTCCCGAAGGGAGGTATGTTGGATGTTCTTTAAAAGTTCGAAATTCTTAAGAGTGAGTGAAATTCTTATGAGTTATGAACGAGGTGGTCCCTCAACATGTTTCACCGTAAGTAGGTTCATTCCTGCAATACCTTGATCCCCCTCCCCTCCGCCATATTCTCACCACTGTTTGAGATCCCTTTCACTTTGTCTGCCTAGATTGGCATTTGTTGATCGTCCCAGTTCCCTTTCACTTCTCCGAGCCAATAGGATTCTTCTCCTTTCACTTATATCTGCATCGATCTGATTGGGTGCATGCCTTTAACTTTCTCGACATATGGGATTCAAACCCCCTTTCACATTTGACTGTATAAGATGCGCTTCTGTGATCTAAGTTATTGTTTGTTACTGATGACCCAACAGTCAAAATCGATTTAACTTTTTAACTCATTACTTTCGTAAAAATAGACGATGTTCTTCTTAACTCCGTTTTTTTTATTAAAATGGGTTTCCACAATCTGATTTTATTCGACTTTAGGGAAACCCCTTATGCAAGAGTTTACTGCCCGTGAGCAGGTATGAAAGCATGGTTCTTGAGCAAATATTGAAAATTGAAACATTGAGCAAAAATTGGGTTTCCTCGTAAGTGAGCGAGAAAAGTGACTTGCGAATTCCCATCATATCTAATTTTTGATAGTTCATGATGAAGTTTTTTGGGAAAGTTTTCTGTGATTCATAAATTTAATGAGAATTGATATTTTTTCGAAAATCCGTTCTCTGCACTATATTATCCCCAAAAGTGTGCTTCGGAGAATTTGTAATGAAACTGTTTGCTCCAACAAGCATTATCTCTTAGCTTTGAATGGTGAGCGCGAGGTTTTGAGAATATTATACAGGCCGTTGAAACTCCTGCTCATCTTCACACACCGACTGCGTCGCACTCACGACACAAAAGAGAGGTTGATAATTTGGCAGGAAACTTCTGCCGCAGCACCCAATCGGCGTGTGCGGATTCTATTGTTCAACTTCCAGCTATACTCATACAATCAATCATTTGTTCTGAGCACCAACTGTATTCACATTGCCAGAACATTTACATCCAGGCCCTTATGAGTTTCCTGAAACCGAGGCGGTATCCGTGTAGAACCGAGATAATATGGAACCAAGCTGGCAGATACTCGCTGGTTCAATGAACAAAGTGATTTAACAACGTCTACATCCGTGGTTCGTTTATTAGTGACTATAAACGTACCTTGTCCGAATACGTACTTGTGTAGTTTGTAGGTAGACCTACGGTTCTATAGTCAGATCATTGAGTTATTATTAATGTCATGCCATTTTTTTCCATCAAAACATTTTTAAAATGTTCAGTAATCGACAAATTAATGTTCTCGTCACATTTGTTAAAATGAAATGATAATGATTTCTTGAGTCGTGGCGTGAAAAATAGATGTCGGAAAAATAATAAAACCTCCTGTTAATCAATATTAAATTATAAAACATTATCGAGCTTCGAAATTCGTCCCCCAGTTTTTTTCACTTTTAGTTCAAAAACGCCGTAAATTTTTCACAAGGGATCATTATTTTCCTGTATAGATCACCCCTACAAAGAACACGACTTTTCAATCAATAATACTCACCCTATTATCACGCAAGGTTTATAATCAACTTTATTTTTACAGCAAAAATCATACCAAATTCATACCAAAATTTGGTTCAAAGTTGCTAACGAAGCCCAACTGAGGGACACGAAACTCTAATCGAAGAAAGAAAAAATATTGCATTAATTGATTAAATGAATTTTGAACGGAGACTTGGCCTACTTCCTTCCTCAGTAGGAATGGAGGTTCGCTTGAATTTCATTTCATCAACAGTGGGAGCATTTTTAATCAAACATTACTTGATAGCCCGATTATCGACGATCTTGAAGGGTATTTTATGAATGGAAATAAAAACAATGCATCTTCCTTGCCAGGAATGGTAGTCGGACAAAAATCCAACCTGAAATGGTTGTTTACTCTTACTTTACTTTACAATGCGTCTCCCATAATGGTACTTCCCAACTAGGAAATCACTCATATTCACCAATCGATTTTAATTTGACTCCTACCATGTCGTTATCCCAGTGTTGTGGAAACTAAAACTAAACTACTGTCTTGCCCATCCAACTTGGTAAACTTTTCCTTTCTCCCTCCTGGAGACATACAAATTGGTGAATAGACTTTGGTTGACCACAGGATCAGCTGTCTACGCGATAATTCTAACTTCTATCTTATCTTCATCGTTCTGGAGTTATGAAATTTAGCGAAAATCCTCTCAGAGTCCGTGGCAAGCTAGATGAAGATTTTAGATCTAGTGTGTAAGCAATGCAACTCACCTATGTGATTTTCATAGTACTCGAACACTTGAGAGAAATTTTTAATACCTGGCTGTTTATACTTGCACATTCTGATCTTAATGTAATCAATAGCTGATTGAGGCTCGGTTCAAAAAAAAAGAGAAATTAACCCCAAAGTTGAACAACAAGGTCACGTAACCCTGGTACGGAAAATTGCGCTCAAAAAACTTGTAGAACAATCAAAACAATCGAGACAGTCAAAAAGTTTACCTGGATTACGTGACCCTAAAAAAACTTGGGTTAGATGAAGTTTATCGTGGTTACGAAAAAAATGGCGCCTCGGCAACAGCTGATTCTTTAAATTTCCTCTCCAATTTTATAAGTTATCAGAAATAATTACCTAATTAGCCCTGATTTATTATTCACAGTAAATTAGTAATAAGATTTATCTTGGACACAGAAAATGATACCTAGGCCTAGTGTTCACAAAATTCAGCTGGAAACGAAAACTGCGGCAAAAGCTGTCCTAACTATATGGTACTGTACCACGATGATTTTCTTTCAAATGACCGAAGCTATCTACGTTTTTCCAGTAGATGGAATTGTTTAACTATTATTGAACAGAGAACATAAGAATTAGGGGTGTGTCGGTCCAGCAATTTCCCTGGAACGGTTCCAACGGTTACGGTGACAAAGATGTAACCGTTCCAAATTACCGGTACAGGCGATCAAATCCCACTCACATGACATGGATGAAGCAGGTAGTCAAATCCCTATCGTCCTTCTTCCATGCTTATGATCTCAACTTGCAATACAAAAGCATCATTTTCCTTGACAATTCGCTAAAAGAAAGGAATTTTGAACAAGTGTTACAAAAGAGGCAATTTATTATAAATAATAGTTACCAAACAATTCAAGGAAAGAATAATGACGTTGCAGTTCAAGAACTTAACATAACAATAATGAATTAATAAAACTGGAGACAACTTCCATGCTAACCTGTCCAGAAGATAACTTCCCGCTCAAGAGCCATTCCATGAACCATTCTCAGTCCATGGAAGTAGTAAGGGCGCTTCCAGGTACAACATGGAACAGAACTGAGAACAAGATCCATGCTTACCGGTCCAGAGCCATTGAACCATTCTCTATGATATCTTATCGGTCCGGTTCCAACCTTACCGGTCCAGTTCCATCCTCAGAATGATCAGATTGATGAGATGATTGATCAGATCATTCTGATTGGTGAGGATGGAACTGGACCGATGGAAAAGATTCTCTTCCCGGTCCAGAGACATTTCAAGATATCTTATCAGTCCGTGGAACTGGACCGGTAAGGGTCGAGTTTTTGTCACTGCGTGGAACCGTTCCAACCTGATACTCGGTTCCACAGTCCCGGTACAGCTGTACCGACACACCTCTAATAAGAATATAAATCATAAGAAAGGTAGGAGAACCTTTTGGATACAGCGGTCTTCAGTTTCTGTAGGTTCTATTTTGCAATTTGGGAAACTAGGTACCTATGGAGGTAAAACTAGAAAAAAATCACTGATTTTTAAACTAGTTTTATTCGTGTGAACTAAGAACGAACACAGTCGGTGTGATCAAATATTGAAAAACAAGTAATAAGAATGTGAAATCGTATTTATAATCAAGGTAAAAGTCAAACACGGATTACCGACTACTCAAAATCTTCCCAAGAAAATACCATTGACTACACTACCGGACTTTACACGCGACTTTTCATTCCAGTTGATAAAGAATAATGAAAATGATCACGTTATTTTTCGACATCCGAGTTACATTTCAACGAACCAGATGGTGAAAGTGAGAATCACTCTTTACTTTTTGCGAGATGAAGATGAATTAAGCGACAGTGTTGCTGGAACTAAATGCACTTATTCGGGAAAAATTGGTGACAGTGTAGTAAAAAATTTGTCATTTTTAGGTGTAAAAACGCTGCAAATCATTGCTCAAAGGTTTATTATTTTCTGTATAGATCACCCTTCTGATTTGAATAGGATTGAAAATGGCCTTGGAGCTCACTCAGCTGATCAGTGATCTGAGGAGTGAAGAAAATCTCCTCGAATGCTGGAGACGCCTGGAAGAGCACTTTCATTCAATAGGATTGAAAATGGCTTCGGAGCTCACTCAGCTGATCAGTGATCTGAAGAATGAAGAAGCTTTTGAGCAATGATTTGCAGCGTTTTTTACCCACCAAAATTTTTTTTACCTACCAACTTTTTTTTACCTACCAGCTAGGTACTACCTACCACACCATACTGGCTTCACACCTTCACAATCAAGTTTATTAAAAAGAACTAAATGCTTCACACTCGATTGGGAAGCTTCATATGGAAATTTGATTACTGGTTACGCAGATGGCAAAACTGTATACAAATCGAAGAAATGAACAGCGATCGCATTTTAGTCCGATAAAATTTGAATGGAGATTAGACCTCTTTTGCGATTCACACTCATGATTCTGTTTTATCGAAGGAAAACCTTCAAGTACTCGTAGGGACCGAACGGTTTGTCCTACAGAGCTCCGGGTGATCTCAAAAATTTTTAAAAATTCAATACTATTTAAAATTGGTGAAAAAACAATACCTTTATTTTGAGAGTTTTCGAGCTAGGGCACTCTTGGAAATTTCAACCCTTAATTTTCACCCCTTAGAAGTGACCTACATCAACCAAAAGCTTCGCGGCACAACTAGACCCCAAATGGAGCCCATATACCAAATTTGAACCAAATCGGTCCAGTGTTGCTAAGAAAAGTGCCGCGTACGGCGGACGGCGGACGGCGGACGGCGGACGGCGGACGGCGGACGGCGGACGGACATTGCAAATTTGGATTCTACGCACCTTGAAACGTAAAGTGACAAAGTTTGAGGGGGGGTTATAAAAATTTTTTGCGATACGATCACATAGGCTTATTATTAGAAATAATAAACCAATAAAGTGGAACACCATGGAACTGTCAGATTTTCAAGTATCCATGAGCAAAAAGAACTTCAGAGCGTCGGTATCCATGGCAACCATGAAGTTCATCAAGGTCAAATGAATAATCGATTTTAAGATAACCCGAACCCGAAATTGTTATTTGAACGCTCATTTTTTCAACCAAATGGTGGAATCAAACTCGATTTTCACAATAGGGTTACGTAACTATCAAGGTTACAGATTTTTTTCGAACCGGCCCTAAGTGGAATTAATTTGAACCTGCGGGAACTTCCCCCCACCAGCCCTATATGGTGAATTTCTGGGCCAAAAACATGCAAGATAATGTCCACATAAATAACCTGACTGCACGGGCCATTTCTAACGTAGAATTGATTGGCCGGTGTGAACTTAGACCAGCGGAATAGGAATTTCCAAGTCAAATTTATTTCAGCAAGCAGGCTATTGAACAGGTTGGAACGCTCCATCTGGTAAATGCTGATGTCAGGTAGTTAGAATCCTCTCGTGTGCCATCTTTTCATTTTCCGAAAAATATGAATTGCTATTAAAAAAAAGGAGAAATTCTGCCGAATTGGGTGGGCAGAAGGTAGTTTTCTCAACTATCATAACATGATCATAGGACCAGTATCGGTTAATTGATATGGATCAGTTGTCGTCGAATCCAAGTTTCTTCCAGTAGAGACCTCATCTCATCCGCACGCCTTATGAGTAACTCAATAAACTCTCGCTCTCGGTTTCAGCAGGTATTAGAACAGAAGACGTTATTAACTTCCTGGGCAGTCTGCCCTACCCGCTGGATCCGTCTCATTTTACCCTGTTATTACCAGTTGTTAATTTGGAGTTATGCTATACATCAACGCCTCCGGATTAGGGCTCAACCTGCAGCCCTCCTCCAAATAATACTGAACCTAGTTAGATACAAATTTTTGTATGAATATGAATTTCTGACTTTGTTCAAAATTCATAAAATAAATTGACTGAATTTTAACTTTTCGAATTGACTTTTTCATAGAACCTACTCAGGTAATAATGGAAGGGAGGATTTATTGTGAATATTATTAGCCGGCATGTAGAACCGATACCAATGAAAACGTAAAAGATGTGGTTGAGATAGTTAGGAAAGATTACCCGGCAAGTAGGACAGATAGCAATCATAAGACGGAGGTGAGTTTGATTGAGGAAGACGAAAGGCGAGAGTGAAATAATCTAGTCAGAATTTGAGGGAAGAACGGCGTTGACTGGATGAAGAGATTTCTCGAGCTGGGTATTTATACAACTGCCTCTGAGTGGAGAGGAGCGGAGGCCTAGGTATCTCCAATCCGGTCATTCAGCTGGCGCACTTGTGTTCAGCTCAAAATACCTCTTATCTTGGAAGGAATCGTAATATTGGGTATCAATATTGTATCAAACTAAGCGTATTTTTCTGTACGAGAAAATATGAAAATCATATTATGACCGAATGAAAATTCTTTAATAATAGGATTCATCCAGTGCTGGAGGCGCTCGGAAGGAATGATGCACAGGATGAGATTTATTTATATATTTAGCATAACACGGGCTAGTCAGCCCGATAAGAAAAATATTCATTGAAATAAAGAAATGGCAACGGTTATGTTGTTTACGAACATGTAGGGAGTACCCACGAAGTCTTGAGAAACTTGCACTATTTTAATACCTCTTCCCTTGCGCGGGGGAAGGGGAGATAGAACAACGTTTATTGTAATAAGTAATTATTATTTGATGGTATAAATTATCAACTCACATTTCAATAAAGACTGGAATTTATTTTATTTCTTGAAAATCCGCGTAGATCTCGACATTATCGATTGAAAACATCACCACAACACGAACGAAAAAAACAAGACGAGCTAAAAAGCCAAGTAAACTTTCACACAGACAATCATTCAATGAGGTTTCGAGGCTGAACGATTTATTCTATTCGATAAATATCGATGGTGAACTATCGAGATTTGATACCGCAATTCCATTGGTTGGAAACAGCCAGGTCATTCAAATTTCGATAAACATGACCGCCCCAACTCGCGTTTTTGATTAAAACCGCTCACTTGTTAATTTACGTGTTTGAGCTTATTTGTTCCCTTTTCTCAGGAACTACTCATCTGATTAGAACCAAATTTTTAGAGAATGTTCTTCTAGAATGTACCTTCAATTATGATGGAGGGTTTTGCGGAACAACGCCATGGAGCGTGAATATGAGTGTGTGAAAATTAAAAATATCACTAAAATTTAAAACTCTTAATTTCTGTGAACGTTTTTCTTTCTGTGAACTTTATAAAAACTTTGTTAGCCATATTTGCTTCAACAAGAATACTGATGGTGCTGTCAGAATTTCAGATCGATAGCTTGAGTAATCTGAGAGAAAAATGAACATTCATGTCAAAAATTTAAGTTTAGGGCAGCTAACGTTTGGAGATGCAACTTTTTTTGATTGGTCGTACTGGGTTCAGATTTTTACCATCTAACCAAAATAGTTTTAGAATCATTTCCCGAAAATTTCATCAAAATCGAACGAACCATTGAAAAAATATCGCAAAAGAACCAAAATTGCTGCCACAGCGCGGAATTGACATAATATGTCAATATTATGTGTCCCCTTAAGTTACATATTATGTGTCCTCTTAAGTCTCATATTTAAACACCTTTCAAGAAAGAAATCGTAATATTGGATATCAACATTTTATCGAATTTTTCTGTACGAGGAAATATAAAAATCATATTATGACCGAATTTAAATTCTTTGATACTAGGATTCATCCAGGGTTGCTACCTATTGGTTTCTAATTTGAATAGAATTATACCTCTTGAATCATTGTTGAGATGTTATTCAGTAGTGGTAGCTTTACAATGTTGGGGTACCCCTCCACCCCATTTTCGAGAGACTTTCTTTGGTATATATCTTATTATGAATTCAACATTGCTCAAATTTGGAGCGTGGATTGATGTTCAGTACATCAAAGTCAATTGTTTTTGCCTTAGATGTACTGAATAGTACAATAATAGCATCGCAAAATTAGCCTATCTTGTTTGCTGCGATTTTTGAAATTTTTTCATTTTCAGCTAAATTCTGCATCAGATTTATAATCTTTTTGATGTGTGAAATATCTTCCTCCTCAGAAGAAGTATAATTGTTTGAAAGCAAAAAACTCATCAGAAGTTTTTGTTGCTACACCGTCGTAAATTATCTTCACTCAAACACCCTAGTCCAATTAGCGATTCTTAAAATTGGTCTTGTAGGTAAGTGCCTGGTTGACAAGCTATATTTATGGATATTTACTCCCGTTCCAACGAGGAAAACTCGATAAACTCCTTTGACCTCCAATTTTTCCGCGAACCGATAATTGTTAGAGCGTTGAAGAGGGAACCTCAGGATAAAAAATGATATTCTAAGCTCGGTCCATCATGTTTATTCACCCATCCTGACGTAGCCGATATCGGCGGACAGGAGGGTCTTCCTGGGCGTTTTAGGATGATTTATGAGACTCGAAAGGATCCGATGGAAGTCTACCGGAAAGCCTCTCCTGTAAAAAGGATTCATTCATGGATAAATCTTGAATGATTATGTTCGCTATGTGTTTTGCTGAAGAGGATAAATTTGAGAATAAAAATTGAAAAAGGTCTTATCATTATGGTATATATTATGGTAGATACATATTTATAGTAAATTTGCAATATGACTGCTCCAGGATTGGTCAGACGTTTACATTCGTCTGAACAATTTTGGTGTCTATCTGTGGTCAACCCTATGTCCTGAGCGCAACTACGTGAATTATACTCTGAAGTGGTTCCCTATGAATTTTATGGCCGTCGAACTGATAAGAGCGCCTGCTCCAAGGTGTTTTGCACGATTCTGTTCAAATTTGGAGGATGATTCAATACCGGGACAATGATTCATCAATATAATTGCGAACAAATTCTCAATCGTGTTGCATTATATTAAACTAGCTGAAAAGCCTGCTAAAAGCAGGCAAAAAAATTGTAGACATGTAAAAAAAAATTGATGTCCCGGCCTGGAATCGAACCCGGGACCCCCACGTTCGGGCGACATACGTACGTACGTACGGTTGGTGTTTTATATACAGGGTGTCCCCGAAAACGTTCCCCCCCCTGCTAAAATCGTCCAGGTAGTGGTAAAAACAAATTTTTTTTTTTTTGAATCTTCATGATTTTTCCCAAGAATCTCAAATATGACCACGGTGTGCATTGCGCACGTGCGCAATCGTGCGCAACGCACACCAACTTCGTTTTTTCAAATGAGACCCCCCATTTTTTATTGCAGATTCGGATTCTACGTGAAATTTCATGAACATTTCACCCCTCAACCGATTTTTTTTGTTGCGCGCAACCCGCTCGGTGCGCGCTCAAAGATGCGCAACCGCAAGGTTGTGTCAAAATGTGCATGTACGAAGTACCTAAGTGTGATACATGAAATTTTAGTATTTTTTTACGCTGAATCACGTGGTGATGTTAGTTTCTTGATTTTACTGCATCTTTATCAAATTATCGACGAAAAATGAACTTTAAAAAAGGAAAATTGGATTTTTTAAGGGCAAAACCACCCTGTCTACTTAAAAACTTTTTTCCAAGATAATCGAAAAAAGATTTTCAAGTAGACAGGACGGGGTTTTCACGAGAAATTACAAGTGGAGAGTCCTTGTGAAATTACTAGTGAAGAGTCCAGTGTGATAAACAATCGTTTTGACATAGACATGTCTTTTTGCTGGGGGTCAAGGAATTTTTCGCGGCACTTTTTTTATCACAAAAAATGCAATGCTGCAACCAGTAAACAAAATCATAGCTACATATCGGTAGATATGAAGCAAGGTTCTCTAGAATACTGCAATACACTACGTACAATCGGAGTTTTTTTTTATGTCAAAACATGAATTTCAACATGTCTTAGGTACAATTTATTAACAAGGATGAAGTTAACGGATAGGCACAGAAGATGCGTAATGAGTAAAAATGCAATTTTCTTTTTGAAAAAGTTAATTTTTCATCGATAATTTGATAAAAATGTAGTAAAATCAAAAAACTAACATCACCACGTGATTCAGCGTAAAAAAATACTAAAATATCATGTGTCACACTTAGGTACTTCGTACATGCACATTTTGACACAACCTTGCGTTTGCGCATCTTTGAGCGTGCACTGAGCGGGTTGCGCGCAACAAAAAAAATCGGTTGAGGGGTGAAATGTTCATGAAATTTCACGTAGAATCCGAATCTGCAATAAAAAATGGGGGGTCTCATTTGAAAAAACGAAGTTGGTGTGCGTTGCGCACGATTGCGCACGTGCGCAATGCACACCGTGGTCATATTTGAGATTCTTGGGAAAAATCATGAAGATTCAAAAAAAAAAAATTTGTTTTTACCACTACCTGGACGATTTTAGCAGGGGGGGGGGGACGTTTTCGGGGACACCCTGTATATAGATGAGAGAGAAGCTATACTTTCCAGTTTTATTGGCAGACCTTTTTACTTTCAAAGAGGTTTTTTTTATTCCAAAGCGATCCAATTAAAGTTGTTAGTGCATAGAGAAGAAGTTCATAAGTGCTTTGCGAATTCGTTTCGTTATTGACTCCACGATTTAAGTGAATTCAAAAAAGCTTCCACGAGAACTCGACTCACCTGCGACTGGAATGCCACTAAGTGCTCCTCCTAGACTTTCAATCTACGTTATCTTTTGTTTTCATCATAACTGCTCGGTTTTGCTTGTATGAGTACGGAAATTCGAACGATTTTCCCAAGTATCAATATTAGTGAGTGGCACCAACTCTTGAACCATTCCTGCTGGAAAGGTAGGTCGCGGATTAACCGATGAAGTTTCCAAACTCGAAATCAAAACGAAAACTTCGAAGACCCTCCGATGATTTAGAGGGAACGCGGTAGGAAAAACCAATTTGAGGGCAAAGAGCAAGGAGAAAAGAAGAAAACTTTCCTAATTCATGAGCTTTTGAGAGCCCTTGTCAGGCCGCGAACGAGTCAAACTGTTGAGAGGTCTTCAAGAACTTGGCTTTTCGGATGACTGAAAGGAAGCTGTGAGCTGTAGTACCCCATTTCGATCCTTTTGTCTACCTTTGGGTTACGGGGTCCTTGAGAATTATAATTTATTCCAGTCAGTTTTTTCCCCTCCCCGCGCAAATATTTATTTTTTCGCAGATGGATGTCGAGTGGAATTAAATGACGAAATTAGATAATGCGTTGAGATAATAATATTATTAGGAGTGATAATATTTCTCATATTGTGAGGAGTGATTTTTCAAATGGAACAAATCCACTTTTTTGAGAAAGAGTTTTTTTTAACGCATTTTTTGGATGAGCCCCATCGAACCCTGCAGGCTGTAGCATCCCAAACGGAACATATCCCTGTCCATTTAATAGACAAAAATAGAGGTTTCAACCAAAAGGTAACAAATCCATTTCCTTCAACTTTTCCGATCATATCCCTCAAAAAGGAACATCCTAAGCCTCACATATTGCATTGAATCTCAGTTTTTTTTTAAAAAGGGCACATATCCACATGTCTTTTGGTAGAATTAGTAATTGATTGAAACTTCATCCTATAGATGACGTACGAGGTACCCTACGTTTCTAAGACAAGGTTAGTATGATTTTTATCGGAGAGAGCACACTCTGTTTCAATCAAAAGGGCACATAATGAGATTTTTCGTTCAAAAGCGCACATATCCAAAATCAAAGTGGAGATCTCTCCTCCATTTCGGTTTATTATTTTCAATAATAAGCCTTTGGAATCGAGCAAGAAAAAAAATTTTAACCCCCCCCCCCCCCCCCCAAAAAAAAAAAAGTTTGATGTTTAACGTTTCAAGGTACGTAGAATCCGGAAATAGAATTAAAAAAAAAGACTGCAAATCATTGCCCAAAGGTTTATTATTCTCCGTATAGATCACCCTTCTGTGTAAATCACTGGTTCTCCATCAATAGCTCTCATCTGTGCTCTTCCAGGCGTCTCCAGCATTCGAGAAGATCTTCTTCACTTTTCAGATCACTGATCAGCTGAGTGAGCTCCGAAGCTATTTTCAATCCTATTGAACGCAGGAAGCTGAAATTTGAGAGGGGAGGTCAAGGGAGAATACAGATGGTGGTAGGTGCTATTGATGGAGAATGAGCGATCTATACAGAAGGATGATCCATACAGAAAATAATAAACCTTAGGGCAATGATTTGCAGTGTTTTTAATGTAAGCCGTTAATATTTTGGGTTAACATACTCTTTGCGTGTTCGTACAATACTACGCCAGAAACCCTGAAAAATATTAAATTGCCTGTGCAATTCGTTTTTTCTCCTCCTTGCCGTTTTACATAGGTATTATGTTCTCTTTTGATAAAACACTCCTCAATTATGTAGTGAAGCTTTTCAAGTTTACTTTATTTTCCGTAGAAATCATCTCATGTATCAAGTAAGTCTACCTACTCTTGAAGAAATTTTTTTTTCCATTTGGGTGTTTGGGTTTACTTTTCTTTTTACATAATACTTCCAACACAAATTTTTCGATGTGTGGTTTGTTCTTATAGCCTCTTATAGCAAGTTAATTCTCGCGATGAATAGAATATTTGTCGAGTTATATTCTCGAAACTCAAAAATTAATTTCATACAAACTTTATTTTTGGATGGAATATCATAATATGATATTATGATATTTCATAATACGCGCTCCAGAGGACAGCTAGTGGACCCCCGTCTGTGTGAAAGATCGATTATCACCTCCTATTTCAGCATATATTTCCTCGATGCTTTCGCTATCTTCTTTCTTCTTCTTAAGGTATATTTTCGAAACCATTTGGTTGAGGGTTTTTAAAAGGAGAAGCTTGATGAGGGCAGAAAAAGTATAAATTTTTTCTTGCCGAATAAATATTTATTTTCTTGCCGTAAATCGGCAAGAATGACTTCGTTATGGACAACTTTTTCGGACTGAACTTCAAGTATTTCAATCCGACATATGTTCGTTAAGCCATTTTTTGATTTTTTGAACGATTGAATAGAACATGTCATTGTAGAAATCAAGAAAGAGAGAGCGAGAATTCAACAAAAACACAAAACATGGCGAAATCACAACAAAAAATCGCAGAGAATCAAGAAGTAAACAGAACTGATGAGTTTTCATCATCTTCTTCTTTTTTCTAATCTTTCTGAGTCATGGATACTATAATCTAGATACAGACATCTAAAAAAATAGATGTGAAAAAGATGAAGTGAGTTGAAGCCTGCGGAATGTTGCGACACCAAGAGGGAACAATAATAACTTCAGAAAATGGCGTCTCCTGAAAAACGATGTTTTTCAGCACAAATGCCTCATTATCTTCGTTATTGTACAACTCATACCCTCAATTGTTTTCTTTTTTCAGAATGTTCGTAAAAACCTAATACACAAACTGTGCCATGGATTTTGCTTATTTTTTACAACACCAGATAAGTTTTAATGCTTTTCGAAGATCCTAAGCCTAATTTTGAAGTTTTTTTCAAACTCCCTGCAATTTTTCCTACTCATCATTCAGAAATTCCCTTGGCTCCATCTCCATCTCTAATAATATACTCAACATAAAAAAATAGGATGATAGGTTGAATAGAAGCTGAGAAAACGGGGCATGAAACTGACAACTTTTCAAGGGGATTTCATCAGTCCGGAAAAATTACCAACTACCATTGAGTCATCCGCGTGTGGAGAAGGTGCCTACCGTCAGACTGATGATGAGTATGAAAGACAATACAAACCACACTGTGAACACTATCAAAGAACATCAGGTTCTGTTTCTGAATCCTTTTCCAAAACTGGTTCACGAGATTCCGTGACAAAATCAAATTCCGTAGGGTCTCAGGTAATAGTTAGAGGTGAAAACTGTCTTTAAACCGATCACTCGAATCTGACGAAGAATCTGAAAGAAGAGGAATCGGACAACTCCGATATATATATACTAGGTTAGTACTTATCAAGTTGTTGAGATCCTATCGAAGATTGATCAGAAAAGCTTGTGTCTTCGACTAAGAGGTGGATGTGGCTCACGTATCGATGTTCCCTTTGGCTCTCAAGGGCGCTCGGTTTAACTTTCGTGATCGCCCTCCGCCTCCCTTGAGGCTCTCAAGGTAATAGTTTGTTGTTCAACTACCCAAGCGAGTTGGGACCTTTATCGGATACATTAATCACGAGGTTGCTCACTCGGAGCCTAAAGGACCAAGTGTTTGCCCAATTGAGCCCAATTAGTGATTAAATCGACGTTTCGTGCCATTGACGCCCAGTGGTGAGAGTCCCGCCTTGGAGAAATTAACTGTAGTAAGAGTCTGGATCAGGAACTATTTATCAAACGCTGACACGTTTTCGGAACGTCCAAAACCGGGAAAACTCTCTGAAGAATGTACATCAATCAGACCAACCTGTTGCCAATGCTATCGACATTATTGAAAAGGCTAATTAATACCTTCGTTCTACCACGTCAATTAACCAACTACCAGTTTGGGTTCAGAAAGAGCATTCAAAAAAGCGCACATTCAAAAAACATCGGACGTAATAGAACGAGTACTCCATGTAAAGACTCAGCAACCTTCCTTCCCAGAAAATGCAATCAAAATCGGACAATAAGTTCGAATAGTTTTCCCCGTTACAAGGATTTAATTGTTCAGAAAATTGTTCAGAAATTATGATTCGGAGAACGTTTTTTTAAACCTTAAAAAGTCAAAACAATGCTTTCTGTGCCTTATCAGGCTCGGAGGCAAAATGGAATACACTCTGAATAAAAACAGATAAGGTGCAGCAGAAGCGAAAGGTCCAAAAAAGTAGGGAATACATTTCTTCACAAACATGATCATATTTAATTTCACAGAGAAGTAAATTTTAAACCATTTTGGCTAGGGATATTTGGAAGGAACATTTTGGTTTATTATTTGAAAATTTATTACATGAAAATCAAGGCCTTGAAATTGACATTAGGTAGCCTCTTCGCATGCGCAAACGTTATATCCTTGTAACAGCCAGAACACTTACATTTTTCATCCGAATTTGATGAAATTTCCTAGGATTGTTCAGATTGGCGTGTAGATGGTCCTCTATGAAAATAATCTCCCCCAGAATAATAGTAGTTGCTGCTCATGCGCAAACTTGAATGCCTTGTAACATCCTTAACTTAACTACATTTTCCATCCAATTTCGACGAAATTTCTCAGGACTGTTCAGATTAGCGTGTAGATGGTCCCCTACGAGGGTAGTAGAAGGTACATAGAGATTGATGTTTTGAGATTAACTACTATGCATCAGATCATCTGTACAATCGGGTTATTGATACGAGGAAGCTATGTGCTACACCCACTTGGCAGACGTTTTTCAATAGTGCGCTAGCTCGAAAACTCTCGAAATGAAGGTATTGTTTTTCCACCAATTTTAAACAGTATTGAATTTTTAGAATTTTTCGAGACCACGCGGAGCTCTGTAGGACAAACCGTTCGCTCCCTACAAGAACTTAAGGGCTGGACTTACGATAAATCAGAATCACGAGCGTGAATTGAAAGAGGCCTAATCTCCGTTCAACTTTCAGCTGACCAAAATGCGATCGTTGTCCGTTTCTTCGAGTTGGACTTAGTTCTGCGTCCTTAGTAACCAGTAATCGAATATCGTAATAATTATCGTATAATAATAATAATTCCTAAGATCCCTGTTTCTTCGAAGTGAGTATGAATCGTTTATTTCTTCCAAATAAACTTGATTGTGAAGTAGGTATGTCGTAGGTAGACAGTAACCATGGCTGAGGTAGTGACAATGAAAAAGCCGTGTTCTTTGCAGACGAGTGATCCTTATAGAAAAATAATAAAATAATAATAATAGCGTTTTTTAGAGAGAGTAAAAAATGTTTCTGGCTTTGAATGACTGTTCGATTATGGTGCTACAAGGATTTGGGTACTTATGTACTTAAGTAATAGAGTGATTCCATTAAGGTGTAAAGTTTTGAGTCAGTATACAGGGTGTAAGCCTAACTGGTCTGCCATACGGTACCAGTCGATTCTACAACTAATTTGCAACAAAAAAATGTCCCTTAGCAATTTTCGTTTAAACCCTTCGTTTTCGAGTTATTTCAACTTTAAACTTTTTTTTCGTGATTTTGACCTTATGTCATTAAATCGGTCATAACTCCTTTAATTTGCTGTGTAAATTACAATTTGAGGATACCGTTGGAAAGAGCATTAAATTTCCTATCGGATAGATGCCTTAACTTTTTTTTGAGTCAAGGATTAAAACATGAAAAAGTCCTCTAAAAAGAGAATTTTACGTAATTTTGGAAACCTCGGATTTTTTCAATCTCAAATTGAACTACGAGAACCCATACTTTTTCAAGATGCAAGAACAGTGAAAACTGCGCCAGAATTTCAGCTTTCCAATGGTATAATCAAAACATATTCTACAACCTTCTTTAGGGAAGAAATTCGTGTTTGAACGCGGAAAAACGTGCATTTTTTCAACGAAATCGGCGCTCTGGCCTCCTGTTTCCGGAGGCCTCGTGGTCTACTGCGGCGCCCGCCCACCCACTGCCATCGTCCGACCCCTCAGATCAACTAGGCGGAGCGCCGATTTCGTTGAAAAAATGCACGTTTTTCCGCGTTCAAACACAAATTTCTCCCCTAAACACTGTTGTAGAATATGTTTTGATTATACCATTGGAAAGCTGAGATTTCGGTGCAGTTTTCGCTGTTCTTGCATCTTGAAAAAGCATGGGTTCTCGTAGTTCAATTTGGGATTGAAAAAATGCGAGGTTTCCAAAATTACGTAAAATTCTCTTTTTAGAGGACGTTTTCATGTTTCAAACCTTGACTCAAAAAGATGTTAAGGCATCTATCCGATAGGAAATTTAATGCTCTTTCCAACAGTATCCTCAAATTGTAATTTATACAGCAAATTAAAGGAGTTATGACCGATTTAATGACATAAGGTCAAAATCACGAAAAAAAAGTTTAAAGTTGAAATAACTCGAAAACGAAGGGTTTAAACGAAAATTGCTAAGGGACATTTTTTGTTGCAAATTAGTTGTAGAATTGACTGGTACCGTATGGCAGACCAGTTAGGCTTACACCCTGTATAATCACCACTCCAGAGGAAAGAATGGACAAAACTCAATCTCGTACCAGCTCGCCACACTCGTCCTATTGGGCAGTGATATCTGAGAATGGACGAGAGAGTCATGAATATTTTCTGCATGGGTCACCCATCGGCCTGAGTTGCGAAGCTTGTAACAAAGTAAGCATGGCAACTCGATTCACCAGGCTGACTAAGGTAATCAACACTGTGCCACGATAACATAGATTTATCCCCATGTAAATGGATGACACGGGAGGCGCAGAGGCACTGGCTGAAGCCCCCACCATCCGAAAGAGCACATTTGTTACTACGCCTGCAGTTCGGATGAGCGAAATGGCTTATCTAATCTGAATGCTAAACAGCGGTTTCCTCTCTAGCGACGATGAAGAGAGGAGTCTGGACTCACATCGATACTAGTACCTAGCAACCATCCACAGATTATCAAAAGCTTCTTTTTAAATTTTAATGTTGAAATATTCAAGTTTGAAATTTTAATGTTTCAAAAATTTGAATCAAGTATTATTTGAGTTTGAAATGGTCTTGTTTCTTTCAACAACGATGGCTATCCCTACGTATCGTGTTCAGGTATGGGAATTAGTAAGAGTGAGGATTTATAGAAGCTCTTGAGGTCTCATCTCAAGAGGTAGTTTTGGTTACCAACCGCAACCTCTAAATATTTCTTCCATCTGTCGACGGGTGTTTTTCCTCTCATTTTACATTGTCAGTAAGTAGCTTCATTTTAACCCTCCGGTAGTCCCGCGTATCTCTGAAAATAACCCGCGCTGTACCATGATACCGAAACTACAAAACTGACAATGTAAGGTTAATTGTTGGCAAGAAAAATTGGGAATAAGCCACAAATAAATAGACCTGTAGAGAAGGGGGGGACACTGGAATTAAAATTAGGAAACAATTAGAAGAGAAAAAAAGCTGCAAAAGCTCCTATAAACATATGGATGTAAAAAATATATGGATATGAAAATATTTTGATAGAATTTCGCTTCAGCCAAACTCATTATTTGTGATTTGAAAAATTTATTTCTCCAAGAAAATTTTTTTTCTAGTCGAATCAGTGTCATTACTTACTTATGATAAAAAAATATCGATTGGAACGTTTTCAAGGACTTGGGCATTTATAAGTTGGGTATGCATAAATATTGACAATTTGATTTTGCTCCAGGGCCTGGATTACCATTTCACAGCCCTGCAAACATTTCTTCGAACTGTCTCAAATTATTAAATGATAAGTAGGTTAGTGAGTCAAAGTAATGAGGGCTGTATTGAGAACCAATTAATTTTTCAGACTGAGATAAATGTATTCAAATGAAAAGATCAAACTCCAGGTATCTTAATCTAATGCTAGTGGAAATAAACTGGTAGAAAAATGTGATGGATGTAGCTGGAATGAGGAGCTTCTCTTAATATTGTTTAAAAAATATTAATGGGATTCTTCGCACAAATTATAAAAAATGAACCTTCTTAGTTTACACAAATATAAAATAAAATGAATATAATATGATGGGCAGTTCTCGTCAAGTGATGAAGGAAGACCCCAACTTCCTTCACCTTTTACTCTGTCGACGTTGAAGAGAAAGAATCCTTGATCCCCCACGTCTGAACAACGCGAATCTGTCAAGAACATGGCAAATATACGAATTTATGATACAATTTCCGTTACTATTGGGCCCCCCCTTTGACAGGGTGAACACTTTTGTGTTCTACCTTTGAAGGATCGATACTGCTAATTTTCAACAATAATGTTTCATAGCAATTTGTTTTCAATCCTACGTTTTGTTGACTATTTTAATTTTAATATATTTTGTGTGTTTTCGACCTTATATTATTATCACTAAAATTATCATAACTAAGTTTAGCGTTAAAAAATGTAAAAATACAGGCTCTGTTGGTTAAATTCCCCATCTCCTTCATGCTAAACAAAAATATTTTGAGAAGATCTGAAATCCAGAAAGGATTTTAGTGACAAAATATTTCAAAAGAGTCCTATTTAAAATTTGAGTCCATTGCAATGGCTTTTCCTTGAAAATTCCTCGAAAATGATTTTGAACTAGTTTTAGCGAATTTTCGAAGGAAATGAAGCTTTTGCAATGGCCTCAATGTTTTAAAAAACTTTTCCCACAATTTTTGTTCCAAGGAAATCTCCTTAAGAACATTTTAAAACGTTTTCTGGAGTTGAACAATATTTTTTACATATCAACATATTATAAGTCTAGTTGGCCAACCAAAATATACTTGATATTCATGCCATCGATTTACGCAAGTATTAATGTCCCTGAATAATGCGTATTTTCTTTTGCAACTCATTGTTAAAAATAATGATGACTTTTCATGGTGTTCCAGATGATCATCATGATGGTGACGGTCGTGGTCGTCTTCACTATTTGTTGGCTGCCTTACAACTTCCTTCTGGTGAGACTTTAAAAAAAATTCTTAAGAATATTTATGTAATAAATTGATTTTTAATAGCTGGAACCCACAACTGAGCGTATTCATTAAGGTACGAGCTTCCGTCGTTCTCAAGCCTAAAAGGTTGAGTTGAGAATAAACGAGAAACTCAAATCTCTTTCTCTCAACCTTTTAGGCTTAGGAATCACGAAAGCTGGTAGGTACTAACCTACTTTTAATAAGTAGACATATTTCGTATTTTCGGTAGAAATTTTCGGCTGAATACCTGTGGTTCGGTGGAAGTAATGGTTCAGCCGGTGGGTAACAAAGAGGCAACTACCTACATAGAAATTTCGCTTGCAGGTTTTTAAATTCTAGATTATCATCTAGATTTTGGGATAAGGTACCACATTTTACTTGGCATTTTATCATTAAAATGAAAAAGTATAAAAGGATGAGGAAGGGATCGTAGAGCATCAATTTTGGTTCAATATTTGGGGGAAAAATCTCGTCCATTTGATATCTTAGTGATAATATTTATAAATGTTTCCAAATGAATGATAATAATAATCTCGTTATTCAATTTCCTTTTTACAAGGTAAGAATGCGTCGATATATAGGATTTTCAAGTCTGATTCGGAATTTTTCAGAACAATTTCGGAAATTTCCAAACATATTCAGAATTTTCCAAACCATATTTAGAATTTTCCAATCCAGTTTCAGAATTTTCCTATTCAATTTCAGAACATTCCAAGTCAAATACAAAATTTTCCAAACCACTTTAATCTTTTTCCAAACCAAATTAATCTTTTTCCAAGCCAAATTATGATCAAATTCTAAAATTGAAGTGAAAGATTCTGGGAACGAGCCTTGCTCCTGGTAAGTGATCTCTTCACACATTTTAATATTTTGCGGTTTTCCTTGGTACCTAAAATCCATTCTCATTTCATCTCGGACCTATATACGATTAAAGAGTTAATCGATGTAAACCAAACTCCGTTTTGTTATTGGACCCAATTCATATCTATATTATAATTATTCAATTAATAAAATAAAATTATATTTTTTGAATCATTGGGTAGAAATACGAGCTGGTTATTCCATCAGAATATTTCCAACTCTATTTCAAATTGTTTTGGAAAAATCTGAATTTGACTTGGAAAATGTTGTATTGACTTGGAAAGTTGTGAAATTGAATTGGAAAGTTCTGAAACTGGATTGGAAAATTCTGAATTTGGTTTGGAAATTTCCAAAATTGGTCAGGAAAATTTCGAATTAGACTTGAAAATTTCATAGATACAATAGTTTGGTATAAATAGAACTTAGAAACTTAGGTACAATAGGTAGGTATAAATATGAGTTAGAAGCTTAGAACTTTTAGTGTGTTAGGGTGCGGGAGCACGGATGAACTAACCGATAAAGTAAATTGAGCTAAATGGTAATGACTCCTCTTGAGTTCACACTATCCCATGATACCTATGTAATAACCCATTTATAAAGGTCGGGAGACAACACAGACAATCTAGATGACCGAAGAACAGGCTAGATGGCGGATTTACACCAGTCTTACGGTTATTTTGCCTAACTATTTAGTTGTAATATTGGTAATTTTACGTTCATTCTCACTCCTTAGAAGTGACACTAATTTGGCTTCAGAGTCCTTAGGATTGGTAGTTTGGGGTAACTCTGCTCGTCCACTCATCTGTTCAACAGGGGTACCTTTCAATAGAACCCTCTAGAATGGGGAATTTGCCTCAATTTTAGATTCTGGAATTTCAAGTCAAATCCTATTATAGGGCCCTAGAATAACGTTTAACACAAGGAATAACCAACGGGAAAAAATTACCGTAGGAGAAAATGACTAAACAAGTGAACCTCTGTTACAAAACACTGCGAAAATCGAGGAGTATTGTTGACGTCATACGAAAAAAAAAAAAAAAAACGACGCGAATACAACGACAACAGACAGAGTTCTAGCACCGCGACACAAAACGATCCAGTGAAATGGCTACTCGAATAATGTGATTCAAATCTTGAAACTAAATAAGAGAAGATGAAGAATAATAATGCTTGATAAACTAGTAGATAGATTCGTATTGTAAAAAAGTGAGTAATATTGTTTTTATTTTTAATATTGTGTTTGGGTTCTTCCTGCCAGTTCGTGGCGCACTCTTGTGCGCACTACTCGGAAGGTGAAAGTTCGTGTATGTTCCGCTTCTGTGGTAAGCGCCACAGAACCTCCTTTGAAGTCAGATTGGTAGAATATCCGTCACGTTTCAAACATGGCTGCCTCTTACACATTGCCACCACATTTAAAATTTCCATCTTCCTTAAATTCTCTAATTTTTTTGGATGCGTTTTCGAGCAGCTCACTATGGTTTTATTCCATAAAAACAAACCCTCATTCGAAAAAAAAAAAAAAAAATGTGAGGCAAATTCCCCATTGACTCTAGAGTCTAGAGAACAAATTGTCAACCAAATAGTCATTACTTGCACATTATTACAGTCCAATGTAGACATAACGCCGAGTGCAAACGTCCAAAACAGCACTACTAAACACAATTTTGGTGGGCGTCGGTGGTCTAGTGGACAGTGTACCGGACTGCGGTGATAAGATGAGGACCGTCTAGCGGGGACGCGCGTTCGAGTCTGGTCGTCGCAGAAAGTTTTCTGTCTATTAGACGATCGGCAATCTCTCGTTCCAACCCAGGGCGGTGATGTTTGGGAAGCCATGAGCGAAATCATCAGAACAAATTCTGATCTCCCCTTAGGGAGACAGCTGATGACGTCCGCGACGCCAAGAATGGCAGTCGGACGAAAATTCAACCTGAAATGGTTGCTTACTTTACTTTACTTTACTTTACTTTACTAAACACAATTTTGAGGATTTTCAGTTGCTATTACAAAATTATACAATCGGATTCATCCAAAAATTACCAACATAAATTCGCCGTCCAATTACTTCACCTTCGTATTGTTCTCTTTGTGGCAAACGATGAGTGTCGAACGTCTTGTAGACTTTCGAACATCGTATTTTGAATCAACTCGCAGGATTTCAAACGCCTCGTCAGTCACTTTGGGCAACATTTTCAGAAGCTATGTTACGGTACAAAGTTCAATAACGACAACCAAAACAGAGATTTTAAATTTAATCACCCCAGCGTCATTGAACGCTGCAAATTATTATATAACGGTTTATTATTTTTCTGTATGGATAACTCAAATACAAGGAACACGGCTTTTCAATTATTAGTATCAGATACTGTAAGCAGATTCTGCTTATCATATCATCACTCAAGATTCACAAATAACTTTACTTTGACAGCAAATCATCGCTCTCTGAAGTTTTTAGTGTCTAATTATTCATATCAAAATTTGGTTCAAAAAATAGTTTTCTAAAGAAACACAACTGAGTTACAAAAAACTCTATGCAAAAAAAGGAAAAATTATATCAGCTGAATTTTGAACGGATATTTGGCATATTTTTGTCAGTCAGCTTTAATTTTTTGCTATCTACGCCCGTATTATTGCTTAATCATTCATCTTGACTTCTAGTCCTGATAGCGAGTGAACGGTTGGTCCTGTAGAGCTCTATGTGGTCTCATTCGATTCTAAAAATGCAATACTAATTTAAATTGAAGAAAAAAACAATACCTTTAAATCGAAAGTTTTTGAGCTGGGGTGTTTTGAAAATGTCATCCCTTTCATTCTCCACTTCTTAAGAGTGACTGACTCCAGGGGAAAACTGCTTCACTTCGTAGGAAAAACTAGGAGTAAGTGCTCCGTTGAAGAGGGATACTGCTGCACTACTATGTATGACCTACTTCTCAGGACAGAAAACCTCACGTCTGGGTGAAGCAAGAAGTGTCCAGCTACACACCTTCAAATTTATTAGCTGAGGGAAAAATAAGGCAGTTATTTAGTTTTAAGCGTGAAAATTAAGAAGCTAGATAAGAATAGATAGTTAGGTCAGGGAGCCCTGTGCTTATAAAGGGCTGCTCAGGCCACCTTCTCAGGACCAGGAGAATTCCCAAACGTTTGTTATGGCCCAAGAAATTCCCAGGTCATGGTCCTCTAGCTTCATGGTTTTGCATCTTCCATTATTAAATTTATTGGCGTAATAGATTTTAGATCAGATTAAACGGTTTTAACAGTTTCCAGACACGGGATGTGTTAAAATGTCTTAATTAAAAATCTACCCCAATTAATCATTAAAACATAAAAAAATAATTTCCAAAAATAATTTTAAAAAAATTATTAAGCTTATTTGATCTGATAACATTTGCACAGTTATATTATCTTGAGTGAGTTAGCTTGAGTAAACATTTTGTTGAAGTGAATGTTTACTCTAGCTTAGATGATATGGAAGATAGATCGATCTGATCTAATAGTGTGCCCATCTCTCAAAGACCTGTTACAAATTCAAATTGTTTTGTCAGCTTATTTCAGAGGCTTATGAGAGCGTGATGGAATGGGGTGGCCTGGCCTACCTGTACTTCGCTCTACACTGGCTGGCTATGTCTCACGCCTGCTACAACCCACTCATCTACTGCTGGCTCAACGCGCGATTTCGAACGGCTTTCTGTGTCGCCCTCAAGAAACTCAGATGCAAGAGGAAGCCACCTCAGGATCAGTTGCTGCAACGCATCAACACCTGCACGACGTACATCAGCATGCACAGAGCCAAGCATCGCAGCAAAAGCAGCTTCTTCGAACAGCAGATTTAAAGATGCGTTTTGTAATAAAACTGCCATATCATCACCATTACTTTGGGCATCCGGTCCTTGCGGCTTACATTGTCAAATTCTTCAAACACATCGGAAATAATTTTAAATGACATTTTATTGACAAGATGAAAGATTTACCACGATGCGTTGACAACATGAATAAAAGTAGAGATATTTCTGAAAAATCAATTTCGGAGATTGAGTGGGTGCTTCATCTCAAGACTATCTCGGTTGGTGAGAGTGAATGTACGTGACTATTGAATTTGAGTAATTAAATAATGGAAATATCTTGTACCGGAATGAAAGATTCTCGATTTCTTCTGATTTTCAAGAAGGTGCTTTTTGATCAGAAATAATAAAAAGTGGATTGCACAAATAGAGTTCCAAGACGAACGAAGCCTTCTTATAAAATTATCCCCTTTTTATTCCATAAGCGAGAAACTAAGTATGAAAGCATGTTGTTCATTTACAACGTGATTTTGTTCCTTTTCCAGATTATTTCAAACAACTCTGTAGAGATGTTGAATTAAACCAAGAGGTGCTCGTGAGAGCGAAAAATCAATTTTAATTGCAGAATCAGTTATTCAAATCACAGTTAAATTAGTTCAAAATTCGTTATTTCGGATAGACTAAAGAGTCGATAAAATCAAAAGCGTTCAAGAAACTCTACTATATCAAATTTGTGTAGAACAAAGTTTATCCTTCCTTTGACTACTAAGCTGCTCTGCCTACCTTCGGTAGTGAGAAGCAAAAGCACGAAGATTAGAAGCTAAATCAGGCGAGTTTCAACTGGGGGAAACGGGACGGAAAGACAACCCAACTGGGATCAGCTTTTGAGTCGAACTGGGTGAATGATGAATATGAATTTTACTGACGTGAACATTTCATCGACAACATCACCAACGTTAACGGTTCATAGTTATATATTAATTTCATCAGTTCGTATTAATTTATTTGATTTAGTATGTATCTTGCAACTTCAACAACTTAGTGCGTGGATTTTTTTGACATAGATGTGGCTTTTGGCTGGAGTCGAGGAATTTTTGTTCCTGTTGATTTTACGTCTGAAATGATTTTACCATTCCAACGACGTGACGAAATACCTTAAAAAACCACAATAACCCTAAAATTCTCAAAATTTTACGTAAATGCCCTTTTCCTGTTAGTGCCGTGTGAAGGAAAAACAGCTTAAGACTGAAACTGAAAACGGATCAGCTTCGGAACAGGTAGAACAATTTGAAAGAAGAACAGCTCAACTCTAAATTTTCTTAAAAAAGAAAATGTCCACAACCACAAGATAAACGCTTGCATACGAGTCTGCAACACATTGAAACATTTTCATGCCCCCCCCCCCCCTCCCCTCCCGAGACATCTGGGAGCTCGATTTTCGACTCAGCTGATCTGGGAGCTCGAATTTCGACTCAGCTGATCTGGGAGCTCGAATTTCGACTCAGCTGATCTGGGAGCTCGATTTTCGACTCAGCTGATCTGGGAACTCAATTTTCGACTCAGCTGATCTGGGAGCTCGATTTTCGACTCAGCTGATCTGGTAATATCAAACTGTAAAGTACCTACCTAACTGTAAAGTACCTACCTGTAAAGTACCTAACAACTTCACTTCTGATGGTCATAATCATCATTGTGGCGACTTGGGACAAATTTCGTCGCATCAAATTTCGTTGCAACAAATTTCGTTGCATTAAATTTCGTGACGATTTTTTTTTTTATGTGCCATGTGAAAGACATGAAAATGTCAAAAAAAAAACTCTTCAAACGCACATAATTTTTCTTGGTCGGTTCCAAAAGTTCATTATAGAAAATAATAAACCAAAACGTAAAAACCACCGCCTTCTCACGTTAAGGACCCTTCCTCCATGAAGCAGTTCATTTGAGATTGGCGTTATGATGACCCCTCAAGCATCGGATCTATAAAATCTTGATATGAATACAAAATTTGTATTATTTAACACAACATCTATATACATAAAACGCCAACCGTACGTACGTACGTACATATGTCGCCCGAGCGTGGGGGTCCCGGGTTCGATTCCAGGCCGCGACATCAAATTTTTTTTTTTTACATATCTACAATTTTTTGCCTGCTTTTAGCAGGCTTTTCAGCTAGTTATTTAATAATGTACCATGTGCCACTCCCACTTGGCAGTTCTGTTAAGCTTTGTCCTCCTTCACCCCAGATTAATGGCATTAGGACGCCCAATTCTTACTGTGGGACGTCTTAAATATTCAATATGAAAATCGCGGTAAGTACACAAAAATGCTTGAAGGGTGACGTTTTTGCAATTTTGAGCGACTACTTGGAACTATGTTTGGACCCTCTGAAAAGGGCGAATTCTAAAATAACCTGACACCAATTAGATTTCTTTCAGTCAACCCGTCGACACATGGCACTACTTCAGTCCATCTTAACCTCAATGAATCAGTATTCCGTTGAATTTTCAAAATTTTAACTTTCCACAATGTCTCACAGAGAATGGTTTTCGCCGATTAAAACCCAAATCTTACCTACCACAGGGCACTATTGCCAAAGGGGATATGGGATCCACATCCAGTTCGATTGCACCTTTTGGATAGGCGTTTCCCTGAATTCCCCTGCCCTTCAGACAAAGTGTCCTCTTAGCCCAGTTCGAATACGCTAAAAAAAATGGCACCTCTACAAAATCTTGATTTCTTCGATGATAGTTACTCACTTTCGAAGAAGGTTTTATAAATTAAAAATGAATCGAATACCTACGTGAAATAATAAAGAATACCTTCCATTCCAGAACCGACGCGATATAACAGCAGTCTCAAAATTGCGATGGCTCGGGGCAAGAAGTGAACGAGATAGAAATCCCACATTATTATTTGTTATCTTTCTCCGAGACTTAATCCCGCCAGCATTTTCTCGAGAGCCACCCTTCATCGATGAACGCAAAAAGTCGTAAGGCGTTTCGATCATTGTAAATTAAATATTTCCAGAATCTTTACTATTAAAACAACGGAGAATAGGGTAGGGTGGGATTGGGGTTTTTTAATATGAATAGGGTTTCTGTATTGACAATAACGCAGAGACTCGGTATAAAAATCATATAAAAGTTGACTAGTGCAAAGTTTTAAAAAGACACCCAGTGGATTTTTTTCAATTTCAGAAATACAAACATGCTCCACATGAGTATTACATGTTGGGTAACACTCATTTAGTTTTAAAAAATAAATAAATAAATATAAGGACGAAATAAATTCATTTTCTTCAAGAGGACACATAAACAAGAAGACACATCATCCTTATTCAGGAGCCATTGACTAGAAAAAAATCTGTGCAGGGTTTTCCCGAATGGACTGGCACAACGCACGGGTACCAAAAACATGAGTCACAGTAAAATTCATCCATATCCTTCAAGCCTTTTCGGAAAACAAAGTTTGAAAAAGAGGTACATCTTGTTGGAGACCTCAAAACCGAATTACCAGTAATAATTAGGGGTCGGTGTCACTACGAAAATGGGTATGGTAGGTAACGGTAGCATCAAGTGACTTAGGTCAATAAACCATGATGGGTACCTACATCACGGTTTTGTTTATCTCCTCACTAAACCCAGAGAAAAAAGCGAGAAAACGGTTCTTTTTATAACCCCAACCACCGGGAAAGTCTCAAGTTGCATATTCGGAACTTCTAACCGGACGTGGAGACGATATTTTTCTCCGTTGTAGGAAACGTGGTGTGGAAAAAGGAAACGTCTTCGCCAACTAAGAGAGTCGTATATTTTGACACTTCTATCTCGGAGTTGGGAAGGAAGCTTGGTGTAGTCAGGATTTCCGTATTCACGAAGGGGATGTATACAGTGACCCGAAATCTTGTTCTCATAAGAATGCTAACGGCTGTGGAGACAAGTATCACTGTAAAAGTCACGGAGGTCTCTTGCAGAGTTTTAAACCCTTCGAAGATGACAAAATGAAGAAGGAAAAAAAATCAAAATCATCATGTGGTGAAGGTCAGTCTGTCTGCTCACTTTATGTTGGGCAAATGTAGCAACAATCATGTTTGCATTTAGATGGAATGTTTGAAGGTTGTGCGGGTTTATCCCGTTTGTAACATCATCTCTTCTCTGACTTTGATTTTCTTCCCTGCAATATCCATTATTATAATTATAACGATCTAAATATACGATTGGGTTTGTCTACTAAGCATTGATGGATTCCAATATGGCTACTCATAAATGTCATCGCAATGATTTGATTAAAAAAATGCAAAAAAACTTTCAATACAATCAAAACACAAACTCACAGCGCTGTTGAATGAGCCACATCAGAGACCAAACTTGTTCTAGATTTTAATTTTTTTTTATCCTCAGTAGGCGTAAAATAGTGCATTCACTCTCACCTTGCTGGAAATAATAAACGTTAAAAAATACTCCTAAAACGTAGTAGGTTGACGGCATGGTTAGTTGATAAGTAATTGAATATTTTGACATTTATACAACTTTATTTTACGTTATTGTATTACGGTTTAATGGTGCTCTCAAACGTTTCAAATATGAAATCACCTTTCATTGTAAATACGTAGTTTTAAGATTATAAACGTGTTTAACATATCCAGTATAGAACTGCTATCAGTCTGGTAGTCAGCCTGTAAACTCGGTAAGAAGCTGCAAGAACCACTAAGTATGAAGGGGTATGTAAATGTGTAATACTCGATATGGTGGATTATTTTCGTGTGTTTATCGAGGCATACTCTCAAATCGGTTTTTGTCTCTGATTAACCATTAATTATGTTTTACTTTTTATAAATGATTTTTGAAGCATTTTTGGAGGTATAACATGAATTTGTCTAAAACATCAAGAGCTTATAGCTGTAGTTACTACTTGCTGGTTAAAAAGACCTATACTGATTGACCGTTCATCAACAACTGGAGGACGATTAGACCTCCTATAAAATAAAAAATGGGGGATCTGGTGTAGCCATGGTCGCTGCGGCGCGCGTTCTTTAGTGACGATGTTCTGGCCGTCTTTTGCGGGGGTCGTGCGTTCATGCGTCCGCGGCTCATTGCCCCCCTCGAACCAACCCAGGTGAGCCAACGGGAAGCCATGAGCAAAATCGTCAGGATAAATTCTAATATTCCCTATGACGTCCGCGACGCCAGGAATGGCAGTCGGACGAAAATCCTACCTGAAATAGTTGTTTGCTTTACTTGACTTACTTTACTAATGAAAAATGGAACAGTACTCACTTGGTACATGAACTGATTCGTTCTCATCAGTACAAACACCAAGCAC
The DNA here is from genome assembly GCA_009739505.2 of Apolygus lucorum. Classification (NCBI taxonomy): domain Eukaryota; kingdom Metazoa; phylum Arthropoda; class Insecta; order Hemiptera; family Miridae; genus Apolygus; species Apolygus lucorum. The sequence continues at coordinate 11,095,926 of CM019181.2, read as the reverse complement.
TACTAAGTGAAGAATAGATAACCCTGTTATAATACATAATAAAATATAAATAAATAAATAAAGTAAGGACTAATGTACGGAACTTTTTAATTTTTTCTTCCATCTTTCTAGTAAAGCGATATTTCCAGTGCTCGCGGTGTTTAATTTATAATCCCCTCTTCAAAATCGTATACGTCAAATTTCGTATTTTATTAATTCCCACAATAATTTTGTAGGTGCCTCGATAAATATTCGTGAAATTTGTCTATGGTTGGTTTGCATCACTCCAGTGTTATACTAATCGGTTATTGTAAAAATATTGAAGACCCTACATGGGTTGATTGGTTCTTATCTCTCGATGGCTTGAAAAATATAAGTCGAACAACTACATTTTAAACACTTATCAAGTTTTCCTATACGATCCTACTATTTCGTAAGAGTAAGATGTACATTTCTCTCTTCGTCCCAACTTTCCATTTTACGAAGATCTCCTAAATTACCTTCCCGATAAAATCGAATGGAAAACAACGTAACCCGGCGTTTTTCTTTCAAAATATTTCAATTGATGTTGAAATACTTAACCTGCATAATATAATCATCAGAGATGGCTGTGACTTAGCAAGGAAAAAGAACAGTTACCACAACGTAATTCGCTTCCCATTAGAATATTGATGTCTTCGCAGTCATAGTGGGCCTCCATTTTCGTAAAAATTACCAAAGTTTCGTGTTAAAGAATCAATGTATAACTCATGTTTGGTTCTTTCTAGAATGTATTTTAATTACTTAATTATAGTAATGACCGTTTGAATGAACAAATTGGACCAAAAACCAATTTAAACTTTTTGTATGTCAATTTGAACGTGTAGCAATATACTCCAAACTTTAGACGTATTGGTCGACTATGCGTTATTGGTCATCTCAACTTTACTCTGTCAACATTTGAATACTGTTGAAAAATTTTTCAGAAGTTTGAATTGCCGGGTCAAATCGTGAGTCAAATGTGTCATTTGAATATACTGTAGGTAGTTGACTCATGAATACATTAATAGTTTGTAAGTTATTTTTTACCACTAAACTAGGTACCTACTGTGTTATTACTCACAGGTATTTTGGTGTTTTAAAAGAAATATATCGGATGAGTTGATTTATTTTTTGATAAATGCATGTAAATAAATGCATTGTTGATTATTATTACCAAGTTATATTCATCTTAATAAGTTCCTATATTAGTTTGTACATAGTACTATGTTAATAATCCGTAATATCGATCCGTTTATTTATAGGAGTTCGAAGATTTGGTTTTTGTGGAATGAGAACTCTCTGTCCACTGTTCCACGAAAAAAACCTATGATGATAAAGGATTTATTTTTACATTCAGTGCCACATTTTACATTCAGAAATTCCAATAAATTAGTTTATATTCAGCTCCAATCAGTATGTGTTAAAAATCAACAGAAACAACGTAGGTGCGGAGTTTTCACGAAGTTGTTTCTTCGTACAAACCGTCGTTTATTGCTAAATTCTCCACTTGAACTTACAAAAACAGGTAGAAAATAATGGCCTCCCTAATAATTTTATTCCAGGCCTGTTATTCTTATGAAGTGATACTAAGATTGGTAAGCTTAGTCAAGTATTATATTTTTGAGTAATTATCAATCAAGAGGTTCATTTTACTGGTTTATAATTGTCAATGGGACCAATTTACGTTCTATTCGATTTATGGAATGAAGTTGATAAAGCCAAATCTTGAATCAGCAATGTGTCAGTATACTAAAGTATAGGATGATGACTTTTGAATCACTGGATATCAGAAAGGTACCAAACATACTTGAATTAACTGCATTGTAGGTGTTTCCTTCACTTAACTGAGTGGTGTGACGGAAAATTTGTCCATTCTTGCTGAAATGTGATTTTCTCGTTCACTCAGAGACGAGTAACCTGTCAAAGTTTGAAATTTTGTTTCATAAAAATACAATAATCGACTCCCCAAACTCAATGAGTACTCACACGCAAATTATACCCATGCTACCATTATACTGTATGCACACGGTATGTTTTCAAGATATTAGTAATCCATGGTCATGTTCTTCTACGATCACATAATATGACATATTAATCACATTGTGATTTTACATATTATGTACCTAGAATGATCACATGACCATCATTGAGATATTAAGTTCTTGGTTATGGTGAAAATCTAGGTACGCGTCGCTGGTCCCAGAAGAACCTATTTTCATTCATTTTGGAAAATTTTTGCATTTTTGAAGTATTACCCTAATTTGACATCCTTAATACTCCATTACACCACTAGGACCAGACAAGTTATTTTCATGAAAATTGTTGACAATTCGGAATAATGAAGTGATTGATAGTTCCACAGGAACTGTGTCACGCCGGGTGCCCATAGAATCTGCTCTGCGCTGTAGTCGCTCTCTTCCAAAAACCTTAGTCTGTATCAGATACAGACTGACTGACATATTCTGTTCTGTGCAGCAACGCCTGCCTATCAATGTGTACCGAGCCTCAGATATAGAAGTGCCAGTATCTTAGCAACTGCTAAGTATGTATAATTTTTCATCGAATTGAGTATGTTCAAATTCTCGTGTAATGATCAATCGTATTACCAAGTGATTGCTTTGTTCCCAAAAGGCGGTACAGATCTCTTCCGGATGTAACTATGGGTTCAATTACTTTCGTCTGATGATCCTAGTCACGGTAGATCTATTCCAGTGTGAACTCCCTCTATGGTAGTATTCCCAAGCCCTTGTGATTAATAGCTCTTCCAACGGACCAAATACGCTGCCTTGTTCCCCCGCCCGCCGCGCCACCAGGCATTATTCGCGCACTCAACCAGTTCGAGGACATAATTAGTCCCTCGCCCGACCAACTTTCCTCAATTTCCGTTTTCGTCAAGTGCGACACTGAAACACACTTCGCCTTCGATAAATCTCAACTTTCAAGAATAATGGGAACATTTCGGACGTAAATAAAGGTGGATTGCAGACACTCTACAAGAATCAGCGATTCAATAAACATCTTGTGCAGAATCGAAGTACCGGTTACTAGAACATACTTAACTGTAATTGAGTAAATGCTCTAGTTTCTTATCCAACATTTGGTGATACAATTTGCTCTTTTCTGGCTGACTTTCAGTGTGGCCGACAACTCTTTTCAGTGTGGCGAGGGAAGACGATTTATCATTTATTTGTTTTTTGGTATGTCTGAACATCTTGCATTTCGTTGTTCTACCAATCTGCCTGATTATAATTCAAATTTGTTCACCAGGAGGTCCCTTTTCAAACTGATTTCATTTTGACAGCGAAAATAGCTTAAAAACTTGGTTGCTGATTGTTTTGGGCAGCAGATGGGCACGGCGGCGACTTCAATGCGTAGAATGATTATTTTCATAATAATCATCATTATTTTAACAAATATTGAAAAAATATTGAATTTATTTTCATTATTGAAAAATAATATCATTGTTATTTCCAATTGTTTTACGGGTTGCTCATCATCAGTGTTTTGAGGTTGGTCCGTCTTTTCGTTTAAACGGTTTTCATTTTATTTATTTATTTTTTTTTTTCGTTTTTTGTACAGCATTAAACTAAATTGCCATATAAATATGATACATTTATTAAATAATTTCATCAAGGTATTATTTATGTACAAATGTTTCAATGATAATCGGAGTAACACGTTTCACTAGTTATAAGCCGTAGTATCTAATTTTTGGCCAACTAATGGAGAGTAACTGTTTGTACTACAGAAGTCACTGAGCGTTTTAAAAAATTGTCTTGTCGAATTACGCCAGTCTGTATAAGCAACGTTTTGAGTAGTAATTGGTATAAATCATGTGTAAAATATAGTCATAGAGAAATGTGTATCCAACAGTTTTGGGATGTTACTTGGACGATTGGGGTACGGATTTACAATACCTCGGAAGTCCAATCTTCTTGTATATAATACCTTCCCGTAGGTTTTAAAGATTTTCATTGTGATATAAGTGAGTGGATATCGTCCTTTATGACTGAACTCAATAATAGACAAGGTCCCTCAGTTATCAGTTACCTTTTTAATATTCTCAGAGATTCTGAGACAAGGTAATTTGAAAATTACCTATTTGCGATAACGAGAAATTTCCGGAAAATAGTTAGCTAAGACGTATCACACGAAGGTTTGTAATGGAACTTCGATTTCAGGTGAGCAAATTATCGACTACAGATTATTCAATTTTGTCAGTGTCCGAATCAATTGACAATGGATAATTTGTGCGGAATTAAAGCCAACAAAATGTGCTCAAATAATTTGGTGGACAATGCTATTTTCTCTCTTAATGAAATGTACATTTTTGTAATAAAACGATTTTTCTAAGTCTTAATGTGAAATTTATAATGTTATAATCGTAACATCGTTAGAGCAGTAAACTGTAACTTCTACTTAGAACAGAATAATTACGTGTCGAATTATAATTTTAACTACAGATGATAAGTATTTTAACTTTATTGTTGGGTGTTGTGATGCAATCAGTGGACCTCGCACCCCCTTGATGTCTCGGTAATGATATTGAATACCAGATTAGAACTGTCCTACTTTCAAATATGAGTGTCGTGGCTTGTACTTAGTACCTACCACTGGATTAATATGAAACCTGTTTGTTTTAATGAATAAAAAAAAAACTAAAAAAGCTACAAATTTAATTTTTGTTGTTATTTTTTCTTTATTCCTTTGTGTTATTCCTTTGGTATGAGTTAGAGTTTTTGATTTCACAGTTTGGAATGGGTGTTCGAGAGATCCACAGAATCTTTCGATCGTAATATGATTGGTCAGCCAAATTACCTTCGATGAAGAGTGACAGACACCTGACTCGAAGACATCTGGAAACAAAACTTCCTTCCTGTCTTCGGGGATCCTGGGATCAGCCTTGGTTAGGCCCAGCACATTGTAACGGTTTTTTTTAAGGATTAAAGAAAACAAAACCGAGTAAGTACTTCCCAGACAGGAACGAGAAAGTGCAGACTACCGCTGGTCTCCAAACCTCCCCGTACAACCAGCCACTAAATCCTTTTCCTGAAAAAGGCACTTTCTCTTTCCTTTTGGTTTTTCTTTGTTTTGTTTTGTTTTTTTTTCTCTTTTTTTCTACCTCAACAAGGTATCTTGATATAAGGAAAACTTATGCTAACAAACATGATCTTATAAATAAATATCCTAGTTTCTTGGAAGGTTATGTCCGCATCTGACAGGAACTTCAGCTGGACCTTCAGTAAAGATGTTGGCAGGAACTTCTTGTAGTGATCTTGACTGGAACTCCAGTTAGACCCTCAGTGGGGAACAGAAAGCAGTAACTTCTGGTAGGAATTTCAATTAAACCCTTAGTGGAGATTTTGGCAGGAACTTCTACTAGGAGTTTTTTGACTGGAACTTCAGCAAAAATGCTAGCAGAACCTATTGCTGGAACTTCAGCGAAATTGTTAGTACAGGTCCTCTGGCAGGAATTTTGACTGGAACTTCAGTATGCCATCTGTCAGGAACTTTGGTATTAGTTTCCCTATTTATTTATTTTATTTTTGATTTTAATTTATTTTATGTTGGTCCCAGAATAATTTGAGACTATTTTCTAGAAGTTAGTTCGTAGAGATCATATAGGGTGCATGTCGGTACCCTATTTTAACCCTTTCCTGCCCGCCAACGTCATATATTGGGCGGCTGTACCTTCCATAGCTGCCCGCCAACGTCTAATATCGGGCGGCTCGGCCTTTCCGTAGCTGCCTGCCTCCGATAATAGCCGTTCTGGCACTTGAGCTCTTTCACCTTGTAACTACGATGTTCCAGGGTGTAATGTCCATTAAAAACCTCATGATATTGCATTCACAGAACAGGGTATATATTCCTTGAACAGTTTAAGTGTTTTTTTTCTCTCTAATATCATAGTTTGTCGGCGTTTTTTGGTCGGTAGTTTATCCTTGATCCAGTAGGTAAGTTCTGATGCAGTGGCACCTCAAAAAGTTGGTTCTCTTAGATCTTCGCCAATTTGGTCACTGTCTTCTTCGTGTTTTTTTTTTTTTTTTTTTTTTTTTTCAACCCTTCTAATTCTATTTTGGTATTTTTGGCGGTAGGCATGTCAAAGATATTGCCGCTTTTCAGATATTTCACCGCCTATTTGAACTCTGCTCGGGAATATTCGCAAAAATGTTTTGTCCCTCTTCCAACTTTTGGTTTTCCCCACTATGAAAAGTTATCAAATTATAGGAATTTTTCTATACAGAATGTAAGTGGAAAACAATAAGTTATATTGAATGAATTTTTTGAATGAATGAATTTGAATGAAATGGATTTCTCAAATTCAACTTTTAGGTACTTCATTACCTACCCTTTCATTTTCCAATAGACTACAAATTTCTCCATAAACGATAATTTTCCACCACCTTAAATAAAAGGATAAATACTAAAAAAGTACCTGGGCACCAAATTTCTAGTAGATCGTAAATCAAAGGAGGAAGAGCACTTGGAATTTTTGACCACTTTAAAAGAAAAGCTTGAAATTTTAAGAGAAAAACCTCATCCAATCGCCATATTTTTATTTAAACAGACAAGCCACCTTACAAAATATATAAATGACTAACTGTGCACAAGTTTCAGAGAGAAAATCTGATAATACCAGAGACTAAGGGGCATTTAAGTGATCTCTGGCCAGCACTCAGGGTTTGGCACAATTGAGTCGAGGGTGAGCCTCAACTCAACGATGAGTTTGGATTATGAATACCGTTGAGGCGCCTTGTGAAATTGCACTGTATGCCCCCTCAGGGTGCGCTCAAAGCTGTATCTTTATCGACTCTTATCGACGCATTTGAGGATGCACTCAGACTCAAGTTATGACTATGAATTCCACCCTAAGAGGTTGAAATTATTTCCCGATTGACTTACCAAGGTTATTCATTGACTCGTTAGAGGTGTTCGTCAAACGTGGTGCGCTAATGGCTCTCTCTTGCTTTGTGTGCAGGCCTTCCGAGCCTCCCTTGTGTTGGTGGCGTCACATCGTCGATAATTTAATATTCCTCCTTTGATATTACTCCTTCATGTTTGATCCTCTACCCCTTTTCAGGTAGCTCTTGCAAAATGGAAAATATACTTTAAAAAGTGTCCAAGGTATCTGGTAACAATCATTAGTTATAGTACGACTGTAAGGTACCTAGGGACCCAGCTACCGACCTATTGGTATTGCAGATCCTTCGATTTGTCAAACGCATTCCAAGCTTATGGAATCGTTGAATAGCTTTTGTTCGTCTACTGAGTAGAATACCTCCATACCAACCTGCCTTTTGTCTCTAACTGAATGGGCAAGAGCCAACTATACAAACGTCTATAGAAACCGGCTTTGAATGTTCACTTGTGCACCGAGCTGCAAACACACCGTGAATTATCAACAGCACTTCATATTTTAATAAGGAAATAGCATACTATTATGAATAATACTAATTGTATATTTAAGTAAGAATGAGCTGTTTTAAGAGATCGTTAGCATTTCTGTTGTGATTTGTGAAATTACTGACTCCAAATTGAGATTGAAGGATTGAAACTACGGGAAGTTTATACTCTGAATTTGGAAGAAGAATTTTGTATGTTTAATTTTGAAGGGGGTTGTTGAACAATTTAGCCCCCGGTCTTATGTAAACCGGCTTACTAAATTGTTGAGGGAAAGGCCTCTGGTCTATGTAGAAATCGGCTCACCTAAATGAATTTGGAGGAGATTGAGTTGTAGCCCCCGTCTCATATAAACCGGCTTACTACTTAGGTTAAAAGTTGAAAGGTTAAAAGTTTTCTAAGTCCTTTTTGAGGTATGAGTTTTTGGTATAGGTTGTTGAGAGAAAAGATCGCTTGTGAGTTTGTAGGTTGGTACATGGAAGAAGATAGGTTATCTTCTTCCATGGTTGGTATGTCGCTTTCCCGCAGGAATCGTCCTTATATACAGTTTCCCTACTCCAGGGGTTCTAGTTCTCCCGGGGGAAGGACAAGCTGGCCGTTGTGTGTTTGGCCGTTGTGACCTGATTCCCGAGGAAGAGGGACCATTGGTTTATTTGCAAAAGACAATATTCCTTGGAGGCACGACAATTTCTACTGGAAACTGAACCCTAGCAACTTATAGTAGGTCCGGTAGTCAGGTAGGTATAAAGGTGATGTCCGAATGTATAATATGACATCAAGATAGGAACAGGAGAGCAGATATGTGTGGCAAGGTATGGTTACTTACCCGAATATGACTTCTGACAGAAATAGGTAGGTATAGGAACTTCTCACCAGAACTGTTTTACAAAATGATTCCGTCAGGTCTAGCGGAGTGTCACTCAAGGAGCCCCAACAACATCTGAGTCATGGTTGCAATCTTGCTAAGGCGCGAGGAAAAGTGCCACGGAGTTACTCGAGTTGGGCATCTCGGAGGTGTACTCAGTGGTATCACCACCCTCGCTCTACTCGGCTTTTCCCTGAACTGGTGGTTGTTTTATAGGGGCATTTCCTTTCATCGCTCTTCCTCACCCTCACCTTCATCCACATCCCTTATCCCGAAGGCCGACGTTGGGTGAGTCCTGGGCCTCCTCCCCATTCAAATTTGATTTATTAATTTATCTTTCGATGGTGTGTCCGCTCCGCCTTTGAAGGGAGTTTATTAGGAACAAAAAAATCTTCATGACATCACAATATAGGAGAAGAAGGGCAGACATTTGGAACTACGTAGTACGGTTATATATATATAACTGAATAAAACTTCTGGTATTTAAAAAACAAATAAATAAAAAAACATTGCATTGTCATGCGATTCATGCATTAATGCAAAATTTCAGCTCAATCGAATACTGGGAAGTGGATCGAATTTAACTAGCAAGATTTGATTAATGACAGACTGACAGACAATGGGACAGGTTTAACTAAATAAAAGCTTTTAAAATACGTCCTATCTCTTCTCGTCAGAACTTTTTCACGATGTGACTCCATCAGGTCTGGCGTGGTTTCATCCGAAGTGTACGGGAACACTTCATCTATTTATAATCATAAAGGTAAATTTACCAACGGCTATTAGTTGGTTGTAGATCACCGAAATTAAGTTTAGTCGGCTCGGGAGATTACTTAGATTGGTGACGCATCGTGGCCGGTATCTCAGGTCCAGATAATTTTTCAAGTTAGGTTAACCCCGCTTCAATTAAGCGTGTGAGGCACTAAATACCCATGAGCCAAATCATCAGAATCAATATTCTTGTTTTCCCTTTGAAAGACTGCTGCTGGTTCTCGACGCCAGGAATGGCAGTTGGTTATTACCTGAGACGGTTATTTACTTCACTTTACTTTTACTTCTCATTGAGGTAAATGACACGTGGAAGAGAGTACGTAATGTAGATAGTAAGAATATAGTATTCAGAAGTAACCGGAATTCTTTTTGATATTTGGCCGTGAATTCGCGTCCATCAGTCCAATTAGCTGAAATTTTACTCTCGACTTGATTTGACCTGAAATTCTCAGAATCTAAAATTGTGGCAGACTCCCCATTGGCAGAAATTATGGTTTCTTGTTCAGATATCAGATTTTTCAAAATAAATCGATTTAAATTGGATCAATCTTCTAAAAAGAATCTGAAAAATACTATGTAACTACCAAAAGCTGGAGCTAACTTTTAATGCCTATATATGTACAGAAAAGTTTACTTAAATTCTATCAAGTTTCAAATAACCAACTACCTGCATTTTTCATATTGATGTATTTTTTCTCTTGATAATTTGTCACGAAAAAGCTGTGTATTTTCTTCCAGAACCTTCCATCAATTGGGGATAAGTGAATGACGTCATGAATTATAAGTTCCATCATGATAGGTTGAAATGGTGGTGGTGGAGTTTCTAATTTTTGGTTTATTATTTTCAATAATGAACCTTTAGAATCGACCAAGAAAAAAAAATTTTAACACCCCCTCAAAATTTGATGGTTTACGTTTCAAGGTACGTAGAATCCAAAAATCGAATAAAAATTTGGCCGTCCGTCCGCCGTACGCCGTACGCGGCACTTTTGCCACTTAGCATTGACCGATTTTGATGAAATTTGGTATGTAGGCTCCATTTGGGGTCTAGTTGTGTCCCGAAGCTTTTGGTTGATGTAGGTCACTCCTAAGGGTTCCAAAATCAATTTTGAAAACGCCCTAACTCAAAAAATTTCGATATAATAGTAGGTACATATAATAGTACTATTCGATATAATAGTATATAATAGTATAATAGGTATTGTTTTTCCTTCAAATTGAGATTCTATAGAATTTTTAGAATTTTTGAGACCACGCGGAGCTCTGTAGGACAAACCGTTCGCACCCTACGAAAATTTAAGGGTTTATATTGAAATATATATATATAAATCCAAACAAGAGTGTGAATCGCAAAAGAGGCCTAATCTCCGTTCAAATTAGAGCTGACCGAAATGCAATCAATGGTTGGTGATTTTTATTTTGGTTTATTATTTTCAATAATGAACCTTTGGAATCGACCAAGAAAAAAAAAATTTTTAACACCCCCTCAAAATTTGATGGTTTACGTTTCAAGGTACGTAGAATCCAAAAATCGAATAAAAACGCTGCAAATCATTGCTCAAAGGTTTATTATTTTCTGTATAGATCATCCTTCTGTATAGATCACTGGTTCTCCATCAATAGCACCTACCACCATCTGTATTCTTCCCTCTCAAATTTCAGCTCCTGCGTTCAATAGGATTGCAAATGGCTTCGGAGCTCACTCAGCTGATCAGTGATCAGAAGAGTGAAGAAGATCTCCTCGAATGCTGGTGACGCCTGGAAGAGCACTTCCATTCAATAGGATTGAAAATGGCTTTCGAGCTCACTCAGCTGATCAGTGATGTAAGGAGTGAAGAAGATCTCCTCGAATGCTGGAGACGCCTGGAAGAGCACCTCCATTCAATAGGATTGAAAATGGCTTTGGAGCTCACTCAGCTGATCAGTGATGTGAGGAGTGAAGAAGATATCCTCGAATGCTGGAGACGCCTGGAAGAGCACTTCCATTCAATAGCATTGAAAATGGCTTCGGAGCTCACTCAGCTGATCAGTGATCTGATCAGTGAGCAATGATTTGCAGCGTTTTTTACCTACAAACATTGTTTTACCTACCAATTTTTTTTTTACCTACCACACCTACCTATTGGTAGGTACTACCTACCACACTATAATGGCTTCACACCTTCACAATCAAGTTTATTAGAAAGAACTAAACGCTTCACACTCGATTCGAAAAATAGAAAGCTTGATATGAAAATTTGATTACTGGTTACGCAGAAGGCAAAACTGTATACAAATCGAAGAAATGAACAGCGATCGCATTTTAGTCAGATAAAATTTGAACGGCGATTAGACCTCTTTTGCGATTCACACTCATGATTCTGTTTTATCGAAGGAAAACCTTCAAATACTCGTAGGGACCGAACGGTTTGTCCTACAGAGCTCCGGGTGGTCTCAAAAATTTTTAAAAATTCTGTACTATTTAAAATTGGTGAAAAAACGATACCTTTATTTCGAGAGTTTTCGAGCTAGGGCACTCTTGAAAATTTCAACCCTTAATTTTCACCCCTTAGAAGTGACCTACATCAACCAAAAGCTTCGCGGCACAACTAGACCCCAAATGGAGCCCATATACCAAATTTGAACCAAATTGGTCCAGTGTTGCTAAGAAAAGTGCCGCGTACGGCGGACGGCGGACGGCGTACGGCGGACGGCGTACGGCGGACGGCGTACGGCGTACGGCGGACGGACGGAAATTTTTTTATTCGATTTTCGGATTCTACGTACCTTGAAACGTAAAACATCAAATTTTGAGGGGGGGTTAAATTTTTTTTTTTCTTGCTCGATTCCAAAGGCTTATTATTGAAAATAATAAACCAAAATTTGGCCGTCCGTCCGCCGCCCGCCGTACGCCGTCCGCCGTACGCCGTACGCGGCACTTTTGCCACTTAGCATTGACCGATTTTGATGAAATTTGGTATGTAGGCTCTATTTGGGGTCTAGTTGTGCCCCGAAGCTTTTGGTTGATGTAGGACACTTCTAAGGGTTCCAAAATCAATTTTGAAATTTTGAAAACGCCCTAACTCAAAAAATTTCGATATAAAGGTATTGTTTTTCCTTCAATTTAAGATTCTATAGAATTTTTGGAATTTTTTGAGACCACGCGAAGCTCTGTAGGACAAACCGTTCGCTCCCTACGAAAATTTAAGGGTTTATATTGAAATATATATATATAAATCAAAACACGAGTGTGAATCGCAAAAGAGGCCTAATTTCCGTTCAAATTAGAGCTGACCAAAATGCGACCGATGGTTGGTGATTTTTATTTATTTTTTTTTGAATTTTTTTTTATTTTATTTTTTTTATTTATTTATTTTTTATTTATTTTTTATTTTTTTTTTTCCTTCATATTGGATGGTTGGTGATTTTGTAGACGAGTGATCTATACCTATAGAAAAATAATAAACCATTGTGTAATAATTTGCAGCGTTTTTTTATTATTATTTTTTTTTTTTCTCTTCATATTGGATGGTTGGTGATTTTGTAGACGAGTGATCTATATAAAAATAATAAACCGTTGTGTAATAATTTGCAGCGTTTTGGTCATTAGGTTGTGATAAGCAATGATCTTCTTAAATAAAGTTTTTTCTCGTCCTAATTGTGAATGATGAGATCCGAGGTTGCCCTCACTTGACGCGGAGTCTTCCAATCCTCTGGAACATTTTAACGGATTGCAATAGTGTATATGGGTAATAATATGGGTAATATATTAACATTACCCAAGGATTTATTAGATTCCAGATAGATACCCATTCTGTTTCCAGTTTTGAACATACAAGGAGGTAGGTACCAAAAAGCATTTTTCGTGGTACTTAGTAGAAATAATCCTGAAATTGATATCATTAATTGTATTTGGAATCAACATAGAATATCCATGAAAAAATTCTGTTTATTCATAGAAACAATGGAAATATCCATGATCTATTGTTATTCCCTCTAAGGGAGAAATAATATCTTCTTGTTGCTCTGACCGCGTGTCCCTGAAGTTTTGAAAAATAGATACACACGCCGAACGCTACTTATAATATCGATACCCAAATACGATACGGTATCTTCTGCAGCTTTTTTTTGACATTTTCATGTCTTTGCTTTGGCACATAAACTGAAAAACCGTCACGAAAACTAAGCATGTCTTGCTCACGCGACCAATAAATAAAATAGACTCACTGTGTTGCGTAGAGAACAATCAACTGTTCTCTTATTTTGATGCTTGGTTACATGAACTAACAACCTTACTTCACTACCTTGTTGTGTTGTGGTTGACATGAAAATGTCCCAATGTGTTGCAGACTCGTATGCAACAGACTCGTAGCAAACGACAGCAAACGAATAATTTCAAACTAGCAGTCGTCAAAATGCATCACAGATGACGCAAATATTGAAAGGAAATCCTAGCAAAATTATTTAAAAAAACGACAAAATCCAGATAAGGAATTGTTTCCAACAAATAGAACAGATGTGATATTCAAAGAATTATGAACAAAAGCCACTAGGGTGACTCGCCCAGTGAATGAACACCCCCCAGTGAATGAACAGTACGAGGTTATTTGGGAATAATAAGGCTTGTGATGCACCCTGGTGATAAAGGTGTTTTTCATTAGTTCCATCAACATATCATAGATAGCAGGGTGAAGCAGTAGATAAAAAAAAGTCTGCCATCTTCTTCGGTTTTGATGTTATCAGCAGGTCTGTCTCCAAGAACGTCTCTGGGGGTAAGAAATGGAGTTGGCCATTACGTGGGGATTAGTGTTTAGAGGAAAGCAAAATGCTAAATCAGTCAATGTCATGCTTTATTATTGTAGCTGATATGTTTTTCTAGAGAGAACTAATTGAGTAGAAGGGAATTTTTTTGATTATGATATGTTTTGTTCGGTGTTCATACTGTGGGAGCTAAAATATGACCTCCAGCCAGTAAATGAACGACAGTAAAATGACTGTTCATTCACTGGCTGGAGGGTTATTTCGCGGTTTTAAATCGAATGGAGGCTTCCCAAGTGAAGAAACAACTAAACTGCTGATTTTTTGCCTCAACTTGTTTAAATAACTATCCTACCCAGTGAATGAACTATATGAATTATAGGTAATGTTCATTCACTGGAATTTCAGGGTTCATTCACTAGGAAATAGTGTTCATTCATGGGGTGAAATACATTAACTCCTTTATTGTGGAAAATTAGCTATAAAAATCAACTTTTCTCGTCTTCTCCCATGCTATTCTTGTTCCTTACATAATTTTAAACAACATCAGACAAATTCAAGTAGTGTAGTACTGCAACTTTAAGAACTATAGACATTAAAGTTCGTCGCTAGTGTGCTAAGAGCTTAAGTGTTCATTCATTGGGCGAGTCACCCTAGTTCCTTATTCTGAGAATAATGAAACAAAGTGTCAGAATAAGGAATTTTAATTTGAACTTGAAGGCAATTGGTACTAAGACCCCCCCCCCCTTTTTTTCAGCGAAACCCAAAGTGCAAAATTTAACATCCTCTCCTGAAAATTCATAAGTCATATTGAAAAATGAAACACGAAAAAAATTGAATAGTGTGGACAATACAAAGGGCTCAATCACGGCCAACTTTGTAAATAAAAACATTACATTATTATTAGTTCCCTCATGAGAACTTCTAAAACAATTTTTCGGATGGCGATAAAGCGTAATATTATATTCCACTTCTTCAGTTTCGTAACTTTCGACATCATCGTGTAATTGCAGCACTTCATCATGTCTGATCTTGATGTGAACAAAAGTTTCTATAAGAATAGGAAAAAACACATTTTTTTTTTTTTTGTTTTTCATTTTCCTATTCTTATCTTATATTCTTATAGCAAGAGTTTAATTATTGCTCAAATAAATATATCTAGTAGGTAGGTAACTACTTCTGTCGAAATCTAGGGACTAAATATCCCCAATATTGCGAAATTATCCATCTTACGGGATTTTTGCACTAATGAGTTAGAATCAACTCACCTAATCAGTATACTTGAAACCATGTACTGACTGCCCACTGTTGCCTGGGAGCAACAATCTACCATCACCGGCTGCCCAATGGTGCATGGGTGCATCAAACCTTTTCAATAAATTGTACTAGTGAAAAATAGCTAAAGAGTCGTTAAATTTGTCTTTTACTTCGACCATCCGCTAGTTCACTTATGTTGTTCGGATGGTACTATTTACCATGTTCAAACCTGAAAAATTATAATTAACTATCTTAATTGGCACTTGAAGACGCAACAATGAATTAAACTAGGATATAGGCAACGTTCACCATTTTCATGATCGGGGATAGAATGATATGAAAGATAGAAGATGACTTCAACTTTCCAGCGTATCTCAACAATGACAGCATAATAGGACCTCTCTCAGTCAGTGGACGGTAAAACGGGAGTAGAATTCTCGTTATGCAACTCAACTGAAATTAAACTCTTGCATGATCACACGGCATACCGGCTACTCATGACCATAAACTCTAATGAAACGTTTTCTCCGCATCAAGTAGTTTGGATGGGGTTTTCATAGTTCGTGTAGGGAATCGCGCGATATATTATCAAGAGGGGTTGCGGTAGTCTCTTGAATATTAATGTTTGGCTCAAACGAAACCTTAAGGTCGAGTATGGAGTGAACCACATCAGAGGAATATGAACTGTAACAGATGATTCGTTCGGGGATGTCTCTCTAAAACGAAAACTAAACTAAACTCTAAAAAAATGGCTATAATTTAGATGAAAAAAGTCTGTCAAATGGGTAGCATATCCCATACAAAAAGTGTAAGTACCTCACTCTAAACATAGTAATTACTTATAAACTTGTCAAATGATCGAACCTTTTGAATTTTTGTTACATTTTTTTAAATCCTTGGGAAACCCAACAAACCACAAAAAAATATGTTTCACTCGATAGATTTCCTAATTTTATAGAAAACTTGGACATTAAGAGTTAATTGATATCAAAATACATCATTGTATCACCTCTGGTCGATTTCCTATTCAACCTCTATATTCACGATCATGCTCATTTTTTGAGTCAACGAAGAGCAACAGAATTGAGAAGTCTTGGAAGAATGTTTGGAATGATACAATAAAAACTTTTTTAACCAAACCCATTTGGCAGACCATCTCATCACCAAACTGTTCGACTATCTTTTATTTGGGAGGCACTTGGTAATTGTGATAACCTAATAACATTGTCCATCCTAACATGTTGTGGATGACGAGGAAGCTATATGCCACACCCACTTGGCAAATTAATTTCTTTTTTAATACTGTTTGATTGAAACGACCCACTACAATGGATTTTTGGTAAATTCTTGAACAATCAACAGTTTTTCGCCTTCGTACTCTTGAGTAGGCATTACCGCAACGCAGATCAAACATGTAAATTGCGTTGATTTTCGTCAAGGCGCTACTCATCCACTTTTCTAGTACCATATCATATATTACGTTACTGCCCACCTTCTTATTTGTTTATAAGCCCTACAAATCGTAGGTTAGTGTGTCTCATTCCTTCTAGGATAAAGTTTAGCAAATCGGAAAGGCAGCTTGATCCGCTCACATAAAATTTTATCAAAATCGGGCAGTGATTTCGAAATTCGATGGTCTAAAATTTCCAAGAATTCAATGTCACCACCCAGAGTTCTGTGGGATCAACTATTCGGTTAATGAAGATAATGAATCACCTAATCAATGAATGATCGCTGACGTTTTTCATTATTTTAAGTTAGTGTTCAATTTTCAGGAACGAATTGAACCACCCAGTCGATTAAAAATTTTTAAATATGCATTTATTGTGAACTTCCCTGTGAGGTATCTGGTGACCTGTTCCTAAGGACCGAAACCCCCCTCTCACAATCAACCCGAAGGGTTGTCAACTACCAAGAAGGTGGTTGACCGTTCTTTCTCAAGGGTTGTCGCGGCTACTCTGCGTTGGACGAATGTAGAATCAGAAACACGAGTGTGAATCTCACATGTTCGTTTGCATTCGGAAGCGAGACAATATGTCATATTTCAGCTCTTCAAATGCGATCTTCTTTTCGTTTCTTCGAATAGAATTCTGTGTCACTCAGTTTGCAATCTTTCCAATCAAAAATCAAACTTCTTGCTGAAGGCATCTTTGGGATAACGATGTTTTGTTGGTAAGTAAGAACATAGGGTAAAAAACCGTATTCTTCGCAGATGGGTGATATTTTCATTAAAAATTATAAATCGTTCTATAATAATTTACAGCGTTTTTTGACATGCAACCCTCTTACAAGAATCGTCGATTGTGAATAAGCAACATTTTTGGTATCGTTGATAAAAAAAAAAAAATCATTGCCCAAAGGTTTATTATTTTCTGCATAGATCACCTTTCTGTATAGATTCCTCCCTACCAACCATAGGGTACCTACTAACTACTAGGGTATCTTTGAAAATTTCAACCCCAACCACACACCAAATGGAAATGATGGGTTTAAATTTTCAAAAATGCCCTAGTAGGTACCTACGGTTGGTAGGGAGAGATCTATACAGAAAATAATAGACCTTTGGGCAATTATTTGCAGCGTTTTTTACCTACCAACTTTTTTTACTTTTTTTTTTTTTACTTATCAACTATTGGTAGGTACTACCAACCAGACCATACTGCTTTCACAACTTCACAATCAACTTTATTACAAAGAAATAAACGCTTCACACTCGTATTTTAAAAATAGAGAGCTTTACATGGAAATTTGGTTACCGGTTGCTCAGAAAGCAAAACTGAATACAACTCGAAGAAACGAACAGTGATCGCATTTTAGTCAGATAAAATTTGAACGGAGATTAGACCTCTTTTGCTATTTACACTCGAGATTCTGTTTTATCGAAGGAAACCCCTTAAGTACTCGTAGGGAACGAACGGTTTGTCCTGCAAAGCTCCGGGTGGTCTCAAAAATTGTTAAAAATTCAATAGTATTCAAAAAACTATACCTGTATTTCGAGAGTTTTCGAGCTAGGGCACTCTTGAAAATTTCAACCCTTAATTTTCACCCCTTCGAAGTGACTGACATCAACCAAAAGCTTCGCGGCACAACTAGACCCCTAATAGAGCCCATATACCAAATTTGAACCACATCGGTTCAGTTTTGCTAAAAAAAAGTGCCGCGTACGACGTACGGACGGAAAATTTTTTATTGGATTTTCGGATTCTACGTACCTTGAAACGTAAAACACCAAATTTTGAGATGGGGGGGGGGTTAACTTTTTTTTTCTTGCTCGATTCCAAAGGCTTATTATTGAAAATAACAAACCAATACTGACAAATATAACAAAAATTTCAAGAATTGATGATAGTGAGGAAGCAAATTTTTTTACTTCTTTGATCAAATTGCTAATCTGATACAAATAACAAAAATCTTGAATCCTTTAGATAATACTAGAAATATCCATATCCCCCCGAGGGAGAAAGTGGGGAATGAAAAATTCCTGCGTGGGCCTCATGGAATAACTTATCTCCCCTGCGTACAGGTACTTTTATTGCTTTTTTGAATTGAAAAAAAGTTTTTTTTTTTTCAACTCTGCTATCGGTGAACTGGCCTCCTCCGAGAAGAAAACCTAAACTAACTAGTTCATTTGAATTTGTAAGAGATCTTTTAGCAGCTGACTGAAGATTAACATAATATTTTATTTAATGAGTGAACCGGCCAACTTAAGCTCATTAGATTACATCTCCTGCATCAAACCAGTCCGTGACTCATTCAAACTGACAGGTCATTAAATTTTACTTTCCAATCAGGCTTTCATTCCGCTCTTACTCCCTTTTTCCTCCTAAGTAGGCAGGTATATTTTTTTGATGGGTTGTCATCACCTCCACATTCAGCTGACGGGTGTAGATTAGAACCAAGTAAATCTTACCCTCGACTTTTAAATCGAAAACCGGAATAATCACTTGAGGATCGTTCTAAGGCAGTGCAGCGTATCAATGTTAGTCACAAAGATTTATGAGGGACCTTGGCTTCCGCCAAACTCTCATTCTTGCAAGAATTGCCATATTTTGGATAGTGAAGTATTGTTGATTTTATTGCATTTTGCATAGTCCATGACTTTAGGAGGTATTAATGTTTTTACTATGGCTCATGAACAAAAAACATAGGAATGAGTTTTTCACAAAAAAAAAAAAAAAAAAATTTAAGACAAATATTGATATCGATGTCAGAAAAGTTTCGATATTCCAATATATCGTTGACTAGTAATTCAAAATGTAAGACAAAATACTAGTACTTTGCATCAGAGCACGCTGCGAATCATTGCCCAAAGGTTTATTATATACTGTATAGATCACTCTTCTGTATAGATCCCTCCCTACCAACCGTAGGTACCTACTACCTACTAGGGCATTTTTGAAAATTTTAACCCTTCATTAACATTTGGTTGGTGGTTGGGGTTGAAATTTTCAAAAATTCTCTAGTAGGTGGTAGGTACCTTGGGTTGGTAGGGGAGGATGCATACAGGAGGGTGATCTATACAGAAAATAATAAACCTTTGGGCAATAATTCGCAGCATTTTGTACCTATTTTTTATTTTTTTTACCTACCAACTATTGGTAGGTACTACCAACCACGCCATACTGCCTTCACACTCTTACGATCATCTTCCTTATTAGAAAGAACTAAACGCTTCAAACACGATTCGAAAAATAGAGAGCTTCATATGGAAATTTGATTACTGGTTGCTCAGAAAGCAAAACTGAATACAAATCGAAGCAATGAACAGCTATCGCATTTTAGTCGGATAAAATTCGAACGGAGATTAGGCCTCTCTTGTGATTCACACTCGTGATTCCTAAAGGGTTAAGTACTCGTAGGGACCGAATGTGATTCACACTCGGAAACCCCTTAAGTACTCGTAGGGAACGAACGGTTTGTCCTGCAAAGCTCCGGGTGGTCTCAAAAATTGTTAAAAATTCAATAGTATTCAAAAAACTATACCTGTATTTCGAGAGTTTTCGAGCTAGGGCACTCTTGAAAATTTCAACCCTTAATTTTCACCCCTTCGAAGTGACTGACATCAACCAAAAGCTTCGCGGCACAACTAGACCCCTAATAGAGCCCATATACCAAATTTGAACCACATCGGTTCAGTTTTGCTAAAAAAAAGTGCCGCGTACGACGTACGGACGGAAAATTTTTTATTGGATTTTCGGATTCTACGTACCTTGAAACGTAAAACACCAAATTTTGAGATGGGGGGGGGGTTAACTTTTTTTTTCTTGCTCGATTCCAAAGGCTTATTATTGAAAATAACAAACCAATACTGACAAATATAACAAAAATTTCAAGAATTGATGATAGTGAGGAAGCAAATTTTTTTACTTCTTTGATCAAATTGCTAATCTGATACAAATAACAAAAATCTTGAATCCTTTAGATAATACTAGAAATATCCATATCCCCCCGAGGGAGAAAGTGGGGAATGAAAAATTCCTGCGTGGGCCTCATGGAATAACTTATCTCCCCTGCGTACAGGTACTTTTATTGCTTTTTTGAATTGAAAAAAAGTTTTTTTTTTTTCAACTCTGCTATCGGTGAACTGGCCTCCTCCGAGAAGAAAACCTAAACTAACTAGTTCATTTGAATTTGTAAGAGATCTTTTAGCAGCTGACTGAAGATTAACATAATATTTTATTTAATGAGTGAACCGGCCAACTTAAGCTCATTAGATTACATCTCCTGCATCAAACCAGTCCGTGACTCATTCAAACTGACAGGTCATTAAATTTTACTTTCCAATCAGGCTTTCATTCCGCTCTTACTCCCTTTTTCCTCCTAAGTAGGCAGGTATATTTTTTTGATGGGTTGTCATCACCTCCACATTCAGCTGACGGGTGTAGATTAGAACCAAGTAAATCTTACCCTCGACTTTTAAATCGAAAACCGGAATAATCACTTGAGGATCGTTCTAAGGCAGTGCAGCGTATCAATGTTAGTCACAAAGATTTATGAGGGACCTTGGCTTCCGCCAAACTCTCATTCTTGCAAGAATTGCCATATTTTGGATAGTGAAGTATTGTTGATTTTATTGCATTTTGCATAGTCCATGACTTTAGGAGGTATTAATGTTTTTACTATGGCTCATGAACAAAAAACATAGGAATGAGTTTTTCACAAAAAAAAAAAAAAAAAATTTAAGACAAATATTGATATCGATGTCAGAAAAGTTTCGATATTCCAATATATCGTTGACTAGTAATTCAAAATGTAAGACAAAATACTAGTACTTTGCATCAGAGCACGCTGCGAATCATTGCCCAAAGGTTTATTATATACTGTATAGATCACTCTTCTGTATAGATCCCTCCCTACCAACCGTAGGTACCTACTACCTACTAGGGCATTTTTGAAAATTTTAACCCTTCATTAACATTTGGTTGGTGGTTGGGGTTGAAATTTTCAAAAATTCTCTAGTAGGTGGTAGGTACCTTGGGTTGGTAGGGGAGGATGCATACAGGAGGGTGATCTATACAGAAAATAATAAACCTTTGGGCAATAATTCGCAGCATTTTGTACCTATTTTTTATTTTTTTTACCTACCAACTATTGGTAGGTACTACCAACCACGCCATACTGCCTTCACACTCTTACGATCATCTTCCTTATTAGAAAGAACTAAACGCTTCAAACACGATTCGAAAAATAGAGAGCTTCATATGGAAATTTGATTACTGGTTGCTCAGAAAGCAAAACTGAATACAAATCGAAGCAATGAACAGCTATCGCATTTTAGTCGGATAAAATTCGAACGGAGATTAGGCCTCTCTTGTGATTCACACTCGTGATTCCTAAAGGGTTAAGTACTCGTAGGGACCGAATGTGATTCACACTCGGAAAACCCTTAAGTACTCGTAGGGACCGAACGGTTTGTGCTACAGAGCTCCGGATGGTCTCAAATTTTTTTAAAAATTCAATACTATTCAAAATTGGTTACAAAGCGATAATTTTATTTCGAGAGTTTTCGAGCTAAGGCACTCTTGAAAATTTCAACCCTCAATTTTCACGCCTTAGAAGTGACTGACATCAACCAAAATCTTCGAGGCACAACTAGACCCCAAATGGAGCCCATATACCAAATTTGAACCAAATCGGTCCAGTGTTGCTAAGAAAAGTGCCACATCAAATTTGGGGGGGGGGGGGGGGGGGTTGAAATTTTTTTCTTGCTCGCTTTTTCCCAAAGGCTTATTATTGAAAATATAGCAGAACGCTAACATCAAGCGTTACGGCTGGTTTTTTGATGATTTTCGCTGACATCCGAGTCGTTGCTAGGGAAATTAAACTTTTTTAGTTTCAAACGGACAGGAATTGTTCATTATTCGTTGGGAAGCTCTGGTTTTATCATGCATTTCTTTCGTACTGTTATTGGTATTTATGTCGACATTTTGTATTTATTAATGTTATTAATGAATGTAGTAAACAATGCCACTTGTTTTGTTGTCACCTGGGAACTAAAGACATAAAAACGCTGCAAATTATTACACAATGGTTTATTATTTTTTATTTTCCTATATAGATCACTCGTCTGCAAAGCCACCAACCATCGAACCATCCAACATGAAGAAAAACATCGATCCCATTTCGATCAGCTATAATTTGAACGATTAGGCCTCTTTTGCGATTCACACTCGTGTTTCTGATTTATCGTACGTCCAACACAAATTCTCGTAGGGAGCAAACAGTTTGTCCTACGGAGATCCACGTAGTCTCAAAAAATTCTAAAAATTATATAAAATCATAAGTTGAAGGAGAAACAATACCTTTATATCAAAATTTTTTGAGTTAGGGTGTTTTCAAAATTTTAAAATTCATTTTTTGACCCTTAGAAGTGACCTACATCAACCAAAATCTTCAGGGCAAAACGAGACCCCAAATGAAGCCTACATACCAAATTTCATCAAAATCGGTCAATGCTAAGTGGGGAAACTGCCGCCTACGGCGTACGGCGGACGGACGGCCAAATTTTTATTCGATTTTTGGATTCTACGTACCTTGAAACTTAAACCAACAAATTTTGAGGGGGTGTTAAACTTCTTTTTTTTCTTGGTCGATTCCAAAGGTTCATTATTGAAAATAATAAACCAATATCCCAATGTGCTGCAGACTCGCATACGATTTCGAATCAAGTGTGAAGCGTTCCTTTCCTTCGAATAAACTTGATAGGTATTTCTAATGTTCAAACCTTCCGGGGTCTAATTTTCAATTCAACAATCAGCAGAATCGGTACATTCAGCTCTTTGTGTTTGCAGCGCAGAACCACTGGTTCAGAGAAATTATAGCTGATGTACCAGGACACGATTATAAGTAGGTACTCACTTGCTTCGTACTACGAACAGATTGGCTAACTCTAAGGCTCCTTTTGTGTTCCCTACGAACTCTTTTTTTTTTTTTTTTTTTTTGAATAGGTATCCTACCATTCAAATGCTGTGGTACTATTCAAAAGGTAGGAAAATTTCAAATGCATTTTTTTTTTTTTTTGCATTTTGATGCAATGAAGTCGGTCAAAAATAATGCTGTTTTGAGTCAGATTGCTCTGAAAAAAAGTTCTATTCGATTCTACAAACCAAAAATGTGATAAAGTGAAGAGTGGATAGCCAGGAATAACAAATTGTTATCGAATCCGTTAGTTATTTCAAAGTGTTTCTGGGCTAAGGCCCGATCATGATTTTCATCCCTAGGATAAACTGGGACTAAGAAAACGGTGATATCTGCGGTGTATCATTTTGATATAACGGATTTTGAGGGAGGGAAAGGGTTATAAAAGATAGAAGAAAGTTAATTCTTTGTCTATAACAAACTTTATTGTAAAGGTGGAACCAACTTGAATGAATATGAACTGTGTAAAGTAAGGTCTTGAACAAAACTATGAAGTAGAAAACGCTGCTAATTATTACACAATGGTTTATTATTTTTCTATATTGATCACTCGTCTGCAAAGCCACCAACCATCCAACATGGAGAAAAACATCGATCGCATTTCGGTCAGCCAAAATTTGAACGGAGATTAGGCCTCTTTTGCAATTCACACTTGTGTTTCTGATTTATCGTACGTCAAACCCTTAAATTCTTGTAGGGAGCGAACGGTTTGTCCTACAGAGCTCCACGTGGTCTCAAAAAATTCTAAAAATTCTCTACTATCCTAAATTTATGGGAAAACAATACCTTTATATCTAAAATTTATGAGTTAGGGCGTTTTCAAAATTTCAAAGCTCATTTTTCAACCCTTGGAAGTGACTTACACCAACCAAAACCTTTGGTGGCACAACTAGACCCCAAATGGAGCCTAAATACCAAATGTCATCAAAATCGGTCAATGCTAAGTGAAAAACTAGACACAGTAGGTTTTTACGCATCGAGCTAAACAGTTTATTGGCAACATAGGAAAATTTCAATTTTTCTAAACATTGGTAATGGGAAATTCCACCGAATTCTGTTTGCATTTTTCCTGAATAGTTAGTTAGGTGTGGGATAGATGAAAATGGGATTGATTTTGGAAAATAAGTCTCCTGTTATTTTTGGGAGACATTAAAAATTTATGATTTCAAAAAATAACAGGGAAACTGACCTCTTCAACGTGAAGCGGAAACGCTCGCTGATTGGCTGTTTAGATCGCCATCCCCGATGGTACGACGAAATCGTCTCATCTAAAAGAAAAGTTATCAAACAAAAACAGGGGAAGCCTCATTTTCTCCAGCTTGCTTGTTCTATTTTTTCTCTTCAGTTCTTCGATTTCGATCTTCACTGGTTTTGTGAAATGTTGCATCTGAGGACTATAGATTGCACGATCTCAGCGCTTCAAGCGGCCATAAATGAACTATTCCAGGTTGACGTCATCCTCCCGGTGTTTTTAGATATCTTTTTTGTTTATTCGTAAATTAGGAAGTAGGGGGGTAAGTACGGGGTTTTTCGAGGTGCTGAATCCGATTTTGGGGTCAAAAGTAGAAAAATCCGACATGGTGTAATTCCTCATTTGACAAGAAAACCCCGCTTTATGAGGAAATTTCCGGGAGTTACATGGATGCTTGCGGTGTATTGATTTTTTAAAAATCAGCTGGAGGCACTGGAGGTGGCTAACTTATTGTTATTATGAAGAGGATTCGAAATTAGAAAGGTAACGAAAAGGGTACCCCAAAATCCACACGATAGGAGGTATAGCAACCTTTCAAAACTAAATTTTGTGTCAATTTGATACCGTGCGTATAGGAGGGTTATTTTTTAACGCGTTTTACAGGACAATGAGAGGACTTCTGAGATCAGACGGCACAGAATTCACTATTTCCCGATCGGGAGGGATTTTAAAGGAGGCGAGGGATCGACATACTGCACACTGAGAACCATAGTGGCATACTCCTAGAATTTGAAAATTGAGCCATAAAAAATTCAGAATCTCTTCCTCTATCACGTGCAACATCGACGAAACTTCGGTTATTAATCTCCTCGCCAGAAAGAGCTGAAATGCTGCATGCTGTCACCACCCACGATTTCCTAGGGAAGCAAACTGACTTGGCCGGCTCCTCGTCCCAGACCTGTCCGTTGAGGGTTAATTGGATTTTTTGTACTCATGAATTCATTCTGTTGATTATTATTTTTACTCATGAATTGAGTATGAATATTATCGCGCACCCACTCCAGGTGGAGCTGGAAAGTTGAACCCGGCTGATATAAAACCGGCATCGAGTTCGCCAAACAGTTCGCAAGCGGTCGCGAATCTTGTAGGATCGGGTTGAACGGCCGCCATCGGAAATGAAAACTTCCTACAAAGTTATTTTGAGTTTGACGGCGTTGGTTGCAGCCATTATAGCAGCTAAAGGGCCCCCTCAATGGCGTAAGTACTTCAACATTCAGATAATTAATCATAAAATGAAAATTTTGTACTGCTATTGTGATTGTTACGAGTAGTTCAAGTGATTCACGATCTTTCTCCCACGTGTTCTACAACTAATTTCCGACAAAAATTGTCTCATGACGTGTTTTGCTATCCCCACTCAAAATGCCTTTTTTTTCACTTTGAAAAGTGTTTTCAATCTTTGCTCAATAAATCTACCCTCATCTACTCCCTCAATTCATGAGTTAGCTCAAATATAAAAAAATCGTTGGAAAGAGCAATACATTTTCAATCTTTTTGATGCCCAACAACATTTTTTCAAGTGGAGTTGAGATGTGCAAACGACATATGAAAAGCAAAACTCGTCAAAATCTTGAAATCACTTGTTTTTTCAGTCACCTTGTAACCATATCAGTTCTTGACGCAAAACTATGAAACTCCCCTAAAAAGTGCGCCAAAATCTCAGCTTTCCAATGGTGTATTAAAAAAATATTTTACAATCGAATTTAAGGGAGAAATTCGTATTTGAACACGGTAAAACGTGCATTTTTTTTTTTTTTTAACGAAATCGACGGTTTGTCGGGAGGCTCCTCCGAAGCACAGAGTCCTCCCGTCTAACCGCCGATTTCGTATAAAAAGATGCACGCTTTTCCGCGTTCAAACACAAAATTTTCCCTTAAATTCGATTGTTAAATGTTTTTGATTACACCGTTGGAAAGCTGAGATTTTGGCGCACTTTTTAGGGATGTTTCACAATTCTGCGTCAAAATTTGATATGGTTATCAGGCGCCTTAAAAAACAAGGGATTTAAAGATTTTGACGAGTTTGTTCATATGCACATCTCAACTCCACTTTACAAAATGTTATTGGGCATCGAAAAGGTTGAAAATTTAACGCTCTTTCCAACGCATTCTATAGATTTGAGCTAACCTTTGAATTGAGGGAGTTATGGTAGATTTATTGAGGAAAGATATAAGACACGAGAAAAACAATTCAAATTTAAAAAGGGCATTTTGAGTGGAGATAAATGAGGCACTTTTTGTCGAAAATTAGTTGTAGAACACGTGGGAGAGAGATCGTGAATCACTCGTGTTACCCTGTACATCGGAAGACAACTGAGGTTATTATTATCAACACTCTTCAAGCATAATTATAATTATAATTACATTATAATATGATATAATATAATATATTATCATAATATATAATATAATATGTAATATAATAATATTATAATATAATATATTACTATATAATATAATATTAATATATTATATTCATTTTTCACTGTGTGAAATTCTGACATGTGACATTATAATAATATTATAATGGTCTCATTTCTCTTTCTTAATGATACACATGTCAGAATTTCACACAATGAAATATGAATATACTATATTAATATAATATATTAATATTATATTATAATATTAATGAGTTAATTTTTTTCCCAATATCGATTGCAACATATTCACGTTCACAATTGTCTGTTCTTACATACTGTTGAGCTCCTTTAGCCCTTAATAAGACTCCCGGCCCATTGACGAAAGGAAATGTAAAGTACACCACTAAAAACATGACCATGGCTCAAGTTCTCAACATTTGTTTCAGCCTCTATTCTTCAAAGATGTTCTACGGAGGATCCACAATTCGAAAAATGTCTGAAGAAGGTGACGACCCAAGCTCTTCAAAGGATTGCGAAAGGTAAAATAGCAGTGTTCCTATTGTACAAAAAGTTCTGAATGGAGAACATAAACGACTTATAGGAAATTTGGATGTGTAGGACTTCCACGTATTTATCTAGTCGAATTCTTTGATGCTGGAATTTCATAACTAGAATTTTTAAGAGAGGGTTAATGATTGGAAGGTCTGACTCGAGCTTGTTCTCTTATGTTCGAATCAGACTCCTGTCTGATAGGGGGACAAAAGACCTATCCTTGTAAAACAAAGTCTAATTCCCCTCATAATTTCATGGTTGACCTACATTTTATAGTACGTAGAATCCAAATATCGACTACAAAGTTTGCCGTTCCTTAGTTACCATGGATCGATTTTGATGAAATTTGGTGTGAGGGCTTTATTTGGGGTCTAGTTGTGCCCCGAAGCTTCTGGTTGAGTTCAGTCACTTCTAAGGGTTGAAAAATAATCGGGCTTGAAAATTTCAAAATGCCGTAGCTAAAAAACTTTCAATATGAAGGTATCATTAAATGATGAAAATTACTCATCATTTAAGACTCTAAAAATTCAGTACTATTCCAAATTGATGAATAAATTTTATTCGTCAATTTGGAATAGTAGGTACTGAATTTTTAGAGTCGATTGAAAAAACACAGAGCTCTGTTGGACCAACCGTTCGGCCCTTATGGAAACCAGTTGGACTTACGATAAATCAAAAACACGAGTGGTAATCGAACAAAAATCAAAACATTCTAAAATTTTAGCTGATTAAAATACAATCGTTGTTCGATTCTTTGAGTTGTGCTCAGTTTTGAGTACTCAGCAACCAATATTCAAATTTGATTGTAAAGCGTTTATTTCTTCCAAATGAAGTTGATTGTGAACCAAAAATATGATTGTTAGTTATTGGCATCGGCTAAGTTGTGTTCATTGTAGGCGAGTTATCTGTAAAGAATAATAATAAACCATTCAGGAGCAATTTCCGAAGTTATTCGTCTAATAATGAAGAATAATTAAAATAGCTCTTTTATTAGGTAATGATGTACAAACACAAAATCTTTGGACTGGTGACGGATCATTTCACACTAGTGAGGGAAATGAGACGGGAGGGACAGATCAGCTGTGTCAGAAGGAACCCATGGGGGTGAGAGAGCGTAGTCAGATCAGCTGTGTGAGAGGATTGTAATGTTTTGTTGTCTAATAATGCAATGATTTCAATGTGTACTTTTGAATTTGGAATTTCAGCGTGTTCAAAATAATTCGTTTTCAAGAAAGCTTTGCGTGAATGGAGTGAATGAGAGATGATGGACAGATCTGCCAAGTCAAAAGTGATCGGGAGGAACCCAAGCGGTGTAGGAGATGATAGTCAGATCAGCTGTGTGAGAGGATTGAAATGCTTTGTTGTCTGCTCCTGAGCGGTACAGATAATATTACACCTACCTTTGATACCGCAGCTCTCAAGCCTCGAGATGCTCTCTGGGTATTTCGGTTTATTGCCTGTCTGACTTTGTGTCTGTCATGAAATCCTAGTAACGGGCAAAACTTTCTGAACTTATTGTCCGATTTCGATCAAACTTTAAGCGATTTTCCTTTTTGGCGTGTAGATGGTCCCATATGAAAATCATCCCCCCCCCCAATTGATAGCCTCTGTGAATACTAAAACAAAACAATCCTTCTAAAAGGGATAACTTTCGCATTTTCCTCTCGAATTGGATGGAATTTTCAGGTTGCGAGTTGACGTGAGTAGGTTTCCTAAGAGGTTGGTACAAGGTACTTAGAGTTTGATGTTTTGAGAATAGCTACCTACTATGCATCGAATCGGTTATGGATACAAGGAAGCTATGTGCCACACCCACTAATTTTTTTCTGACTCATCTAGGAGCTGACCGCGAATAATTTCAATCCTCTCACTCAGATGATCTGACTATCCTCTCCTACACCCCTAGGGATCCTCCCGATCACTTTTGACTTGGCAGATCTGTCCATCATCTGTCCAAAAGCTTTCTTGTAAACGAATTATTTTGAACACGCTGAAATTCCAAATTCAAAAGTGCGCATTGAAATCATTGCATTATTTTGGTAGCATTTGATACAGTATTGTGTATGACGTTTTTGACGTGAAACACTGAAGGTAACCTTTAACGATTCTTTGTAAGATCCACGGCTCTAAATATGGATCATTATGAGCCACCATGCAGAGAGAATACTACTCCGTGGAGTATAACACATGTAATAATTTTGTTCTCATCGTCCCAATGTCATTCATCATTCATTCCGCCAACAGGGATACCCGCCGTCGGAATAAGGCCCCTGGATCCTCTTCGTGATGCGAGCTTCAGTATGGTAACTGGCAGAGGCCCGGTTATTGTGAACGTACACGCTAGTAATGTCACTGTCAGTGGACCTTCCAAAGTGCAGCTCAAAAAAGTGGCGTAAGTTCACTTTCTTTGGTTTATTGAAGAATTTGAACCCCCCCTCTTAGTTTAGCATTCTCCTCAGTACCATCCATTAGGTAATGCTCAAGTACTTATTACGAGCTACTGAGTGAATACTCAGTTACATAACCATGCATTTAATTATTGTGAATTCATGAATAATAATGGCCACAATATAAGTCCCACATTCACAAGTGCTATATTGTTTTATTCATAAATAGATTGTTAGCCAAAAAGCGAATAATACAACATACATTAATTCCTTAAAATCGCCAAAATGGTAGATAGTTTAGAAATGAACCTGTAGCAAGTGTATAAATACCAATTACTTCTGTTTTACAGCTATGATAAGAAATCGTCGACTTATTGGATTGAAGGACTCCATAATTACGTGAAAATGGTCGGCAACTACCGCGTGAAGGGAAACATCCTTGTTTTCCCTATTGACAGTTCAGGAACTTTCGAATATGAAATCAGTAAGTCCAAATAACTAATTAATGCGAATCTCACTTACCTACTTGGGAGCAACATGAAAGTTGATGCATTATTATCATAATTATATAATTACATAGATATTTAATGATTTAAATCTCAAATTGTTATGCTAATCAGTAGTTTTCCAGATCGACCAACATTGACACGAATTTGTTCCAGATTTATAGTAGTTTTGAAGATATGGTGGGTGTATATTTTGCATGTAGTGATCAACTATGTAGATGTTTTCTATTTAGTGTGATTGTTCATGTTCCCGGGAGTCAATTCAGGGATGGGGTCTCAGTCGGTCGCCTTTAGTACCTTTCTCCGGGTTTGTATTTATCTCAAAAACAGGCGCTAAAAGTTTAAAAGTTGTACCTACCTAATTTTGAAATATTCAAGGCTTTTTGAAATTTATTAGTGCATCTGCCTAGGAAATTGAAAGACTAAGAGATTGCCGCTAGAATCATCAAAACCGAACAATTGCCGGTGAAAAGTGGGAAAAACCGTTTATTCACTGACTGAATTCCCACTTTTCGCCGGCAATAGTTGTTCGATCTCGATGAGTCCAGCGGCAATCTTTTAGTTTTTCAATTTCCTAGGCAAATGCACTAATATGTTTCGAACATCCTTGAAAATTTCAAATTCAATTACAACTTTTGAACTTTGAGCGCCGGTTCTTGAGATAAATACAAATCCGGAAAAAGGAACTAACGGCCACCGACTGAGACCCCCTCAAGACTTTATTTCTGACTTGTGTTCGAAAAATTAATTTAGATATGATTGGCATAACTAAACTACTATTTTGAATTTTGTGAGTTTGACAAAATCGGATTCAAATTAAATTTAGAATTTAGTCTCGCAGAAAAAGGAGGTGGAATTTTTGACCATACCGTAACCGCTGAAAAGACGTAGGTGATGGTGAGCGTAAATCACACTGGCCCGAAACCGTTAAATGAGGCTAGTCTGGTGGGTAGGATGATCTTCCCGAAACCCTTAACTGACCATTTCAGAAGAAGGTTTGAAATGGATAGGGCAGAATTTTGGTCTTGAATGGGTGATAGTTGAAAGCTGAGAAGGGCTTGTATACTACAGAGAAACTAAAGCTAGATAGCTAGCCTAGTCTAGACCGCTACTAAAGGACACCTGACTCTCGAAATACAACGCACACCTACAAACATGTCTGTTAGGAGGCCACAGCAGTTCAGAATGGTCCATGAAAGAAAAATTCCATTCATCTACCTATTTTGGATTTATTGCAAATAGTTTAATTTTACTTGGGAATTCGCACTGTCGGTATTATACAAATTTCAATTCAATACTCTGTACTTAGGTACTAATATTCTATATTTTGCAAGGAAATTCTTGGCCTGTCTTTAAATGATTTATTAAATTTAGGTTTATGCCTAGGTACATATGTAACTATGTATTAATCATTGATAATATTTTCAGGAGGAGCTTTAGCCAATCATTCGATGAAAGTCGGATCAACCACGAGAGACGGGAACCACGGACTAATTAATTTCGACGTGAAGTCCATAAAAAACCATAAAATCACTCTGAAGGACACCACTTTGGGCACAGAAGGAAGTAAGCAGAAAACTTTCACATAATGTTGTGATCAGCTACCTCTTCGCATTTCTGTCAATTCACTTCCTTAGCTTAGTGGTATCGAGCTCCAACTCAGAAGTGTAAATGTAGTTTAGTCGGAACGTTAGGAGATCGATCCCCGGTCAAGGGAAGTTAATTTTTGATTATTCAACAATAATAACAACAACCTTGAAATAGGTTCGAATTATTCCAAAAGCAAAATACACTCTTATTATACCCAATTGTTAAAAATATGAATAAGGATAGGTAGGTAATAGTTCAATATTGCTTCCGAGTCTACCAAGGAGGCGGAAGCTTTGTTTTCACTTTTCAAGGTTTAAAAAAAGTTCTCCAAAATCAAAATTTCCACTCGCGTTTTGCGTTTCAGACCTATTTCAACAATTTCGGATCCGTGTATGTCTCTCTGTGTGTCTGTCATGAAATCTTTGTAACGGGCATAACTACATGAAGTTATTGTCCGATGTCGATGAAATTTGCGGGGATTATGCGGATTGGTGTGTAGACGGTCCCCTATGAAAATCATCATCCCCGGACTGATAGAAGCGACTGCTTAATTTCCTTGTAACAGGCATAACTACATTTTCCTTCCGATTTCGAAGAACTATTCAAAGATTGCGCTGGTTGATGTGTAGATTCCCCTCTGAGGGTAGTTCAAGATACTTACATATTGATGTTTTAGGATTAACTACTATTCATCGAATCATCTATACAATCGGGTCATGGATACGAGGATTCTATGGGCCATGAAAATTTGGCCGTCCGTCCGCCGTACGTGGTACTTTCCTTAGTTCCGATTCACCGATTTTGATGAAATTTGGTATATGGGCTCGATTTGGGGTCTAGTTGTGCCCCGAAGCTTTTGGTTGATGTAGGTCACTCGTAACGGTAGAAAAATAAGGGCTGAAATTTCCAAAACGCCCTAGCTCTGAAAGTGTTGATAGTAAGGTATTGTTTTTCTTCATTTCGAAATAGTATTGCATTTTTAGAATCGAATGAGACCACTTAGAGCCCTGTAGAACCTACCTATGAGTTCGCTCCCTATGAGGACTTGTGATTGACGAAAGATAAGGCCTACTAGATTAAGTCTTAATCTTGAAATTATAGCTGACCAAAATGCGATCGTTGTTCGACTCTTTGTGTAGTACACTGTTTTGCGTCCTTAGCAATCAGTATTCAAATTTCCTAATGAAGGCAGTCGCAACGCCCTACTTCTTCGCATTGAGTGTAAAGCGTTCATTTCTTCAGAGTGCCAGGTGCTTCAGAGTATCTGCTGAGTGCTTTGCAGGCGAGTGATCTATACGGAAAAATAATAAATATTTGTGAAATAATTTGCAGCGTTTCACTAGATTCGATACCATACAGCGCGAAGTCCAAAAATGGAGTTTTAAGAAGATAGATAAATAAGTTTTCACCACTGCACAATTCCTAAAATAATGGCTTATTACATTAAACTCTTCAAGTTCTTCAGATAAATTCCAAGCTATAATCTTCAAGAAGGTGATCTTCGAATAGTTTTGTTAAATTCAAGTTCAATGTGTGTCAAGTGTGGAATAATACAAAATGTGGATAACATAGCGCCTTGCGCTTCAAGGTATCGAAATACTTGTATGGATACTGTATAGGTAAGTACTAGTAAAATGTTGAAACATTATTCTTACTGAAGAATGTTTTCTACACGAAGTAGAAGGGAATAGAAATATAATTACCGAAAACTGAGGAAATTTTCAAAATTTTCTGGGAAATTACAGCGCAAAAAGGGCTGGAAATGTAGGAATGCAGAACTAGTGCCAACACCGCATGTGTGAACGGCATATGTATTTAGGATTCGGTAAACATTCGATGAGTATAGGCGAATATTTGGTGTTGGATCCAACACCGCATTAATGAAACACGGGTTAATGAAAAATAAATTTAATGGTGTATCTGTTTTCTCTCTGTTATGAACGCATCTCTCTGGCTGTGAGATTACTTATTGGATCTTTCGTTGATCAGGCAATGCTGTGAATGCGCTGGTAAACAACAACTGGGACGTGATCGCCGAATCTCTGTGGGACCCTATGGAACGAGTGGTGCGCGAATTGTACAGCACAGCGTTGAAACCCTTGACGAAAAAATTCGCTTTGAAAGATTTCTTCCCTCCAACGCTAACCGGACGGACGGCGGCAGAAGCAGAAACTGTCTCAGAAATCAATGAAGAGCCGGTATCTTATTCGTTTAGTATTCATTACTGAAGGTCTAAGTTGCAATTTTGTTATGAGTCAGTTTTCACTCAACTGTGTACTTTAGAACGATCCCCATCTAGGTCAAAGTTATGTTATTACGGTCCTAATAACCCTTTGGAAAAAATCGAGCGAGGTGGTACCTGCCATTCTGTTCCAAGGCATTATAAGCCCCGCCTCTGAGCAGAGAATGAAGTGCTTACATTTAAATACTAATCGTCAAAGACAAATTGATTAGCCACTCCCAAATGACAGTTACGTTTCTATACCTACTGATACGCAACATCTTCAAAAACCTGCAAAGGTCCCTGTATTTAAATATTTAAATGATGCAACGAATTTTTCCAGCTGAGAGACGATTGAAAGAGCCTTTATGTCATCAGCTTGACATCTATTTTCATTTAACAGTCAATACGTAAACTGTGATTTAATGAAAAAATTATTTATTTAACTTATAATTATCGTAATTTTAGAATAAATATGTATTTAATTTTCAATTTGTTCTTATGAATTTCTTTGAAAATGTTCCCTCGTCAATTTCTAGTTAAATTACCTACTACAACTTCATTTGGAACACCAATATTTTGGTGGACGTGTTGCTTCCGAGTCTACCAAGATAGCGGGAGCATTGTTTTCACATTTCAGGGTTGAAAAAAAAAAATTTCCAAAATCAAAATTTCCACTCACGTTTTGCCTTTCAGATCTTTCTGAACGATTAGGGTTCCGTATATGTCTGCCTGTGTGTCTGTCATCAAATTCTTTACAAAGATTGTAAAGGATTGCAAAACTATACGAAGATTGTCCGATTTCAATAAACATATTCAGGGATTGTGCGGGTTGGCGTGTAGATGATCCTCTATGAAAATCATCATCCCTGAATCAATTCTCTGCGCATGCGCTAACATAAAATCCTTATAACAACTATAATGGGGAATTTGCCTCAATTTCAGATTCTGGAATTTCAAGTCATATCATACGAGTATAATAATAATAATAATACGTTTAATAAGGCCCTA